>CM035166.1:20373583-20973583 GCA_020205615.1 Panax quinquefolius
GAAACTTATCAGCTAGTTGCATAGAAACAAAGTTTAGCTTTTTTAAATAAAAGAAATTATCACAAAAATAAATTTTATTAAAACTTGAATAAAGAACAAACAGTGGTGACTTCATAAGATTTGGACAAGGCCGCAAGAGAAACTGCCTTTTGCATAGTGGTATGATCCAATTTGTGTTTATCATGAATAGGTTTGGTAAAATATAATTATGGTTTGGTTTTTATTTGTAAAATATGGTTATGATTCCATTTAAAAACTAAAATTATATTAACTATTTTTAATATAGATTGTGTGGGTTGAAACCATATAGTTATGGTTTAAATATAGGTCAACCTATATTTTAAATTTCAAACTTATATTTATTATGATCCAATTAAATAAATTATTATTAGATATATCATGTATACATAATCACTAAGCATTTTCTTTTTTTTGGGAGTGTTGGGGTGAGGGGTGGGCGGCGTGGGGTTGGGGTGGGGGTGGGGGTGTATACATGATCACTGAATATTAAATTTTTAAATAAAAAATTTATGAATCTGAGGTGGAAATAACTTTTGATTTGGATTTGGAATGAAATGTGGGTCGAAAAATGGTTAATCGGGTTGGACCTATATTTCTTTTTTAAAATATGGTTCCAAACCTTACGCAACTTAAATAAATAAAAATAGTTAACCAACTCATTTGTTTCCAATTAATATGGGTTGACACAATAGTTAACCAATTATATTATCAGGTCTAACCATGAGTTTGGGGGTACAATCCTTGAGGTTTGTGTGGTGGTGTGTGTCAAATTAGCAACAACAAAAAAATGCGTGCAAAAATGCAAAACTTTCCCCTCAAAACCAACATGATTTGCAAAGTCTACCCTCAAGTTTTAGCTTTTTTAAAACTTAATCTAAAGATTCTAAGCAATTCCTTAAAACGAAATTATAATATTTGGATATTGAGCCTTTCAAAGTATCACTTTTAAAAATTTATTTCCATTAGTTGGTCTCAAATTATTAGTTTCATTTTTATCTGTTTTATGATCTTGCTTAGGGCTTACCTTTTAATTCTACAACTCTGCTAACTCCTGACTTGAGGACAAAATCTGTCCGAAGTATAAAGCCCTTCTCCAAATAAATTTGGTTTGGGCCTGGACCCAAATTAAAAGGGCTAAATTTATTCTTCAATGCAATCCACTCTTGCTTATATTGTAGAACTGTTTTTTGATAAAAATTACTTTCTTTTTTAAAATTAGAGATACATTTATAAAATAACGACTTTTAAAAATAATTTTATATTCTCAAATATAACCTTAATGTTAGTTAAGAATTCAACTGTGGTGGTTTTTTGAATACAATAGAATTTCATAATCAAGTACAACATCAATTTCACAATTTGAAAAAATCAATCGAATCTTACTAAAGGAAGAACAAATAAACTCACAAACAAACCTCACATAAAGAGTAAATAAACTTCATATAAAGGAAGAAATAAACTCACCCGAAGTGAGAATCGAACATGAGACCTCAACTATGGTGGTTTGAGATATTGAAAATGATAGGAAAAAAAAAGTAATGAAAAATTAGGAACATCATGTCATGCACTTTATAGTACTAAAATGAAAATATATCTCTAATTTTAAAACAGACTAAAAAGAAGAGGGAATTACTATATATTTCTGCAAGGAAAGAGTGATATTGTCACAACGTCTCACTCACATGAAGGTGGGTCTCATTTACTAATGTCAATATCAATTCTTAAAGAACAATATATTTCTAATTTTGAAACAGATGGAGTATTTAAAATTAACATTTATTTAGTATTAATGTAGTTATGTAATTGAAGTCATTGGTTATTTTAGTGTGACTCCCTCGTCTTTGTCTTGAATATATTACTTCTAAAATAAGATTTTTATTTTAGTGTGACTCTCGTCTTTGGGGATAAGGTCCAAAAATGTTCCTGACGTTTATTTCGATGTCCCACTTGCATCTTATACTTTTTTTTTCAAAAATACTCTTGACGTTACATTTTTTGGGTCACCCGTGCCCCTGCCGTTAACAGAAGACAAACGAGGTTAAAATTTCGTTGACGTGGCTGACACATGGATGCTTAAATATAAAACATATTCTAAATAAAATAATATATATCATTTAATCAAAACAAAAATACTAAAATTCAAAATAAAAAAAGCATAACATATTTACATCATTTAATCAAAATTACTAAAATTCAAATTATTTTGTTAACTATTCAAAACAACTAATTAAATAAAATAAGTTGTATAACATATTTACATCATTTAATCAAAATACTAAAATTCAAAACATAACATATTTACATCAAATACTAATTAAAAAAAAAACTAAAATACTAATTAAAAAAATACTAAAATACAAAAAAATCAAATTAAAAAAATACTAAAATTAAAATTATTTTGTTAATTAATCAAAATAACAAAAATTCAAATTACAACATTAAAATACTAAAATCATAATACTAAATACTAATTGATATAAAAATTTTAAATTACTAAAATCATAATACTAAATAATATTTTTAAAATTCAAAATACTAAATAACGTTATACAACTAATTGATATTGTGACGCCCCCAAAATAGGTCCATTCCACCCAACCTATTCTGAGTCGCCAAATACATGGTATAGAAAACAACTACAACTTTATTACTACAATTGTCGTACAAAATACAACAACACATATGTTGTGAGTTTGATACAAATATATACCAACCGTGACTCATGTCCCAACCTCGATAAAGACGTCACAATGGCGCTTACATAAAGGTACAAATAATAAATCATTTTAGAAATTAAAATCTTTGGGAAGTGCTCAAGGAAACCTTAGTACATGGGAGGCCATGCGTCTAGGTTATGATAGATATCATATGTCCACAAAATTATCCTTGGTTGAGCCAATAGACCCCAAAGAAAAACGAGAAGATTACTATCATGTTCTTTCCAATGGTGAGTCTTCTCTTGACACATAACTATCTCCATCATTCGCAATTGAAAATTATATTTCAACCAAACTCCAAGATTATATAGGTAGTGTAAGACCCCAACTTTTATAAATAAAGATTAAATTTTCTCGAAATATATTTTTGAATATTATGGTGTGGATATGATATAATGTTAGAGTTGTGGGTATTATTTACAAATTTTACAAAGTAAGCAAGTGGTTATATAATATTCGATTGGTGGGGAATATTCGTTTTAACAGGGAATATTCGTATGACGCAAGACAATCATTGGTGGACCCCTAATAACGAAAAGTATTGTCGTAGTAAGAAAACGCGTAATTATCTTTTATAAAAATAACTACGAAAGTGTTACCGTTAAAACCGCTTGAACTATCCTAGTAAAAGTACATGTCTACGCGTGGTTGCATAAGTAGCACACTCAGTATTGGTTATTGATGCTTACGTGAGAAGTCACTCGCTTATACTCAATTATTACTACAATAATTCTTTGCATCATATCTCTTATATTATTGATTCAATTATTGTCACGAAGATCATCTCGCATAATATTTGATATAATATTAAATCAATAATTGAGACGACAAAGTTATTCATATTATTATTTTTACAATATTGGCAATGTCTCAGAAGTTCTCATCAAGGAGAGGTTTGGTCACCTAATCATTGCGCGCCAATAAGGAGAAATTCTTATCTGAAAGCCCCTCTTCCGCGGAACGACACGTTTGTTAAATATTGTGAGTTATAATATTAA
Source organism: Panax quinquefolius (assembly GCA_020205615.1). NCBI lineage: Eukaryota > Viridiplantae > Streptophyta > Magnoliopsida > Apiales > Araliaceae > Panax > Panax quinquefolius. The sequence goes on from CM035166.1 coordinate 20,377,320, forward strand.
TGATGAATAAGTTCGTGTTGATTAAAGATGAATTTGATAGTTCCATTGTATTGGGATTATTAGTGTTAGTGGAAATCGACATCTATTCCGGTGATAATTGATGTCTGGGGTTATATTGATAAATCGGGTAATTTATCTGGATAAATGAGCAATTAATTGCTACTAATTCACATGCTTATATAACTATTTGTTCATATGTGTACTATTGAATCACATTCATGTACTATTAGGGAGTTGGTGCAAGATTGATAATACTTGCATGACTAAGTTAAAAATAGAGGTATAGATGGAGGTACTATATCATAATTCATATTTTTCACATGATTATACTATTTATTCACATGATTGAACTATTGATTCACATTATTTACTATTAGGGGAGTTGGTGCAAGTTTGATAATACTTGCAGGACTAAATTAAAAATAAAGGAAAAGAGGAAGGTATTATACTGTAATATTCGGAGCCCCAAAATGTGCAATTATCGAAACTATATTTTTCTATAAATAGAAGCTCATTTCTTCATTATTCTTCACCAATTCACTCAAGCTATAGAGCATTTATTATAGAGAGAAAGTATAGAGAGAAAGAAGAAGAGAAGTCTGCCACCTCACTACTCCAGTATCCAGTTTCTTTTTAATGTAAGTGGTATTATTTATTTCGTCTTCATGAAGAGAACTTCTGTTATTCCATTCTTTATCATTATATTGGAATAACCTGTCTATGCGAAGTACCGCATACATGGTGAAATTCTTATGTTATTCCATTCTTTATTATTCTATTGGAACATCCTGTCTGTGCGTTTACGCATGACCTGGTTCCGTTCTTTATTATTCTGTTGGAACATCATGTTTGTGCGGTTTACGCATGACCTGGTTCCGTTCTTTATTATTCTGTTGGAACATCCTGTCTGTGCGTTTACACATGACCTAGTTCCATTATTTATTATTCTGTTGGAATATCCTGTCTGTGCATTTACGCATGACCTGGTTCCGTTATTTATTATTCTGTTGGAATAACTTGTCTGTGCGGTCTATCGCATGCCTGGTGATTTCTTTTGTTATTCCATTCGTTATTATACTCAGTTGGTTAAAGTTTTGACTTCTATACTCCATGAAATTAGTGGAATATCATTGATATTTGCGTTTCATCCAGTATCTTTTCATGAAAATATTCTTCTGAGTATTCTTGAGTTTTACTCTACAAAGAAGTATCATGTTGACAATTTAGACGTTATTAGTTTCTGGATAAAATAATTCTTGAACTTATTTTATTGAATTCTTATATCATTGTCATCATCCTCATGTTTACATTCTGTTGAAAGTCATCTGTGGCCTGTACTGCATAGATGGACTTGGTATGATTATGATCAGGGATCATTTCGTATAATCATAACCGTAATGTTACAAATGATGTGGTAAAAGTCCTCATTGGCCCGTAGTGCATTGATGGACAGTTGTTGGCATGATCATGACCATTAATGAATACACAAATATCCTTGGCCCGTAGTGCATGGATAATTTGTGGTCGTGATACTAAAACAATATCCTCGGCAGAAAGTGTAAGTGATTCGATGATGTGGATTATTTATTGTCGAGTCTCAACGATAAAAGTGATGAAAAACCTTTTAAATCATATAAGATAGTAGATTTTATTCTCTACTTGACTTTTTAATGGATTGCTTGTTCCACTGCAGCTTAAACTTGATGTCTATCAGTATTTTATCGCTTTTAACATTGTTGAAGTCTAATGATAATTTATTCTGCATTATCTTAGTCATAATATTTCTTACTGGGCTTGTTGAGCTCACCCTTTCTTTCACTGTCCTCTTTAGGAAATGAGAATATAGCTGGGATAAGTTGGGAAACGGAATGATGGTCCAGATAGATGGCTATAGTAGTCCTCACTATTATGTAAAATAGTGTAATAATAATTGTAATAAGGACTTTATTTGAGTTTGTATACTCTCTACGAGACATTATCCGTTTTAAAACTCTCAGCTACGTTTTGTCGTACTGTATCAAAGAAGTTTGTATTTAAATTTTATACCATGTATTTGGCGACTCAAGATGGGTGATGTATACCTGTTTTGGGGGCGTCACAGGTAGTGCTCGTAGATATACTCAGCAAGTGGATGTGCACAACCCTGTTTTATGATGACATGAGGTTGTATGTCATTAGACATCTTGTATGATAATGGAAAAACACCCTTCCAAAGTTGGGTTCACCTCACCCTATTTGGTTAACCAAAATCAACGGTTAAATGACGTATACAATACGACACATTATCTAAAATTCTTCATAAAATTATTTCCATACTTTTTAGGGAGAACCTCAAAAACTATAGACCACCGCTCTATTCCCCTGTTATCCCCGCTTGACCCAGCTACACTTTTACTACCTGAAAGGAATTGTGAAGCAAAAGGGTGAGCACAAATAGCTCAGTAAAGAATATCATGACTAAATATAACTAAATTATCAATAGCCTTTGTCAGTAATAAATCAGAGATTTAGAACATATGGTAGATGATAAAACTTTTCAACCATAGTTGCAGCAGAACGAGCAATCCATTAGAAGTGTCAAATAGACCATAAAGTCTATTATCATCTCCATATTAAAAGTCCGCCAACAATGTTTTATCCCTATAACATCAATCAACAATTCCTGTCCACAATCATGTGAATAACTCATAATCATAATTGTGGTTCTAAATTCCTTTTCTCATCTAGGACGAAGATAATTTTCATCACCTGTCTTTACCTGAAACATCAAAGATCATGGTTATACCAAATCACAGTTCTTGTTCATAATAATACTAATAAATTCATCTTTGCACTACGGGCCAAAGATATTCGTCAACAGTTCATCTTTGAACTACTGGTCAAAAATATTCAACAACAGGTCATCTTTGCACTACAGGCCAAAGATATTCAACAACAGATCATTTTTGCACTACAGGCCAAAGATATTCATATCTCAAAGAAATATATTATCATTTCAGAATTTATATAAACAATAATTATAACCATATTGATCAATTCACCTTTGCACTTAAGTTAAAGATATTCAATTATAAATTCAATGGTTATGATCATACCAGTCAACAATTCATCTTTGCACTACTGGCCAAAGAGAACCCATAGTCACGATCACACCAATAATCTCCCCATCTTTACACTTAAGTCAAAGAGAAATATCATCATTAGGGTTATAAAAATGTTATATATGATAATAAAAATAATATAATCAACATATAGATTTAATCTCAATAGTAAGATTCATAAATCAACGATAATTTGGTCAGAAAAAGAAACCAATTTTGTCGTAAATAGTACCCCATAAATAGTAACACGTGAATAGTAACTCGTAAATAGTAACTCATGAATAGTAATTTATGAATAGTTACCCCGACACGAAAAGATAAAGTTTCATAATAAAATTCATATCAATATTTACAACACCTTAATCCAAATGTTATAAATCACTTAATAATCTCATAATCTAATATTATTAATATTACAATAATATTTTAATCATTTCTTAAACTTATAAATAATTTATTTTAATTGTTTACACTTTACTAATTAATGCATTTAATCATCTTAAAATGCCAAACTCATAAGATTTCATCACCAATAACCAAAACTCTCATCAAAAATCTGCATATACCTTATATAGGATTCTCAAGCCATAAAATCCTATTTTCCAATTTTCTTACTTCACATAACATATTTAATTCATTTACTCATAACTAGTCCATTTTCATGAAAAATACCAAATCAGTTCCAGAAAAGTTTCTTTTATGGGATTTAGCAGAATATAGTCCCATATTGAACATATATTTTTCTCAGAATTTTTAAAATTCATTTACTATTTTTCATATGGCCAAAACTGCTGAATATTAGACATTTATCATAAACTGTACTTTTGTCCAAAAATTTTGAAATTTATAGAGTATACTTCTGTTATATACATGTATTCCTAATAAAAATTTCACCAATTTTGGAGTTAACCACAAGGAGTTATAAGGGTTTACTTTTAAAACAGTCTTTTCCCATAAAATTCATAACTCCTAATCTATACATCCAAAAATCACCATTTTTGGACACAATCTAGAAAACTCATCAAATTATCATTTCAAATTTTTCCAGATTTTTTAAGGGTCGGAAAAATTACGAAACTAAAAAACATAATAACCCTTACAATCCCTTATCAATATAATGACAATATTCCTTACCTCAAAAGAGCAGTACTGTAAGACCCCAACTTTTATAAATAAAGATGAATTTTCTATAAATATCATTTTTGAATATTATGGAGTAAATTTGATATAATGTTATAGTTGTGGGTAATATTTATAAATTTTGCAAAATACGCAAGTTGTTATATAATATTCGATTGGTCGGGGAATATTTGTTTTAACAGGGAATATTCGTACAACGGCACAATCATTGGTGGACCCCACAACGGAATTATTGTCAGATTGAGAAAACGACAAAAAAAAATACTTTATGAAAATAACGGCGAAAGTTTTACCGTTAAACTGTTGAAATACCCGGTGTTAAGAGTACAGTAATACGCGTAGTTGCATAGTAGCACACGATTTTAATTATTGATGCTTACGTGAGAAGTCACTTTGTTTTGCTTATTTTATTGACCCCCATTTACCCATTTTTTAAATCATCGGTAGAAAGTTATCTCAATTATATATATATATATATATATATATATATATATATATATATATAGTGATGCCGTGGGAAGGAGGATGTATATATATAAATATATATCTATAAAGGCTACTGATTGATTTGCTTTGGGGGATGTATATTAATATAGATTGACGGGAGCTAGTACTATTACATTGGAAAATCTTCAAATAAGTTAAAGAAAAAAAATTCAATTTGGCTAATCTTTAGCTTTGTAGCACGTGGCATCAAATAAAATATTAGAATGGGATCACCAAAATAAGATGCCCATATCATTCAAATAGTAATATACTGACGAATATTACACTCATTTTTTTATATAAATATATTATATAAGTTTTGAATATTTTATTAAATTTTGAAAAATTTGGACGATTAAGAAAATTTTTCCGTCTGTGAATCTGTAATCTGTTTCGTCCGTGAAATTCTTAAATAGTACCCCTTTCATTCTTCTATAAATAGAAGCTCATTCCTTCATTATTTTCTTACGAATTCACTGAAACTCTAGAGAGATAAACTATAGAGAGAAAGAAGAAAGTATTCTGCTACTTCACTACTTATATATCCAGTACTCTTCTTCTTAAGGTAAAGAATATTATTTGTTGTACTCGTAAGGGGTGTTATTCTTTTGTATTCATGAAGAGAACTTATGTTATTCCATTCTTTATTATTCTGTTGGAATAACTCAGATAATGCTGGCTACCGTATACTTGGTGACATTCTTCTATTATTCCGTCTTTACTATTCTGTTGGAATATCATGTATGTGCGTTTTACGCCGGACCTGATTCCGTCTTTATTATTCTGTTGAAATATCATGTCTATGCGTTTTACGTCGGATCTGATTTCGTCTTTATTATTCTCATTGAATATCCTGCTCATGCGCGTACGCCGGGACTGGTTCCGCTCTTTATTATTACTTGTTGAATATCCTCGTGCGCGCTTTTTTACGCGGGACCGATTCCATCCTTATTAGTATTCATTGGAATAATGCATCATGCTGGCACCGCATGCACGGTGATTTCTTTTGTTATTCCATTCTTTATTATGCTCAGTTGGTTAAAGTTTTGACTTCTATACTCCATGAAATTAGTGGAATATCCTTGATAATTGCGCTTCATCCAAAGATCTTTCATGGAAATATTCTTTTGAGCATTCTTGAATTTTACTCTACAAAGCAAGATCATGTTAACAATTTGGACGTTATCGGTTCTTGGATAAATTAATTCTTGAACTTGTTTTATTGAATTCTTATATCATTGTCATCATCCTCATTTTATATTTTTGAAAGTCATCCTGTGGCCTCAGAGTGCATAGATGGACTTGGTATGATTATTACCTGTTATTATTCATTCGTAATCATGACCGTAATGTTACAAATGATGTGGTAAAAGTCATCATTGGCCCGTAGTGCATTGATGGACAGTTGTTGGCGTGATCATGACCATTAATGAATACACAAATATTCTTAGCCCGTAGTGCATGGATAATTATGGTCGTGATACTAAAGAATATCCTTGTCAATAGTGCAAGGGTGATTTGATGATGTGGATTATTTATTAAGCTGAGTCTCAGCGATAAAAGTGATGAAAAACCTTTTAAATCATAAAAGATAGTAGATTTTATTCTCTACTTAACTCTTTTAATGGATTTCTTGTTCCGCTCCAGTTAAACTTGATGTTTGTTATATTGTGTCAGTTTAACATTTGCTTAAGGCTAATGATAATTTATTCTCGCATTATCTTAGTCATAATATTTCTTCATCTTGGGCTAGTTGAGCTCACCTTTCTTTCACCGTGCTCTCTTCGTGAAATGAGAATATAGTTGAACGAGTCGGGAACCAGAGTGATGGTCCTAGATGGTGCATTAGTAGTCCCTCACTATTCTCGTGAAATAGTGTGATAATAATTGTAATGAGGACTCCTTTTGAGTTTGTATACTCTCTAGTAGATAATATTTGTATTCAAACTCATAGTTTATGTTTTGTCGTATTGTATACCTACAATCAGTATTATTAAGTTGTATTTGAATTACGTACCTTGTATCCTGCGACTCAAGATGGGTGATGTATACCTAATTTTGGGGGGCGTCACAAGTACTTCCGACCGAATATCGGATATAACGTTGATTTTAAACTTTTGCATAGTATAAAGCAACACTCAAGATATCTAAATACTCACAAAAATATGCTCGATAATATAGAGAGAGAAAACTTCAATTTCTGGTGTGATTTTCAATTCTAACCTAAGCACCCTATTTATAGAAAAATACTTAAAACACCAAAACAGAAAATTTAATAAAATAATATATTTATATAACAAATTTCATACGCCTCTTTTGAATTTAGATTCCAGCATTTCTCACATGCAAGAGTACAATTGTGGGGCCCATCTTCTAGAAAAACATGTTTTAAACAAAATCAATTCAGACCTAATATTCCGGAACTTCAATAATTCATAATAAATAGCCCTTTTATCAGACAAATTCAAATCTTATGTCCATTCCATAGGAAATTCAATCTCTACAACTTTATAAGTTTAAGTTATTCCAAATTCCAAGCAGAAATTGACCGAAATTCACATACGGACGATTTTACAGGCTATAGTCAAATTTCAGTCAAAATTGGGGCCCAACAACATGTTTAACATGTTTTTAGCATTTATTGTAACAAAAATACTCTTCCTCCTCATTTATTCATATATCACACATTCATTGTAAAAATATCACCATTATTATATTATTGTAATATAATAATATATTTTATCAGAAAAGATAAAATATCAATTTTCAACAATTATCACTTTAAAAATTTTCTCCTTCTATATCCACATAAAATGAATATTTTCCTTATCATATAAATTAATAATTAATTATTCACAAATAATATTACATAATCATAATAATGACAACTAGGTTTCCCAGGAAAGAGGGGGCTTTCCAATAAGAATTTTTCCTTACTGGCGAGCAATTAGGTGACCAAACCTCTTCTTAGACAAAACTTTCTAGACATTTCTAATAATTCTATCTAATAATATTATTAAAATAATATAAATTATTGATCTGATAATGGGAAATACTGTGTAGTGACAATTATTGAAACAATAATATAAAATATCAACGTAGCAATTATTGAATCAATAAAATAAAATATTGACCAATAATTACTGTAACAATTAATGAGTAGTGCCTTCTTACGTAAGAATCAATAATTGGTGCAATATCGCAAAGCTATTCTTTGAACTACGCCAGACATCGTATTTTTTAACCACCGTATTTCAACAAAGTTGTTAATTGGTAACAACTACGCCATTATTTATAAAAACTCAAAATTGTCGTTATTTTCATCCGACAAATATTCTGTTATGGGGCCCACAAAAAGGCTGCGTCGTCATACGAATATTCCCCGACAACAAGAATATTCCACGACCAAACGAATATTCCCCGACAAAAATGAGTATTTTATAACCACTTGCGTATTTTGAAAAATTTCATATATCAACCTTAACTTTAACTTTTTATCAAATTAATCATTTACTGAATAGTAATTAAAAAAATTGAATACTTTTATTTCATAAAATTCGGGGTCTTACAGATATAATATTTTTAACGTTAATATTCAAAATACTAATAACGTTATCAATTTTTTTTAACGTTACTATTTTGAATATTACTAAATAACGTTATCAATTTTTATATCAATTAGTATTTTAAAAATAATGTTATTTAGTATTGATAACAATTATATCAATTAGTATTGATATAAAAAATTGATAACGTTATTTAGTATTTTGAATTTTAAAATTATTATTTAGTATTATGATTAACGTAAAAAATTGATAACAAAATTAACGTTAATATTTCTAGTATGTTGAAAATTCAACAAATTACATCATCAAAAAATTAACGTTAATTAGTATTTTGATGATTAACATTAATATTTTAAAATTTAAAATTCAAAATTCAACTAATTCAAAATTCAAAATAATTAACGTTAATTCAACTAAAATCATCAAAAATAGTTAACGTTAATTTTTTAACTAAATGACGTTAATTATTTTGAATTAGTTAAATTTTTGAATATTTTTAAAATTCAACTAAATAATATTTTTAAATTCAAATTAACGTTAATATTTTTTTGATGATTTTAATATTTTAATGATATAATTTAAATTTTTGTTATTTTGATTAATGGACAAAATAATTTGAATTTTTAATTATTTAAAATTCAAAAATTCAACTAATTCAAAATAATTAACGTTAATATTTTTAAATTTCAAAATTCAAAATTCAACTAATTACATCATTAAAAAATATTATCATTCAAAAAAAGTTGATAACGTTATTTAGTATTTTGAATTTTAAAAATATTATTTAGTATTATAATTTTAGTAATTTTAAATTTTTATATCAATTAGTATTTAGTATTATGATTTTAGTATTTTAATGATGTAATTTGAATATTTGTTGTTTTGATTAATTAACAAAATATTTGAACTTTAGTTTTTTAGTATTTTTTTAATTTGATTTTTTAGTATTTTAGTATTATTTTTTAATTAGTATTTTAGTATTTTTTTTAATTAGTTTTTGATGTAAATATGTAATGTTTTGAATTTTAGTGTTTTGATTAAATGATGTAAATATGTTATGCTTGTTTTATTTTGAATTTTAGTATTTTTTTGTTTTGATTAAATGATATATATTATTTTATTTAAAATATGTTTTATATTTAAGCCTCTATGTGTCAGCCATGTTAGCGAAATTTTAACCCCGGTTGTCTTCTGTTAACGGCAGAGGCATGGACGACCCAAAAAATATAACGCTTAAAGGTATTTTTGAAAGAAAAAAAAGTATAGGGTGCAAGTGAGACATCGGGGTAAACGTCAGGGACATTGTTGGACCTTTGCCCCACGTCTTTGTCCTTCTTCCTTGCTTGTAAGCATTCTGAAATGTAATGTTTAGGTCTTCCAAGATCGTAATTAGTTGGAATATCCTTGAATTTGTTGTTAAAATCCTTCTTATAGTCAGATCTTCTTTATTTAAACTTTCTTGATTTGAAGAACTTGGACATCTTGTAACTGATTGTTTCTACAGTCGAATCAGCATCACTATGACGCCTCCAAAATAGGTATACAACACCCATTCCGAGTCGTCAAATACATGGTACAAAAATCAAACTACAACTTCAATAATACAATTGTCGTGCAAAATACGACAACACATACTGTGAGTTTAAATACAAATATTGTCTTCTAGACAATATCCACACTCAAATAAGTCCTCATTACAATTATTCAAACACTATTTTACGTAAATAGTGAGGACTCGCTAAAACATCTTTCTAGAACCATCACCCCATACCCCGACTAGATCCTCAAGCATGTTTTCACCTCCCGGAAGAAAAATGGAACAAAAAGGAAAAGGTGAGCTCAACTAGCCCAAAGAAAGAATATTATGACTAAGATAATATATGTAGACACTCAAATTTTTTGTACTTCACATTAACATTGCAGAGAGACAGATTCGCTCTTTAAGAGAGAACCCCGAAAGACAATCCAAATTCATACCGGATACTACCGGAAGTTCAGCATCAACCCCGGATCGCAATCTGGGAGTAACGATTTCAACCTCGGATCTAACCCCGAGATCTGCAGATACAATACCGAACACACACCGAGAAGACCGATTAATCTCTGAGATAACCCCGAGGTATCCAAATTTCGGTCCCAACCATGGAATAGCCACCAACCTTGATGATAACCCCAAGGAATGCGCTTTGAGATAACCCTAAATGCTTGTTTCAAATGCCATCGCCTTCAATCTCTAAGACTCACAATAAAATACATCATGCCAACCCTAAATAACATCGGGAAGACAGCACGCCTCAAAGATGACAATGAGGACCTTCAACAAATGCAAAGCAAATTCAATCTAAATAAGTCTCGAGCAACGTCATTATCGCCCCCAATCCGGCAAAGAATAATTTGGTGAGGGGCAACATCGCCATCTCGTCCCAACACGATGCCACGTCTGCTCTACGCAACAATGTCCCACAAGGCTAACCAATCCCGAGTGACTATCAGCGGGTAACGGATGAAAGTTGAAGCTTGAAGACCGGGAGGGCATCGTCCCCATCTTCAAAGACTTCGTACAAACTCTAATCCAATGCCATCGTGACAACTCTCAACAACGGCGGTCCGAAATAGGTCCTGAATACCTCAAAACGGATGCCTTGATTGCACTTCTCAAAATCTGAGTGGACATTACAAAGGTTCGAGTACACGTGATTTCGAGACTACCCGACCCGACGTAATCCCAAGCCGGGCCGACCACCTCTGGTACACTGGCTACGAGCAGCAGTACACCTATGACACCTTTTGCCTATAAATAAGAGGCTTGAGGTGCTGATTTCTAAGAGAAAAAGATGGGGAAACCTCGCACAATTTGCTCGCACTTGCCATATAAAGGTATTTTCTCACTTTCAAACACCTTGAGCTCATATATATAGCCTCTTTTGTACCCACAAAAGCCCAAGAGTTTACCCACTCTAAAGATATAGAAGCCCTTTTATCGGTCACCACTGTAAGCCTTCTCACACACTTTTAGAGTCTTTCTTTCATCTTTGCACACACCCTCCTACACGCTGAGAGTCGTGTTGCTTGCTTTTGCCCTTGACTTCTATCCGTGGTTTCATTCCATCAGATCTATATATATATATATATATTTATATATATATTGACTAACATTATCGAGTTATGCCTCGATTGAGCCTAGACTTCGGTCTGGAGCGTTTACTGCTTTAATATATATATATATATATATATACTTATATATATTAACTGTTTGTCAGACTTTGTTCGATGAGCCTAGACTTCGGTCTGGTGCGTTTATTCGCTTATATATATATATATACTTATATATATCAACTGTGTGTCAGACTTTGTTCGATGAACCTAGACTTCGTTCTGGTGCGTTTACTCGCTTTTATATATATATATATACTTATATATATGAACAGTGGTCGAACTATGTTCGATGAGCCTGGATTTTACATCCGGTGTGTTTATTACTTTTATATATATATACACATATATATATTTATTTTGTCCTGCCTGGAGTTCCCTTCGTGGCGCTTGATCGCTTTTACGACTTTCTTTACATTTCGTCCTACTCGAGTTTACTTTCGTGGCGCTTGGATCGCATTTACGCCTTTATTTACATTCTCATCCACTTTGAAGTTTCCTTCGTGGCGGTTGAATCGTATCTACAGCCTTTGTTTACATTTTGATCCCCATGGAGGTGCTTCGTGGTTGGTGATCCTGTCTGGTATATATATATTTACCGCTTTTATATATATACCGCTTATTGCTTTTATACAAATTGCAATATTCTCATGCGCCTAGGAATCATGTGATCACATATTCATCTCATCGATCTAGATTCGGTCCCCGATGGACATTTTCAAATTGTAAGTAGCTTGTAAATTATTCTCGCGATGTCTCAGATTTCCTCGATGGTTTCCATACGCATTGAGGAAGTCGAGATTATTTTGGATGTATTTTTTTCATACGGATGCCTCGCATCCACAAAATAAAATCAATTCAAATTTCACTTAATATAAATGGAAGTGTAAAAGGTCTCAATTCCTATTGAGCATCGTGGTTTGAAAACCCTTTTATAAAACATTATTACCATATCTTGCTAAAAACTGAATTTTTACATAAATTCAAACCCCAATATATATAGTTCTAACGAGGCCTCTCACAACTTTCCTATAACAAAGACATTGACCCACACACACACACACACACACACACACACACACACACACACTCGGATAATAGTTTCTTGAAAAGAGGCGGTCACCGTAGTAATAACACGGATGTTCTGGGGTGCCTAACACCTTCCCCGCATAACCAAGTCCCCTGACCCTAAATGAATCTCTTGGTTTCCAGAATTCAGTATATCGTTGTCACATCACCGGGTCAATTTGCAAACCTTTTCTCGGTTGTGTTGGTACAACCATTTAAAAACCAACTCGACTCGACTTTTAATGTATCCCCATCGTCGACATTATACATGTTGGACCTTTTTCACTTGTTTTTTCAAACAAATCTCACCTAAAATGAGAACACCAAAGAACAAGTAACGGAAAGGGACATCCAAAAATCCTGACGTCGACAGGTGGCGACTCTGCTGGGGACTCCAGTAAGAGGACTTAAGCCGCTACTACAATCTTTTCAAAACTGATTATATGCTTGTGTGTGGATGTTGCATTTACATTGGATGAATGTGTACGAATGCATGTCTTGTTTGAGCTTAGTGCTTCGTATCATATCTGCGTATGATGTTAGTGCTTCGCACTATAAACTGCTTATGATATTAGTGCTTCGCACATGTCATCATTTCATACGGTGAGACGCAATGTATGTGAATGTATGTTGTGTGGTCCCTCCACCAGGAGGCTATCCCGTCGGTGTTTGATTACTGGACTCGTGAGAAGACTAATTCTCCGAGGCTCAGGAAAGGCACCACCCAAATTCGCTTCAGTTGAAAGATCGGATTAACTTCCCGTCTAGTAGATTGCGATGATTTGGGAACCTTCATGCCAAAAAGCCGCGAGAGTAACCTAAGATAGGTCAGCCTCTGATAAACCCAAAACGAAGGAAAGTCTTTTCATGCTCTCATTTCAATTACTTGTAAACACAATTACTTATAATTTCATTCCATATCTATCTCCATGTAATGAGAAATATGAAGCAATATGTCCACATACATGCTACAAAAACAAATGACACCCGCTTTTGCAGATAAAATTCTAAAATGGACACATCACATAGCATGTCATTATACACCTTCCCTAAGGACTAAACTATGCCATTTTTCAGCAGGAATCAATCGGACCTACTACCCTATTAAAGTCCAAAAGGCAACAGCCTACAAATAATCATGTCATCATCCGACTGCATCGAACTTAATCCAGCTTTCTCGTAAAGAATTGACGGGTTAAGCAAGCAGATTATAGATTTGGTTGTTCTATTAAAAGAATTACACCACCACACAGGTCGAAAAATACCAGACATACCGAGCCTTCCACACAAGGAGGAATTCCTGGCCATTACCATACCAGAGCCAGCCATGCTTGGATACGACCAACAAAACGCATGATGATGTCGCCCATTCCACCGGAGATCCGCATAATGGTGACATCAAAAAAAAAGTCCTCCAAATGGAAGAGACCCTTCGCGTTATCAAAGGAATTGGAACACACGGGAGTGTTTCATATGCTGATCTATGTATTTTTCTTGGTGTTCACTATCCAGAAAAATTTAAAACTCCTGACTTTGAAAAATATGATGGGTTAGGGGATCGTTATACACATTTAAAAGTCTTTATTGGAGAACTGGGATCCTATGCAGAGGATGAAAAACTCAGAATGCAATTGTTCCAAAAGAGTCTAACTGGAGAAGCCCGTTCGTGGTACACAAGATTAGACAACTCCACAATCCACAACTGGGAAGAGCTAGCACATGCCTTCCTCACTCAATATAGTTTTCAAACTCAAATGGCTCCTGATCGGTATCAGATTACCAAGATCAAGAAACAAATAACGAGTCTTTCAAAGAGTATGCTCAAAGGTGGAGACACCTGGTCGCCTGTTAGTCCCGCCATGTCGAAATCGAAAATGGTCGCTGACATTCATATACATACAAGAAGCTCCTTCTATGAGAGAGTTTTAGCCAAGATCGGCAAATCGTTTTCCTAAATGGTTAAACATGGGGAGATGGCTAAAATGGGGTTGAAGTCGAAAGATTCAAGACCTAGCCGCACTCAAAGTCATTATTTGATCACATCCAATCTGGAAATTATGGGAACAACTTTCCGAGGGTCCATAAAAGAAAGAGGAAGATGTTTCCGATACTACAGTACAAAAAGGCAATCAAAGTATGCCCATTCAAAGGAGAAACTACACTCCCTTTCCAAAGACAACATCTGCAAAACCCTCCAAAGACCAAAAGGTGGAGAAGTCAAACGCCATCGAGTGTTTACACCCTTAGGGGATACCTCGAGAACATTCTTAATCTTCCGACAACACGTAAGATAATTACGCATCTTCTTCCACCAAAAAAATTTAATGGACGGGGTTTCAATGTCGCTAGAAATGTGCTTATCATGCCGGGGCACCGGACATGATACTTTCGAGGATTGTTGGGCCTTGAAACACAAGATCCGTGACCTAATAGATAATGGAGAGATCGTAGTCACCAAACCCGATCACCTTCACATACAAGACAACCCTCTTCCTCAACACAAAGAAGAAGAGGTCAACATGATTAATTGGAGCAAGGGATGTAGTTCCAACTTCAATCGTGATTCCCCTGCACCATCAAAGACGGTGATGACGATGGGATTATGCTAAGTTCCAATTCACAATGGAACGAAAGATGAAAGATCTCTGCAAATAAATTGAGCAATCATGAATCGGTGACTTATCAAAGATCAAGTGACTTCGTGAATTAATCACCAGAGCATGCCGGTCTCCTACCAATCGTCATGAATATTCCTTCATCACTTTCAGAAAATGAAATGCTGGAAGACAAAGTGACGAAGAGAGCAAATGCCAAAGCCCGTGGGGATTTTGCCAACAAACGGGAATTCACCTATTTGGGCCAACCCATGGAGGAAATCCTTCACATGTTAATCAATGAAGGAAGGATCAGTTCCCTTCTACCTCCAATCAACCCCAGTTCGGGATGGTACAACTCTGATGGAGTATGTCAATACCACTCCCAGTCTCTCGGTCACCGCACAGAAGAATGCTGGGCACTCCACCACCTTATTCAAAATCTAATCGACAGTGGTGTACTGCGCTTGGCAGATAACGACACTGTATTACGTGCAAGTGAGAATGCAGGCCTTACTAAGTGGAAAAGTGTGGTAGCAGTTATATATACTGAAGTTGAAGGGATTAATACTTTTCTCACAACACCGATAATTCAGCTCAAATGAGGAAGCAATCCTTTGAAAGTGGCCGCTCCCGAGCCAATCAACTTGCCATGTAGAGCACAATATCCTATTGTTAGCTTGCGCAAGGTTCCGTGGAATTATGGAGAAGGTAAAGGATCCACCTCACATACCACTGCTGCAGTGTCGAAGGAAAATCCACTGTATCTTCCCCATCGGGTGATGAACCCCACCACCAAATCAAAGGGGAAAATACCCATGGAGAAGATTGAAAAATTCCTCCGCGCTGTTGGTCATAACGAAGCCTCGGTGGTTTTAAGCTTGAAGGAAGCTCCACCACAAATATCAATTTTGGACTTGGTCCTAACCTCTGAGAACCACCGGAAGGTCTTGTTAAAGGTTCTAAAAGAAGCCATCTCCGACATCGCGGATACGTAAAAGTTTCAACACATGGTTGATCACATTTTCAACAACAATGTGATATCCTTCATCGATGATGACATACCATCCGGAAGGACCGGTCATTGCAAACCGCTACATTATCATTGGGTCTTGTCCTCCTGGATATATGGTAGCAGGGGTCTTAATAGATGGAGGTTCCTCTTTGAATATCTGCCCATATACCACCTTGGTGAAGATGAATATCAATCTCAACCGAATTCGGAGTAGCCATACTATCATCAAAGCTTTTGATGGAGCCCGCCGTAACTCGGTTGGAGTAATTGAGCTGCCAATCGAAATTGGCCCTCATACATTCTGCGTATCCTTCCATGTGCTCAAGATAGATTCGGGATACAACCTGCTCTTAGGACGACTATGGATTCATATGGCTGGGGCAGTCCCTTCCACTCTTCACCAATAATTGAAGTACATTATCAACAATAGCCTGGTCACAGTCAATGCTGAACCAGAGATTCCTCAGCACGGGGACATTCCGTTCATCAATGCCAATGCAGACGTAGAACCAGTCAATTTTCATGCTTTGAAATAAGCAACACCCAATACCACGCTATTGAGCACCATTGCCCAACCCACACATTTTTGAGGAGGTGATGTCCACCACAAGAAATGATGTCGTTAGAGGTCACAAGCCAGGACGAGGGGTGGGTAAAGACGCACCGGGGTCTCGAGTACCCCATTCGATTAACCAAGCAATTGAAATAATTTGGACTAGGCTATTCTCGCAAATTTCTAGTCACAGGAATCCTTATAAGCATCAACAGATTCCTTCAGCTTCAATCATGTGGTTTTCGGCTTTTCCTTCAAACTCCGAGTCCGCACAACCTCTAGTAAAGGTGCTAGCCAATGTCATGGCCATGTTATTTCCTAAGCCAAAACCAGTGGAGGAAAAGAAAATCGTTATTCTAGATCCTGCAATCGAAGAAGAGGAGCGGAGAATCAAGGAAAATGTTGTCCGAATAATGTCGGGCATGCGCATCATCGTCCATGATGAACATACCAACAGATACACCCCAGATGATGATTGCCCTAACGTAATGGCCATCATTCGACAAAGAGGATGATGACAATCCTCCATCATCATGGGTCCACCCGGACTTTACCCTTACCAATTGGAACAACATTCCTCGCTTTGGTCGACAAGGGTAATGCGGGCAAAAATTCTTTTCATCTCAGTAGATACAATAACCGCTACTTTTCTCATACAGATATTAGCGCTTTATTTTGCCGATATATGCTAACACCGTGTATGATCAACGATTTCATATATACTAAGTGAAAGCATATTTTTTTCGAGACTCAATTTAGATGTGCCTGTATTTGCGGATACGATGCCTCTCTTACACAAGGATTGTACCTTTGATGTAGAGATGAATTCAGCCTTGATGGACCTCCAGGATGACATTGAAATGCCTCCAGAAATTCAAGAATGGGTCAAAGACAAACCCAAACCTAACCTTGATCAAACCACTTCTTTCAATCTCGGAACCTTAGAAAGCCTTAAGTTAATCCAGATTGGTTCAGACCTTACCCCAAACCAACGGAATGACATGGTTACGCTATTAACACAATTCCAGGATATGTTTGCATGGTCTCATGAAGACATGGTGGGTTTGTCCGCTAACATTGTCCTTCATCGCCTTCCCATTAAAGAGGGATTTAAGCCAGTCAGGCAAAAGCTCAGGCGATTGAAACCTGAGTGGAGTTTAAAGGTGAAAGAAGAAATTGTGAAACAATTTCAAGCCGGCATCATCATGGTGTCTACATATCCTAAGTGGATATCCAACATCTTGCCCGTACCTAAACCTGAAGGGAAGGTGCGAGTTTGCATGGATTACCGGGACTTGAACAAAGCTTGCTTAAAAGATAGCTTTCCCGTGCCATTTATCCACATTCTCATTAACAATAATGCACAATACGACATGTACTCCTTTGCTGATTGCTTTGCGGGGTACCATCAGATCATGGTTGCCGAGGAAGATCATGAGAAGACTGCTTTCATCACTCCTTGGGGAACTTTTTTGCTATAGACGATTGTCATTCGACCTCATCAATGCCGGAGCTACCTATCAACGAGCTATGATGGCTCTTTTCCACGACTTAATGCATAAAGAGATTGAGATCTACGTGGATGACATCATTGTCAAGTCCCGGAAGGAGGATGACCATCTAGACCATCTCAAAAAGTTGTTCAACAGGTTGCGTAAGTACAACTTGAAGTTGAATCTAGCTAAGTGCGCCTTTGGCGTTAAATCAGGCAAGTTGCTAGGATTCCTAGTCAGCCACAAAGGGATTGAGATGGATCCTGCCAAAATCCAAGCCATCACAAAAATGCCCATTCCTCAGATAGGGAAGGAAATACGGGGATTTTTGGGAAGGATTAACTTCATCAGTAGGTTTATCTCCCAACTCACAGCAATCTATGAGCCAATCTTCAAGTTATTAAGGAAGAACTCCTCCATGAAATGGAATGATGAGTGCCAGAATGCCTTCCTTACAATCAAGAAATAGCTAGTCAAAGCTCCTGTCTTGGTACCACCCAGGGATGATGTTCCCCTGTTCATGTACCTGCCCATAAGTGACAATGCCATGGGCTGTATTCTGGGACAGAAAGACGATAGAGGCCAAGAACGAGCTATCTATTACCTCAACAAAAGGTTCAGCAGCAGTGAACACAAGTACACTCTGATCGAGAAGACGTGTTATGCTTTAGCATGGGCTTCCATGAGGTTACATCATTACCTACATGGTCACACAACCCATCTCATATCTCGCGTGGATCCTCTCAAGTACGTGTTCAACAAACCCATGTTGAATTGCCGGCTGTCCAGATGGCAGTTGATCCTACAACAATTTGACATCGTATATGTGACTCAAAAGTCCATCATAGGTCAAGGAATCGCAGATCAACTGGCCGCCGCACCTTCAGGGGATTTCAAACCCTTGGAAACATATTTCCCCGATGAAGGAGTAATGATAGTACAGCAACACCATCAGTACGATACGCGCTAATCATGGATGATGTATTTTGATGGAGCTGTTAACATGGAAGGTTCTGGAGCTGGAGCAATTCTAATATCTCGATACACGGGAGCGGTATCCGTTCTTGCCAAATTACAGTTTGTCAGCACCAACAATACGGCTGAGTATGAAGGCTGTCTCATGGGGCTAAAACTTGTCTGTTCAATGGGCATCAAGCGGTTAACTGTCCTTGGAGATTCGGAGTTGGTAATCAGACAATCCACCGGAGTCTATCAAACCAAGGAACTACATTTGCTGCCTTACCATCGGCAGGTTTTGAAGATGGCTTTGGAGTTTGAAGAAATCTCCTTTCTACACATTCCTCATAATAGGAATGATTTCGCGGACGCATTAGCAACTTTGGCATCCTTGATTCGCATATCAGACAAGGAACACTTGCCAAGCATCACAATTGCCCTGAACAAGGCCCCAGCCTATGGGAATTACGTTGGAGAAGTATCGAATGAGCTACCTCCCATCCAACCTTCTTGGTATCAGTATATCAAGGAATATCTGCGAGATGGATCTACACCCGCTGAGGCGAGCCTGACTGAGAAAAGGCGGATTCATCGACTTGCTATGAAGTTCTACCTGAGTGGAGATGCGCTCTACAAAAGAGATGCAGGACTGAGTCTCCTCAGGTGTTTAGACAAAGATCAAGCCCAGAGGCTTATGGATGAAATCCATGGTGGAGTCTGTGGCCCCACATGAGTAGCCCCTCCTTGTCGAGAAAGTCCTTAGGGATGGGACATTACTTGGTATCTCTCAAAGATGATTGCAACGACCACGTCGAAAGATGCTATCGATGCGATTCATGGGAATGCTATACACGCCCTCCACAGAGCTCCACAATATGAGTTCACCTTGCCCTTCTCAATGTGGGGAATGGACGTTATTGGGCCCATTGAGCCTAAAGCCGATAATGGTCACCGATTTATCTTCACCATGATCGACTACTTCACCAAGTGGGTGAAGCGACCTCCTTCCCGGGTCACTAAAGAAGTCATCATTGCTTTCATCGAAATAATGTCGTTTGTCGATATGGAAAACCGAGGTGATTGTGTCGATAAATGCCAAATACCTCAACAACAAAATGATGGAGGAATTATGCAAGAGATTCCACATCAAACATCTTAACTCTGTCATCTATCGTCCAAGAAGATGAGCGGTCTTTGTTGAAGCGGCTAACAAAAATATCAAGAAGATTATGCAAAGATGTCACCAACCACAAAGATTGGCCTAACCTATTGCCTCTCGACTTTGTTAGCCTACTGAGACCACAATGCGTTACTTCAACGGGGGCAACCCCTACGCTTTAACCTATGGGATGGAAGCGGTGTTCCCCATAGAAGTTGAGATGGAATCTCTCAGAGTGTTGATCGACGCTCAGCTGGATGAAAACTAATGGGTACAAGACAGTATCACCAATTGTCTCGATAGACGAAAAAGCGAACCGCGGCTATCTTCCATGGTCAGCTATATCAGTAAAGGATCGCCAGATCCTACAACAAAAAAGTCCGGCTACGGCAATTTAAACAATATGACTTGGTTCTGAAGAAGATTCTTGACAATCAAGATCATGCCAAAGGAAAATTCGCTCCTAATTGGGAATGCCCGTTTATTGTCAAAGAAGTATTGACAGGAGGCGTTCTCAGATTACAAGAAATGGATGACGATGAATTTCCACAACTCATCAACTCGCATACACCGTGAAAGCAGTATTATGTCTGGTAACCAAAGAAACACCCTGTTGCATCATCATCAGGTCACCAGTCATTCCGGTTCTTTAACCCTTTACCACCTACAACTTTTCTACACTTTGCCCCTCAGGGAAACATACTCTTCAAGCCAAAGCACTGGCTTTCTCCTTTCATACTCATACAACTTAGGTCATCCCACCATGGATTGAACCTCTTGCGTTAGAGTTTTTGGCTACCCATACATGGGATCAAACTTCTCACTCTGCAGCTTTATCCTCAACCTAGATTAAACTTTCTCCTCCCCGCACTGACTTCTTGCACATGGGATTACGCTTTTCTTCTCGCCTTGAGGGCGAACTACGTCGACCGATCTCCTCTTCAATAGAGTACGTAGGCAACCATTTCATATGGCCCTATGATAAAAAAAAACAACAAAAACATTTCTACCCTCTTCTCCTTACAAAAACAAAACAACCAAAACATTCCTACATCATATCGACCCATATACGACGTTGAACCTCTTACACCAGGTTCGAACTACGCAGACCTGATCTCCTCTTCAATAGGAGTACGTAGGCAGCCATTCATGGTGCGGTCTCACCCCCTACCAAAACACAAACCATTGTCAACGGGTGTTGGGATTCCCTTTCAATCCATTATATGTCATTCGGCTTCAGACCAAAGGGATGGAATTACCTGAACTCCTCCCAAATAGGAGATTCGGCGACCATCTAAGCTGCGGTCATACCTCGAAGAACAATACTAAACCATAAGAGGTGGAATTAACTAGGCTTCTCCTAAATAGAAGTACTGGCGACCATCTGTGGTGCGGTCAATCTCAGAGAGGAAAGCCACACTCCTCTCCACATTTCCATTCAGAAATAAGTCCCAAGGCACCAAAGATGGTAGGGATACACATAGATCAATAATCCATTCTGAACTATCCAGAGACAGCTCAATGTCCATCCACCAAGGAAGAATTCAGAATACATCAAGATCACAAGCCCTGAAGCAGCTGGCAAAATATCAAGCAAATAGCAAGGCATATCTAAAAGGGAAGTGATCTAAAAATATATTTCCCTATCATATATAATGCTGTTTGACATATATGCAATGTGAACTGTACATGACAAAATGGCTAAGCTAGTCTGTGCAGGTAAATACAAGCTCATCTACTGAATCAGGGTACATGCGAGCTAGCAAGACCAACATGGAATCCCTCTCAGATGAAGGAGGTAAAGCTGTAGTCTCCTGGATAAGAATATCCACACGACCCAACAGATCTATATCCATCTGCTTGATGACCATATGCTCATCGATATAAGCGCTCATCTCTGCGATCATACCCGTGGTAAGGGACCTCGCTGCAGTACTATCTGTGACAGCCACATCCTGGGTAGATATACCACTATCCCGCTCAACTATCACTGCGTCTCTGTATGACCTGGCCTCATCCCGCTCAATAACAGCGGCATCTCTACGAGCTAATGCCTCGTCTCTCTCTAATAGGGCGACGTCCCTCACATCAAGAGCAGTCGACATCATAGATCGAATCTGGTTTCTCTCAAAGGTCATCAGATGAAGACTCTGCTCTAAATCTTGTCTTAAGTCTGGATCACAAAAGTACTGGTACTAGGAGAATCCGGAAGAAATGCTGGCAACCCAACAGCGGTATCCTCCTCGATGTAGGTATCAATGTCCTCTATAGGCTCTACATCGTCTAATTCAATCTCCAAGATCGCAAATCTTCGATGCAATTGATAAAACCTTCGTCTCCATCCATACGGAGTACTCTGCGGAATAACCGAGACGACTGGCAGGAAAAGCAGATAGCTCACGTTGATCCCAGCAAGCGTATACACGAGATTGGTCCTCGGCTGAGAGGTATCGAGAAGTCGAAATGACCGACCGCCGCCTCGAAAGGATGAAAATCCTGGAACTGGTCAAACTGTGACATCACGGCCAATGGATGATAAGTCATCACGCCCCTCAAGCCAGCCAAAGGGAGGAATCCATGCCCGGAGCATGAGTAATGAAGCTGTATGGTGAGCAAAGCCCCGAGCACAGCAATATGCTAAATGGATCTCATATATCTTCCAAAAATACAAACCAGGACTGAGCATCTACACACTCCGATGGCTGAAAGGAATACGACATAGCCACCTCATGGGAGAATCAATACCCGTGCCGTCTAAAGGTACCAACCGGTCGCAAGTGTGACATAAACCACACATACAGCATGACCGAACTCCCAGTAAACACACCTGATGGGTAACTACGGCAGTAGGACGCTGATCGCAAGGTCTTTGCCACGATCATAGGTACAATGGTACGACCCTCCCTGAGAGCTCTCACCGCTATGATAACGCCTATATCTATCTCATCCATGTACCGCGGCATGTACACGTATGACAGTACACATAGTATCAGTACATCAACTTTGGCCAAACGCCAATGATCCTCCGACATGGTGAAATCCCCTAAATGTCGTGAGTAGCTATCCTCTGCACCAAATCTATCATACAGAAAATGCTGAGAGATCACATGGCCAGATGTCAGCTCATCTTGTACCACTCTGCGCCTCAATCCTATGAGAGTCGTGAATCTCCTACTCATGTCTCCCAAAACCATGTGCACGCAAGGTCATCTAAGGCGAAAGATCGTCAAACGTGCATACTCCTCCGTAGTAGAGTCAACTCATGGGTACCAAAACGGAATACCTTCCTATCGGCTAGCCAATGCTCTAAAGATCCCATCTACAAATCCTGCGAGAACACGAAATGCCAAAAGGGTCATGGTATCTTTGCGATAACAGATCTACAATACCCTATCCGGTGGTGACATGCTTTATCGTACCACAAACGCATACCCAATGCCACCACCGACGGGGTATGATCTATCTGACTAATCGTCAAGAAGACATCTATCGGGCGTGTATGTCATAAGACCATCCAGGGTCAATACCGAGTATCTCTGGAGATACATACATATGCATAACATGATACATGCATAACAGATAATGGATGGCAATATGATATAGGGAATAAAAAAACAGTGCATACATTCCTAAATATATCATCATCTAATACATCAGCTCTATACAGCTACAAATACATGAAAATGGGGCATAAACGCCCTGCTACTAACAGAGGCCTATCAAAAGATATAACGAGAATGGGGAACAACCACCCAATATCTAACAGAGGCCTATCAAAAGATATAGCGAGAATACACATCGAAAGAAGACAATGGTCTCGATGTCCACATTCTCAATCCTCGTCCCACCGATGTAACTCCTCCCGAGTCACCGGATCTCTATCAGCAGGGATGTCGAGCCTATAAAGGGAGGATCTCGCATCGCAAAAACCAAATGGGTCGTTCGAGGGGCCAAAGACCGAGCCGGAAGGAACAAATGTCTCTGCCTCTACTGGATCTCTGCCCAAATGCCGAATAAATATGTGTGCCTGATCCAACTGCTAGGTCAAGCTATCAATCTGGGTTAGATGAGTAGGAGCTCGGACGCAATCCACCCAATCCGTCATCATCAAAGATCCTGGAACCATGTCCCCCATAAACTGTGTGGCACGGGACTAGGCCCCAATAGTGTGAGGGAGCCACCAGCGCTGAAATATCTCCTGAGTACATGGACCCTCGGATAAATCAAAATCGTCAACTCCCAACAATGGAATATCAATGGCGGGTGATCGTGATATGAGCAATGACGCCTAACAGAGGCAAAGATCGGTATACGAATCTCCCCCATGGTGCTCCTAATAAAGACGCTCTCCTAAATAGAGCTCCCAACCTCCATCGGTGAAAAGAGGAAATCTCCGGGTGGAAATCAAATACTCTACTCCAGTAGGGTGTCCATCCTCAAAACCGATGATCAAATGATCCCCTGAGTATGGAAGCCATGTGATGGCGTCGGCCGTCAGCAACTCCAGTTCCATACGGTAATGAGCGAAGCCCTCAGATACAGGGACCTCTGGCAAAATAGAATGGTGCCATCGTCGTCCTCGTGGATTGGTATCTAAGCATAACACACTCATAGGACGCAAACATAGAAGCCTCTCATAGGCCCAAAACTGCCAACACAATGGCAAAACATCTGCTGTCAGTAAACACTCTTAACCTGTGAAGGGAAAAAGACAAGAGAAATGCTCACCAACAGGAACGGGTAAAATCCTAGCCAAGCCTCGGTCAAACCTTCTGAGCACAGACGCATGCCCCGGAGGAAATAGGCAAAGGTGTAAAAGCCCCAATCATACTCTCCTATACGGTCCACATCGCGTGTGGCGCTGACCAAAGCGAAAGATACCATGGAAGAGTTATCTGCTATGAAGCAGCCTCGAATGATCATCAGGAACAATCGCCGCAAAATGCGATCCTTGATCCTGACATCATCAGGCATGGGCTCACTCAATAGCCCGCTCATAACATCTACGCTCAAAGGACCTGAATGGACAGTCCTACCTTTGAGCGCACCCACCGGAACTCCTAACAAGGACCGGACGGCAGTAGGGGTGATAATCGCCATGCAAGGCACTGGCTCCCCTCCAAACTCCATACCTATGATAAATCGCCAATCCATAGGCGTCATCATCACCTCGCAATCCAGCAGGTGGAGTGACTGAGTCTGATGAAACCATCGCTCAGACAATGCCCTGAGGTAACCCCAGGGACAACGACGGGGAAGGATGGAAAAAAATGCCCCAAATCCCCACTCACGCACTCATCGCTTCTATAATCGTAATGAAGCGCTGGTACATGGAGTGGATGATAAACCGCCCCCCGAGGTCATGTAAAACACGGAACTGCGCATGAAGCACGATCAACATCAGAACCCTTTTAATCCTCATCAATAGGAAAGAAGGAAGATGAAGTTTAACGTCATACCTCGTTAGCATGAAAGTACATCGATGGGTGTCTACCCAAATCACCTAGCAACTCTGGGTTCACCATCTGGATGCTCGGATGCTCCCTGCGAGGGATATGTACAGCAGGAGCGGGATCCTCAATATCCACCTCCTCGTCCTCGACGTCTGGAACATCTACCTGGACGAGATGAATCACAACCTCCACCAACCGATGATGTTGTCTGACAGAACGGGGACGAGGCACTTCAGAAGCCCTCCGCCATACGCCAGAAGCGGTCCTATAAGAACTGGTTGGCTAATCCGGATCCATAATATCTGGACAACAAGTCTCCAAATCACCTCAGAAAGGGTGTGGTATTGCCTTACCCGGAGCTTTCTAAAATGCATTATATGACTATATGCATGCATGCATTTACTTTAACATATAATAGAGTTAGAATGCATGACTACCCAATGCCTACATTTGAAAAATTTCGCCATAGTCCCCTTTGAAAATAAGACTATCCACATGCGCACAGGCATGTCTAGGTGGCCATTCAGTAGCACACCTACCCCAAAGTCATATACAGAATATATACATAAAAATCAAGAACATCATGCATAAGGCCAACCTCAATGCTAGGAGTATTTTGCCTTTCTACCTTTTGCTCATTGGACCTCAAATAGGACAAAAAATAGCAGAAAAAGGTGCCAATTTGACTGTCTCAGAAGTTCAATTTTTTTATATCATTATGTTCAGCATGGTTTAATACTAACATTTACTATGTTGAATATTTTTTATCAAGTCATTTATCCATACATAATCACTACTATGTGTTTAGATGCATTTCGTGCAATATCTCACAATCTAACGGACAGAAACTGGAAAAAATACATGCATACGTTATCAGGATATTATAGAACACTTGTACGGTGATAGAATTTACAGAAAGCAGCTCGAACTCATCAAATCTGGAAGTGGCTCACGATTTTTCTAGAGAGAAACAAGTTGAAAGTGACTTGTGAAGGCGGTGTCACCGGGATTTATCATCACGCGCTTTGTGCAGAGCTCACCTATGGCTCCTCTATATGGGCCCCACCCTCCTACCATCGGTCCATTCGAGTTGAAACGGAGTTCTTATGGGCTAGAAAGGTCAAATCGGAATAAAATGCCACGCGATTGAAAGCAAAACAAAGATACAATCTCGGTCTTCTCGGATGAGACTTTGAATATGTACATCACTCATTAGTAGTCACCTGAACACAAGGTATACTCTGCCGATGACCTCGGTTGTCACAAATCACATACTGGCAATACCTTATATAGGTCCGATGCCACTACCTCGGTCGTTACCCTACGTGAATCCCCTCGACGGAGTTACAACGTGAATCCCCGACGGGGAATTACAACGTGAATCTCGACGGGTTACAAAGTGAGTTCCGACGGGTTACAACGATATATCTCTACGGAGTAGCAATGCATGCTCGACCATTGACACACATATCAACGAAGGTCAAGCAACCTTGACATCATTTCACCGATAGCGTTTAAACTGTCGAGCTATAGAGTCATTAGAGGTTCTCATACCCAATTGCTTCATATTCCCCAACGGATCCCCTACGGGGTCATAATGCAATGTCTCTCGTTGATCTACATCGTGAATGTCAAGCAACCTTGACGATCTCCTCCACGAGTTTTCAACCGCTGATTCACACGTCGTGAAGGTCAAACAACCTCGACGGTATATCCCACAGATGTTTGAATGGTTGATTCACACGTCAACGAAGGTCGCATCCACCGATACATTCTGTCGTTAGCGATAAATCCACGAGAATCATGACATATTATGGCGATACTGTTCGGTTTGTAATATTCTTGAACGCAATCAAATTGCATAAATTAGCGGAAGCGAGTAAAAATCATTATTTAAAAAAAAATTTATAAACCATATACCCGGATCACCCTTTATGCACAATTATTAATTAAACAAAAAGATATGAAGAACAAACATACCCTTGAAGATCCGAGCTTCCTCAGGTACAAGTTCACCTCCAATCCTTTTCGCGTTCAACTTGAATCCACCGGGTTTGGTTCCTTCCTTTGATCAACGTTAGCCACCCAAGTGTTTGGCCTCTAGAGGTGATCCACCAAGGAATAATAAGAATTCAAGAAGAAGGGGTATTGGCTCAACCCTAGTTTTTCCTATCTCTATAGAAAAAGGGTACTCTCCAACAAATTGGAATTATGTCGTATGTTAAAAAAGTCAACAACCCCCGCCACCCATAATAAGACTCCTCTTATTTATAGATGTGGGCAACCCACCTTAACAATTAAGGAATTGGGATTTATTTAATTAATTAAATTCTTTTAATTAATTAAGCTCCCTAATCTTATTAGGGATAATTAATTAAACTCCTTTAACTAATTTTCCTTCCTAATCCAATTAGGAATAAATGAGAGTACTTATATTAAATTAATTCCTAAACTCTTTTAGAAATTAAAATAATAATAATTGTAATAATATTAATAAGACTCCTCTTATTAATTTATATTTAATATTTCTAAAATATTAAATAATAAATATTAAGTTATTTAATTTATTCTATCACCATAGATTAAATTAAATATACATAACATATTATTACGATTATGCCATTAACTTCTTAAATAATTATTCTTCCTTTTATGGTGTGACCCTTTAGGTTCTCCATATTAAACCTATTGTGAATAAATCAATTAGAACAATTCTAATCTTATTTAAATAAATAAATTAAACAATTAATTTATTTAAATAAATAATATTTATTCTACAATAGGGATAAGCCTCCTAGCGATCAACGACTTTTCGGATAATATAGATTTCAACATTAATCATAAAAGAACCTTTAAGTAAATAGTTACCGTGATGCAATTCAATCCTTCCACCATACAATGTCCCAATTAAATATAAGACATGGAATTCTTTGTCGAGTCTTATTTTATTTAATTATATGTATTTAACTCTTAAATGCACAACACCAAATAATGCAAATTAGAAACTCCTTTCTAATTTCATTCGCCGCCAAGAGACTCTTTGGGTTGTCATTTATCGAATCACATAGACATTTCTCTTCTTTTATTAGAAGTGGTAGATTCTTTATTGATCATACATTATCTCCATGTACAACTTATTATACCCAAGCATACCTTTGATATACCCTAAGGGTCTTAAGGAATAAGTCAAAGTATAACTCATCATACACAAGATACTATGATGATCTCAAGTCCAAGGATCACTTGTCTTACTATCACTACGAAATTCCTATTGACAGGCAAAATAAAACTCCATTAGGTATTCCTTTACGAGCCACGTTCGATGAACTTATTCTCTAATAAGCACCTACATACTTGCTTTAGTGTCTCCACACAAATGATCATGAGATCAATCATCCTCATCCAATGAAAGAAAGCAACGTATGTACCAATCTATCCGGATTCACTAATCCCCAATTTAGTAATCCAACGATTGGGAACTATTTTAGTTTTAAGCTTTCTAAGAATTTAGATCTCATTATAATGATCATCATCATTATTCTAAAAGCATTACTTAAAACTATGGGTTTATCACATATTATAAAACAAACATCATGTAGATAATTAAAAGCCTTTAATAAATTAATACTTTTTATTAATAAATGAATAAGATTGTTACAAAGTATATGCTTTATCATGAAACATGATTGGCTTGTGTGCATACTACTTTCAATCTCCCACTTGCACTAAAGCCAATCGTCATGGTATCTTATACTCTTCTTCTCTCTAAGTGACGATTATCCTGCCATTGGATAAGCTTTAGTTAATGGATATGTAATGTTGTTCATGAGAGTCCACTATCTCTATAGTGATTTCCCATCTTTCAATGATTCTTATAATCAAATGAAAGTGCCACAACACATGTTTAGATCCAAGATGAGACTTAGGAACTATTCCTAGTTACAGTAATGAACTTTTCATCCAAATAATCAACTTGTAGCTTCATTTATAGGTATATACATTGTCTTTATCACTAAACCAACAACTCTTTTGTTGTTTGGAACCTTTCCAATTCAACGCACCACCGCTCAAGGTAACACTTTACCTTAAAATGGATTTTTCGTCGTCTTGATGCATACGAAAAACTTGAGTCCATTAAGCCCTCTAGTTTTAATTTAGACCCACCATAAATATAATCACATCCTTAGTGCCATGTTAAGCACTTTAAGATGTTTTTCAACGACTCATAGTGAACTTCTCCATAATATGGTGATCAACATCGGTCTCGTACATTTCATTGCATACATGATTGTCACTCATGCGACCTCTCTTTTGAGTGCGTGGGAACTATTAAGAGATTCACTCCTTAGCTCATCGACATGAGACATCTCTTGGAGTTTGCCATGCTAAACGACTTTAGCATCAAATGAATATCGTTCCTTGGGTTAAGTCGAGCATCCTCTTAAATCTATCTATATAGATTTATATCCCCAATTAAGATACTCTTCCAAATCATTCATGGAGGAATATTTAGACAACTTTATCTTTACTTGATTGTAGCATTGGTATGTCATTCCTTATCCATAGTATATCAATATATAGTACTAGGAATGTCACGATGCTCCCCAATCGACCCTTTGTACACACTAGAAGTCTTACATCATCGCATGTAACTCGATCATCATCTTCTATGATCGTACCTCATCATCATCATCCATGATGAATCCATACCTCTGTATATCTTCAATACTATTCCAGATTCTGATTCGGTTGTGGTACAATAGGTTCATCTACGAGTTCCTCTTATTTGACTTATAGTGTTTTGTGGTTCTTAAACTCTTCAAGATCTATTATCCTCCCACTAGCCCTTCAATGATAAACACCTTTATCTTAGAAGGCGTGTTTCGTAACAAACACCTTTTGCTAAGTAGAATTATAGAACATATACCCTAAACTTATTTTAGGATGTCCCACAAATCGACACTTGTCAAATCTTGTCTCAAGCTTATCCTTTGAAACCTTTTTCACATAAGTTGGACAACCCCTTATCTTAACATACTTAAGATTAGGAATCCTCCCTGTCCATAACTTTTATGGAGTCTTGGGGCCGGATTTAGAGGTTACCTTTTCGTAGATATGCAGCCATTTCTAGGACATGACCCTAGAAGATACTGGAATGTCGGTAAAATCATTATGGACCGTACCATGTTCAACAAGGTATGATTTTTCCTTTCAGATACATCAATCAATTATTACGTATCATGAGGTGTCCATTATGAGAAAAACCATTTGAGATGATCTAGAAACTTATTGCACAAGTATTTATTCCTTGATCTAATCAAAGAATCTTAATACATTGCCAATTTGTTTCACTTCTGAATTCTTTGAACCTTTCAAATAATTCACACTTGTATTTTAGCAAATACACACATTCAACTCTTTGAATGATCATCTCCTTTTCTTATACTAATTTGTTCAATATGCAAAATTATTTTCATGTAAATCAAGTATACAAAATCCATTAAGTAATATTTCAGTTCTATACAAAACATTGTTATTATAAATAGAACAACAATTGTTCTTAATTATAATACCAAAAATTTTATTGTCCAACAATAAAATGGAAATAATGTTTCTAACAAGAATTGGAATACAATAACAACTTATTGACTTAATAGATTTGCCGTAGCGAAGCAACTAAACTATAAGTTTCTATAGCTAATGAAGCGACCTTTGCTTCATTTTTTCGTGATATAAATTACTTATCTTTGTTTAACTTTCTACTTACCTTGGTCCCTTCATAAATCTATATTTATGATAACCAAAGTCGGTATCCAATACCCAAGTAGGATCTTGACTTAAAGAAAATTTATTTCAATCATGAACAAAAATCGTATTTATGAACCAAAACTTCACTAAGCTTCTTTGGTTAGCCTCTGCAAGATGCTTCTCGCAGCTTTCTTTCCGGGTCGAGGCTTATTGCGGTGGAAGCAAACTCCTTTGCTATCCGTGTCGCTTTTGCTCTTATTATCCTTTGTTTACGCCTTTCTATTTACCTTCTTTGAATCGTTCTTCTTTTGTAAGATCCTTTGGCCTCTACCAAGAAGACTTGATCTTTCTTGGTTGAAAAGTGACTCTCAACATTTTTCAATATGTTAAGCAAATCGGCGAGGCTGATATCTAGCTTGTTCATATAAAAATTCACAACAATTGTGAAAGGAGTCCGGGAGTGAGTGCAAGATCAAATCTTGGCTCAACTCTCCATCCATGACAAAACTCGTTGTCTAATTGATCAATCAAATTGATAATGTTAAGGACCTTTTTCTGCATTTATAGTGCCATTGGCCATTCTAGATCGGAAGAGCTCCTTAGATATCGATATCTATCGGTCCTACTTTTCTCACCATCAACTACTTGATGTGCGAGAATATAGTAGAAGCATCCATAGTTTCATCTTGACCTCAAGCTCGTTACTCGTAGATGCGAGCATGATGCATTGAGCCAATTGTGCATCATCTTGCCACTTTCTAAAAGTAGCAATGTCTTCCTCGGAGGCATTATGCGCAACCATTCTTGAGGATAGGCGTATTAAGGACATAAGATAGCTTTTTCACTATGAGAACTATTCTCAAATTCCTTAACCAATCCGTTTAATTGGTCCAGTTAATTTAACATCTAATATGCTTCGCAGTGATAGTAATTTTAGACATTGTAAAATTCTGTAAATGAATTTGTAATTAACAACATTTTAACATACATTCTTTTATTAATTACCAAAATAAATTAGGTCTTGTTTTAAATTGGTATCTCCCACTATTTTTTCAAACTATATTACCTCACTTATATAGTTCGACAAAATCTAATTAAAGATTTGCTAGTGAGAATAAGGATCCCATTTCAAATGTATATAGCCTTGTGGTGACACAATAAACTATATATAAATAAATAGGTAGACAACTTTTGTCAATTACATCAACTATGTAACTCCTTGTATTTTTGCCTCTTAGATTATTTTGATCAGTGGTGGCACATCCGAATCAAAATTATCCAAGTTAAGTCCCACCTAGCACTCCATATATTCAAAAAGAAAAATATCATCCTTGTGGTGACACAACAAAACAATATTGTTCAATTTTCTTTATAAGCATCAAATGTGATAAATTAACATCTTAAATACTTAATACTTGCCTTGTGGTGACACAACAAACTCATATTAAATATTTAATACTCTATTAATTTTATCATGCTAGAAAGCGACGTTCGATATTCCAAATATCTTTGAACGCTTAGGACTTAATATAAAAATTGAGGGGTTTGTTATTAATTTGTCTCATCTTGTTTAAGCGTATTGCATATATATATATAAAAATACGCGTCGTATTAATGAACATGCGAAGCATGTTTGCATAATATATAATATATATAAAGTATAAGCATGCACATATAGAATACTATATTCTACTACGGATTGATTATGGACTTTTATTCTAGTTTGGTTCACTAGAGCCACCAAGTGAACCAAAAGGTCAAACTCCCAGGGTGCAAGAAATAATATTTAAATATAACTATTACATTTAAACCGGGCTCCATTACAAACGGGTCTTCAAGTGCTCCTTGCTCCTTGATCTCCAATTTTTTAAAATAATTCTAATTATTCCTATTACAAAACTATTTGAAATAAATAGAAACCTTGATCGTGATCGAGGGAAGTACATAGGAGAGATATAGAATTTACATTTAGAAAAATTAGAGAAGGCGAGGTCTGTGAGACCCCATTTAATAAAACCCATACATTCATGCATCCAACTAAAATAAAATCCAATCACATTGGTCAATAGTCCATAATCAATCCCATTTATTATCATACACATCATCATATGCATCAATAAATAACATTCATCATATGAATAATAAACATTTAATATATATATTGATATCATTTAATGGGCAAATTTAGTTAGTATAAAATCTATTTTTGAATCAAAATAAACTCCTTTATTTTAATCCAAATTTAAATCAAAATAAAACTATTTTATTTTAATTTATCTAATTTTGAATAAAATAAACTATTTTATTTTAATCAAAATCATTAATCAAAATAAACTCCTTTATTTTAATTAATTATGGAATCCAATTCCATGTATAAAAAAAAAAAATTATTTAATTAAAATAAACTCTTTTATTTTAATTAATTATGAATCCAATTCCATGTAAAAAAAAATCTTTTATTAAAGGAAACACGGATATTCTTTTTCCTATTCACAAATAAACTCCTTTATTTTGAATAATATGAAATCTTATTTCATATCTAAATAAACTCTTTTATTTAAGGAAATTAGGATTCTCTTTTCTATTCACAAATAAACTCTTTTATTTTGAATAATATGAAATCTTATTTCATATCTAAATAAACTCCTTTATTTAAGGAAACATAAAATCCAATTTCAACTCCAATTAGTTATCATGGAATCCAATTCCAACTCTAATTAGTTAGCATGAAATTTAATTTTAAAATTAAAATAAAACTATTATTTTAAAATTAAAATAAACTTTTTATTTAAAATTAAAATAAACCTTTTATTTCAATTATAAAATTATTAAGAATAATATATATATATATATATATATATATATATATAATAATATATATATATATATATATTAGTACCTAATATATTATATATATATATATATATAGATTATATATATATATATATATATATATATATCTGATATATATATTATTATATATATATAATAATTCCTTCCTTGTATAAGAGAAGCACGTGGCCTACCATTGTGAATTGTTGCCTTTTTTTTTTATTTTATTAAGCATGTCATCACCATGTTTTTTATAAAACTTCTACTTCCAAATCCTATATGCTCCCTTTTTTTTTTTATATCGTAAATATCAGATTGCTCCTTGATTTAGTATTATTTTTTTTTGTTTTTTTTAATAAATTTTATACAATAAAATTATGCCCAATAAAATTGTTCTAAACACATATCAACATACATATTAAATCAAACAATTAATAATTCGCATAAAGGTTTGGCTCTGATACCACTGTTCGGTTTGTAATATTCTTGAACGCAATCAAATTGCATAAATTAGCGGAAGCGAGTAAAAATCATTATTTAAAAAAAAAATTATAAACCATATACCCGGATCACCCTTTATGCACAATTATTAATTAAACGAAAAGATATGAAGAACAAACATACCCTTGAAGATCCGAAACCTCGAGTACAAGTTCACCTCCAATCATTTTCGCGTTCAACTTGAATCCACCGGGTTTGGTTCCTTCCTTTGATCAACGTTAATGCCACCCAAGTGTTTTGGCCTCTGAGGTGATCCACCAAGGAAGAATAATGATTCAAGAAGAAGGGATATTGACTCAACCCTAGTTTTTCCTATCTCATAGAAAAAGGGTACTCTCCAACAAATTGAAATTATGTCGTATGTTGAAAAAGTCAACAACCCCCGCCACCCATAATAAGACTCCTCTTATTTATAGATGTGGGCAACCCACCTTAACAATTAAGGAATTGTGATTTATTTAATTAATTAAATTCTTTTAATTAATTAAGCTCCCTAATCTTATTAGGGATAATTAATTAAACTCCTTTAACTAATTTTCCTTCCTAATCCAATTAGGAATAAATGAAATACTTATATTAAATTAATTCCTAAACTCTTTTAGAAATTAAAATAATAATAATTGTAATAATATTAATAAGACTCCTCTTATTAATTTATATTTAATATTTCTAAAATATTAAATAATAAATATTAAGTTATTTAATTTATTCTATCACCATAGATTAAATTAAATATACATAACATATTATTACGAATATGCCATTAACTTCTTAAATAATTATTCTTCCTTTTATGGTGTGACCCTTTAGGTTCTCCATATTAAACCGGTTGTGAATAAATCAATTAGAACAATTCTAATCTTATTTAAATAAATAAATTAAACAATTAATTTATTTAAATAAATAATATTTATTTTACAATAGGGATAAGCCTCCTAACGATCAACGACTTTCCCGATAATATAGATTTCAACATTAATCATAAAAGAACCTTTAAGTAAATAGTTACTGTGTACAATTCAATCCTTCCACCATACAATGTCCCAATTAAATATAAGACATGGAATTCTTTGTCGAAGTCTTATTTTATTTAATTATATGTATTTCGACTCTTAAATGCACAACACCAAATAATGCAAATTAGAAACTCCTTTCTAATTTCATTACGCCGCCAACCAAGGACTCTTTGGGTTGTCATTTATCGAATCACATAGGACATTTCTCTTCTTTTATTAGAAGTGGTAGATTCTTTATTGATCATACATTATCTCCATGTACAACTTATTATACCCAAGCATACCTTTGATATACCCTAAGGGTCTTAAGGAATAAGTAAAAAGTATAACTCATCATACACAAGATACTATGATGATCTCAAGTCCAAGGATCACTTGTCTACTATCACTACTGAGAATTCTATTGACGAGCAAATAAAACTCCATTAGGTATTCCTTTGCAAGCCACGCGTTCGATGAACTTATTCTCTAATAAGCACCTACATACTTGCTTTAGTGTCTCCACACAAATGATCATGAGATCAATCATCCTCATCCAATGAAAGCAAGCAACGTATGTACCAATCTATCCGGATTCACTAATCCCCAATTTAGTAATCCAACGATTGGGAACTATTTTAGTTTTAAGATTTCTAAGAATTTAGATCTCATTAGAATGATCATCATCATTATTCTAAAAGCATTGCTTAAAACTATGGGTTTATCACATATTATAAAAACAAAGATCATGTAGATAATTAAAAGCCTTTAATAAATTAATACTTTTTATTAATAAATGAATAAGATTGTTACAAAGTATATGCTTTATCATCAAACATGATTGGCTTGTGTGCATACTACTTTCAGATACAAACCAAAAGAGGTCAACATTATCCAAGAGGATAGATGATGGAATATGTTATACACATCCTCAAACAGATCAAGCTTTATCCCCATAGATCTCTTACACATAAGAGATACCCCTTCAATATCAAGTCGTTATCAAGAACACAAGAATTTGGTGATAACTCCAACCCCAATATCCTAACAGATTCGGCTTGCACATTAGATCTGGTCAGTATTGCCAATCCCCAGTTGAAGCAACGAGGAACCAAAGAATCATCCCCAAAGATGTTGGGCCACAACCCGTACACATGCATCATACATTTGCATCATGTTACTATCCATAGTACCATGTTTATCTTGTTGCGTTTCAAGTGTCTAGGATTCTTTATCCTACCCATGCATCGCCATGCATGAGTATGATAAAGAGGGCATCTCTGAGACACTCAAAATTTTCTCATACTCATGTTACTAACATTGCGGGAGGAAAGATTAAGTCTTTTAGAGGAACCACGAAAGACAATCCAAATCCATCTGGGATACTACCTAAGTTCAAAGATCAACCTCGGATCGCAATCAGGAGTAATTGGTTTCAACCTCGGATCTAACCCCGAGACCTGCGAGATACAATCTGGAACACACACCGAAGAAGATCAATTAATCTTGGAGATAACCCCGAGATATCCAGTCTCAGTCCCAACCATGAGAATAGCCACCAACCTTGGTGATAACCCCAAAGAATGCAGTTTCGGAGATAACCCCGGAAATGCTTGTTTCAAATGCCATCAGCTACAATCTTGGCACTCACAATAAAATACAACATGCCAACCCGTAATAACATCGGGGAAGACAGGCCGCCTCAAAGATGACAATGAGGACCTTCAACAAATCGACAATCCAATCTCGGTGAAGTCGAAAGCAACGTCTGCATATCGGCCCAATCCGGCCGATAACACCGTGAGGGGGCAACATCGCCATCTCGTCCAACACGATGCCACGTCTCGTCTCTCTACGCAACAATGTCCCACAAGGCTAACCAATCTGAGTGACTATTATGCGGGTAACGGATGAAAGTTGAAGCTTGAAGGCCGGAGGCATCGTCCCATCTTCAAAGACTTCGTACAAACTCTAATCCCATGCCATCGTCTGACTCTCGACAACAATGGTCGAAATAGGTCTGAATACCTCAAAACGGATGCGGGATTGCACTTCTCAAAATCCGAGTGGACATTACGGTTCTTGAGTGCCCAGTGCTTGAGATGACCCGGCCAGAAATCCCGGGTGACTGCGGCACCTTTTGCCTATAAATAAGAGGCTTGGGGTGCTGATTTCTAAGAGAAAAAAGACGGAGAAACCCTACACAATTTGCTCTGCACTTTCCATACAGTGTATTTTCTCACTTTCAAACACCTGTGAGCTCATATATAGCCTCTTTTGTACCCACAAAAGCCCAGTGTTTACCCACTCTAAAGATATAGAAGCCCTTTTTATCGATCACCGTAAAGCCTTCTCACACACTTTAGTAGTCTTTCTCTTCATCTTTGCACACACCCTCCTACACGTTGAGAGTCGTGTTGCTTGCTTTTGCGGACTTGATCCGTGTGGTTTCATTCGATCTGTATATATATATATATATTATATATATATATATATATATATATTGACTAACATTATCGAGTTATGCCTTGATTGAGCCTAGACTTTGGTCTGGAGCGTTTACTGCTTTAATATATATATATACTTATATATATTAACTGTTTGTCGGACTTTGTTCGATGAGCCTGAACTTGATGCAGGTGTGTTTATTAAACTTATATATATATATATACTTATATATATCAAGCGTGTGTCGGACTTTGTTCGATGAGCTTGAACTTGATGCAGTGCGTTTACTAAACTTATATATATATACTTATATATATGAACTGTGGTCAAACTATGTTCGATGAGCCTGGATTTTACATCCGGTGCGTTTATTGATTTATATATATATATATATATTTATTTTTTCCTCGCTGGAGTTCCTTTACGTGGCGGTTGATCGCTTTTGACTTTCTTTACATTTAAATCTGCTGAGTTTACTTCGTGGCGATTGACCGCATTCTGACTTTATTTACATTTCGTCCCTTTGGAGTTTCCTTCGTGGTGGTTGGCCGTATCTCTGACTTTGTTTACATTTCGATCCCCATGAAGGTGCTTCGTGGTTGGTGATCCCGTCGTATATATATATATTTAACGCTTTTATATATATACCTTGCTATGCTTTTATACAAATTGCAATATTACATGCGCTTTAGGAATCATGTGATCACAGATTCATCTCATTGGATCTAGATTCGGTTCCCGTGATGGACATTTTCAGCTGTAAGCAGCTTGTAAATTATTCTATGATGTCTGTACTTCCTCAGATGGTTTCCATACCCACGAGGAAGTCGGCATTATTTTTGGATGTATTATTTTTCATACGGATGCCTCGCATCCGTCAAATAAAATCAATTCAGCCTCTCACTTAATAAAAATGAAAGTGTAAAAGGTCTCAATTCCTATTGAGCATCAGGGTTTGAAAAACCTCTTTTATAAAACATTATTGCCATATCTTGCTAAAAACTGAATTTTTACATAAATTCAAACCCTGTGTATATAGGTTCGAACGAGGCCTTGCACAACTTTCCTATAACAGCACATTGACCCACACACACACACACACACACACACACTCAGATAATAGTTTCTTAAAAAGAGGCGGTCACCGTGGTAACACGGATGTCGGGGGGTGCCTAACACCTTTCCCCCGCATAACCAAGTCCCCGGACCCTAAATGAATCTCAGTTTCACCGACTCGTATATCAGTGTCACATCACTGGGTCAATGTGCAAACCTTTTTTCGGTTGTGTTGGTACAACCATTTAAAAAACCAACTGGCGACTCTTAACAGTCCCATCGTCGACATTATACATGTCGGACCTTTTTCACTTATTTTTTCAAACAAATCTCACCTAAAATGAGAACACCAAAGAACAAGTAACGGAAAGGGACATCCAAAAATCCCGACGTCGACAATATACAACAAATTATCATTAGTTTTCAACAGGGAAAAATCTGATAAAATATAATAGACAATAAGTTTTAGATCAACAACTGCAGCAGAAACATCAATCCAATAGAAGAGTCAAGTAGAGAATGAGTTCTACTATCTTCTAAGATTTAAAAGTCCATCATCAATATTTTATCCATGTAACAACAATCAATATACATCTTTTGAAAGTAGTGTGCACACAAGCCAATCATGTTTGATGATAAAGCATATACTTTGTAACAATCTTATTCATTTATTAATAAAAAGTATTAATTTATTAAAGGCTTTTAATTATCTACATAATGCTGTTTTATAATACGTGATAAACTCATAGTTTTAAGCAATGCTTTTAGAATAATGATGATGATCATTCTAATGAGATCTAAATTCTTAAAAAGCTTAAAACTAAAATAGTTCCCAATCACTGGATTACTAAATTGGGGATTAGTGAATCCGGATAGATTGGTAAATACGTTGCTTGCTCATTGGATGAGGATGATTGATCTCATGATCATTTGTGTGGAGACACTAAAACAAGTATATAGGTGCTTATTAGAGAATAAGTTCACTGAACGTGGCTCGCATTAAGGAATACCTAATGGAGTTTTACTTGCTGTCGTCATAGGAATTCCTGCGGTGATAGTAGTACAAGTGATCCTTGGACTTGAGATCATCATAGTATCTTGTGTATGATGAGTTATACTTTGACTTATTCCTTAAGACCCTTAGGGTATATCAAAGGGTATGCTTGGGTATAATAAGTTATACATGGAGATAATGTATGATCAATAAAGAATCTACCGCTTCTAGTAAAAGAAGAAAAATATCCCATGTGATTCGATAAATGACAACCCAGTAGTCCTTGGCCAAGGCAGAATGAAATTAGAAAGGAGTTTCTAATTTGCATTATTTGGAGTTGTGCATTTAAGATTCGAAATACATATAATTAAATAAAATAAGACTTGACAGTAATTCCATGTCTTATATTTAATTGGGACATTGTGTGATGCCCCCAAAATTAGGTATACGTCACCCATCTTGGGTCGCCACTTACATGGTACAGAATTTAAATACAACTTACTAACATAACTGTCGTGTACAATACGACATAAACTGTGAGTTTGAATAAAAATATCGTCTACTAGATATTATACAAACTCAAAAGGAGTCCTTATTACAATTATTAT
Organism: Panax quinquefolius; assembly: GCA_020205615.1. Classification (NCBI taxonomy): domain Eukaryota; kingdom Viridiplantae; phylum Streptophyta; class Magnoliopsida; order Apiales; family Araliaceae; genus Panax; species Panax quinquefolius. Next base: position 20,418,240 of record CM035166.1, read on the forward strand.
CACACTATTTCACAGAATAGTGAGGACTACTAATGCTATCTTCAGGACCATCACTCGTTTCCCAGACTAAATCCAATATATTCTCATTTCACAAGAGAACGAAGGAAAGAAAGGGCAAGCTCAACTAGCCCGATGAAATATTATGACTAAGATAATGCGTAATAAATTATCAATAGTCTTCAACAATGTTAAACTGATAAAATACAATAGACAACCAGTTTAACTGCAGCGGAATATGCAATCCATTAAAAGAGTCAAGTTTATCAATAGTCTTCAACAATGTTAAACTGATAAAATACAATAGACAACCAGGTTTAAGCTGCAGTGAATATGCAATCCATTAAAAGAGTCAAGTAGAAAATAAAGTCTACTATCTTTTAGGTTTTAAAAGGTTTTCATCAATTTTTATCACTAAGATTCAGTTTAATGAATAAACCACAATATCTAATCATCCTCGTACTACACTTGTCCAGGATTTTCATCAAATTATCAATGGTTATGACTATACCAAATCACCCCCGGTCATAACTATACCAAAACTATCCATCAACGCATTCACGAGCCACCGAGGACTTTTATCACATCATTTATAACAAGCCATGATTATCTTGAATGATCCCGGTCATAATCATACTAAGTTCATCTATGCACGTAAGCCAAAAGATAACATAATATAACATGAGGATGATGACAATGACATAATAATTCAATAAAACAAGTTCACGAATTAATTTATTCAGGAACTAATAACGTCCAAATTGTCAACATGATCTTTGCTTTGTAGAGTAAAATTCAAGAATGATCGGAAGAATATTTCCATGAAAAGATCTTTGGATGAAACGAAATATCAAGGATATTCTACTAATTTCATGGAGTATAGAAGTCAAAGTTTTAACTTACCGGGTATAATAAAGAATGGAATAACAAAAGAAATCACCATGCATGCGGTACTTCACATGTAGTTATTCCATAGAATAATAATAACGAGAACCGTGTCGGTGAAATTCACAATCGGCGGGATGATCCAACGTAATAATAAATGCTTTGAATAATAAACAATGGAACCCGGTCCTTGTAAAACACACGACGAGGATATTCCAACGAGAATAATAAATGCGGAATAATAAACAATGGAACCAACTCCCTTGTAAAACACACGCACGTGATATTCCAACGAAATAATAAAGAATGGAATAATGAAGAAAGATCACCAAGTATAGGGGATTCGGCAGTATCTGAGTTATTCAACAATGAATAAATAAGAATGGAATAATATAAGGATTTCACCAAGTATAGGGTATGCGGCATATCTGAGTTTATGTATAGGGTATGCCACTTTTTACAAAAGTTATTCAAATGAGAATAATAATGAATGGAATAATGAAGTTCTCTTCATGAATAAGAAAGAATAACACCCTTACGGATACAACAAATAATATCCCTTCAAGTAAAGACCTTTGGATATCAAAGTAGTGAAGTACCGAATCACTCTTCTTCTTTCTCTCTATAGATTTTCTCTCTATAGCTTCTCTCTATAATTTCTCTCTAGAGTTTGGTGAATTAGTAAGAAAATAATGAAGGAATGAGCTTCATTTATAGGAAAATAGAATGCATAGTAATTAATCCATGAATCGGTCCAGTTGATTTACTTTAATCTGACGGTCCATATTTAAAAGCAAAATCTTTTAAATAAAATATCATATATTCTATTTATATAAAAAAAATTTACTATGCAAACACTATGCAACACTATACAAAACACTATGCAACACTATGCATAATAAAATATAATATATTCTATTTATAGAATAACTTTAATAAAGTATTACATTTTATATAAAAAGATGTTTACTTTTATTACGTTAATAATACGAATAAAACAAAAGCGTCATTATCGCTATAATAATTCATATTATTAATCGTGATATAATGGAATCAAATCGGAGGTGACTTCTCACATAAGCATCAATAATCAATCTTAGGTAATGCTACTTATGCAACCACACGTATTATTGTACTTTTACTACTACCGAGTAGTTCAACAATGTCAACCGGTAAAACTTCCGCCGTTATTTCAATAAAATATTTTTGTCGTTTTCTCAATCCGGCAATAATTACATTATGGGGTCCACCAATGATTGAGTAGTTATGCGAATATTCCCTGCTAAACCAAGATATTCCCAACCAATCGAATATTATATAACCACTTGCATACTTTGTAAAATTTATAAATACTACCCACAACTATAATATTATCTCAAATTCACACCATAATATTAAAAAATTATTTCGACAAAATTTAAATCTTTATTGATAAAATCTGGGGTCTCACACATTGTATGGTGGAAAGATTGAATTGTACGGTAACTATTTACTCAAAAGTTCTTTTATGATTAATGTTGAAATCTATATTATCTGGAAAGTCGTTGATCGCTAGGGAGGCTTATCTCTATTGTAGAATAAATATTATTTATTTAAAAAATTTAATAGTTTAATTTATTTATTTAAATAAGATTAGAATTATTCTAATTGATTTGTTCACAGTCGGTTTAATATGGAGAACCTAAAGGGTCACACCATAAAAGGAGGAATAATTATTTAAGAAGTTAATGGCATAATCGTAATAATATGTTAAGTGTATTTAATTTAATCTATGGTGATAGAATAAATTAAATAGCTTAATATTATTATTTAATATTTTGAAAATATTAAATATATAAATTAATAAGAGGAGTCTTATTAATATTATTATTATTATTATTATTTTAATTTTTAAAGAGTTGGAAATTAATTTAATATTAGTACTCTTATTTATTCCTAATAAGATTAGGAGGCTAATTAATTAAAGAATTTTAATTAATTAAAATAAAACCCAATTCCTTAATTGTTAAGGAGGGTTGTCCACATCTATATATAAGAGGAGTCTTATTATGGGTGATGTGGTTGTTGACTTTTTCACAACATACGTAATTCCAATAGTTGAGAGAGTACGCTCCTTTTCTATAAGAGATAAAAAAACTAGGGTTTTGCCAAACACCCATCTTCTTGAATCTTTATTCTTTCTTGGTGGATCACCTCTAGAGGCCAAACACTTGGGTGGCTAACGTTGATCAAAAGAAGCAACCAAACCCGGTGGATTCAAGTTGAACGTGAAAGGATTTGGAAGTGAAATCGTACCTGAGGAAGCTCGAATCTTCAAGGGTGTAAGACCCCAACTTTTATAAATAAAGATTAAATTTTCTCGAAATATATTTTTGAATATTATGGTGTAGATATGATATAATGTTATAGTTGTGGGTATTATTTACAAATTTTGCAAAGTAAGCAAGTGGTTATATAATATTCGATTGGTCGGGGAATATTAGTTTTAACGAGGAATATTAAATGCGACGACCTGATTATTAATGGAGCCCATAACAAAAGTATTGTCGTAGTAAGAAAACGACAGAATTATCTTTTTATAAAAATAACGGCGAAAGTGTTACCGTTAAAACTGTAGAACTACCCGTAGTAAAAGTGCGATGTCTGGCGTGGTTGCATAGTAGCACACGGTATTGGTTATTGATCTTTACGTGAGAAGTCACTCGGTTATACTAAATTATTACTACAAGAATTCTTTGCATTATATCTCTCATATTATTGATTCAATTATTATCACAGTATCATCTGCATAATATTTTATATTATTAAATCAATAATTGAGATGAAAAAGTTATTCATATTATTATTTACAATATTGACAATGTTTAGAAGTTCTGTCAATGAGAGGTTTGATCACTTAGTTGTGTGCCAATAAGGAGAAATCCTTATCGGAAAGCCCCCTCTTTCCTGGAAATGATCTGGTTGTTAAATATTGTGAGTTATAATATTAATGATGAATAAGTTCATGTTGATTAAAGATGAATTTGATAGTTCCATTGAGTTGAGATTATTAGTGTTAGTGGAAATCGACATCTATTCCGATGATAATTGATGTCTGGGGGTTATATTGATAAATCGGGTAATTTATCGGATAAATGAGTAATTAATTGCTACTAATTCACATGCTTATATAACTATTTGTTCACATGTGTGTACTATTGAATCACATTCTTGTACTATTAGGGGAGGTGGTGCAAGATTGATAATACTTGCATGACTAAGTTAAAAATGGAGGTATAGATGGAGGTACTATACTGTAATTCGTATTTTCACATGATTATAACTATTGGTTCACATGATTGAACTATTGGTTCACATGATTGAACTATTGATTCACATTATTTACTATTAGGGGAGGTGGTGCAAGTTTGATAATACTTGCAGGACTAAATTAAAAATGAAGGAAAATAGGAAGGTTTTATACTGTAATATTTCGAGCGCCAAAACGTGCAATTATCGAAACTATATTTTCCTATAAATAGAAGCTCATTCTTCCTTCATTTCTCACCAATTCACTAAATCTATAGAGCAAATATTATAGAGAGAAATTATAAAGAGAAAGAAGAAGAGAAGTCTGCTACCTCACTATTCCAATATCCAGTTTTTTCTACGGTAAGGGGTATTATTTCTTTCGTATTCATGAAGAGAACTTCTGTTATTCCATTCTTATTATTCTGTTGGAATAACATGTTTATGTGAAGTACCGCATATATGGTGAAATTCTTCTAATATTCCGTTCTTTATTATTCTGCATAAATATCATATGTATGCAAGGCGTTCTGTAATTCGGTTCCATTATTTATTATTACGTCGAAATATCATATGCAATGCGTTTACGGGACTTCGGTTCCATTATTTATTATTATGTGAATATCACATCGAGACGTTTACGCGTGACTGGTTCCATTATTTATTATTACATTTGGGAATAACTTTGCATGCATGCGATCGCACGCGCATGGTGAATCATTCATTATTCCATTCTTTATTATTACATTGAATAAAGTCATACATGTGGATTACCACATGCATGGTGAATGATCCTTTGTATTCATTCCTTATTAAATTGTGGAAATGATCATCTTTATTGGATTACCGCACGGCGGTGAAAATCCATTTGCGCTTTCATATATTCTATTATACTCGATTGATTAAAGCTCGACTTCTATATTCCATGAAATTAGTGGAATATCCTTGATATTTGCGCTTCATCCAGTATCTTTTCATGGAAATATTCTTCTGAGCATTCTTGAATTTTACTCCACAGAGTAGTATCATGTTGACAAATTGGACGTTGTTGGTTCCTAGATAAATTAATTCTTGAACTTGTTTTATTGAATTATTATGTAATTGTCATCATCCTCATGTTATATTATGTTGAAAGTCATCTTTGGCTCACGTGCATAGATGGACTTGGTATGATTATGACTAGGGATTATTCGGTATAATCATGACCGTAATGTGACGAATGATGTGGTAAAAGTCCTTAGTGGCTTGTAGTGCATTGATGGACAGTTTTTGGTATGATTATGGCTATGGATTCTCTTCGGCCAAGGGTGCAAAGACGAATTGTTTTATGGCATGATCAGGACCGTTGATGAAAACACCATTATCTTTGGCCCGTAGTGCATGGATAATTCGCGGTCATGATACTAAAGAATATCCTTGGCATGTAGTGTAGGGATGATTTGTTGATGTGGTTTATTTATTAAGTTGAGTCTCAGCAATAAAATTGATGATAAACTTTTTAAATCATAGAAGATGGTAGATATTATACTCTACTTGACTCTTCTAATGGATTGCTTATTCCGCTGCAGTTGTTGATCTAAAACTTGTTGTCTATTATATTTTATCAGTTTAACACTGTTGAAGGCTAATGATAATTTATTCTGCAATATCTTAGTCATAATATTTCTTACTGGGCTAGTTGAGCTCACCCTTTCTTTCACTGTTCTCTTCAGGAAATGAGAATATAGCTGGGACGAGTCGGGGAAAGGAGTGACGGTCCAGATGATAGCATTAGTAGTCCTCACTATTCTATTAAATAGTGTGACAATATATGTAATGAGGACTTCTTTGAGTGTGGATATTGTCTAGATGACAATATTCCTATTAAAACTCTCAGTTTATGTATTGTCGTATATTACACGACGGTTGTATGATTAAGTTTGTATTTGTATTTTATACCATGTATTTGACGACTCAAGATGGGTGATGTATACCTATTTTGGGGGCGTCACAGTTGGTATCAAAGCCATAGAAAAGAGCCCCGAGCCTTTATCTGGTGACTTCCAAGTCTTGGGATGCACCAAAGCCAGACTTTCTGTAGGGGACGCCATGAGTAACGGTGGCAAGTTGATAGGTATCATTGTGAGGTGCTATCCAGGTTAAGGGATAGAAGTCACAGTTGGTATCAAAGCTTAGGGATATGATCCCTTGCTAAAATGTGAGACTAGAACTAGGAGGGGAGAGACGGGGAATTCCTTAGCTAGTATGACCTACCTAAGTTTATTTGGTTTTTAATTAGTCCGTCAGAGTATACGGATAATATGTGATATGTTAATTAACCCTTGTTTTGTGGCAGTATTTGAAAATGGCATCCAAAAATGTTGAGATCAGCAATGAAGCACATGAGACCGTTGAGTCACCAACGATCAATACCCAGGATAATGTGCAACAGGAAGACAATAATCCTCAGGTAAACAACAACACCGATCAGATGATGAACGATGGGTTGTTCAGAGGCTTTATGCAATTCATGCAACATCAGGTAAGAGAGACTTCTATTCAAAATATAGGTGGAAATAATGGCAACCCACGGTTGGTCACCGCTAAGCAGTTCAAGGAGCTGGGACCACTGGAGTTTTTGAGAAAGCCAGAACCACTTAAGGCGGAGACGTGGATAAAGCAAATCACCAAGATATTTGATGTCTTGGAATGCTCAGAGGAGCAAAAGGTTCCCTTCGCCACCTTTATGTTGCGTGAAGAGGCATATTACTGGTGGGAATCTGTAAAACGTACCCAACCTGATGCACTCAAGATGTCTTGGGAGAAGTTCCAAGAACTGTTCAACGACAAGTACTTTCCCGAAAGTATTCTTCACATGAAGGAGGTGGAGTTTATCAAGTTGGAGCAAAACAATATGACTGTGACGCCCCCAAAACAGGCATACATCACCCATCTTGAGTCGCCAGATACATGGTACAAAATACAAAAAAACTTAATTATACAACTGTCGTACAAAATACGACAAAACATATGCTGTGAGTTTTAATACAAATATTGTCATCTAGACAATATCCACACTCAATGGAGTCCTCATTACATTTATTATCACACTATTTTATAGAATAGTGAGGACTACTATGACACCATCTCGAACCATCACTCTGTTCCTCGACTAGTTCCGGCTACGTTCTCATTTCCTGAAGAGAACAATGAAAGTAAAAGGATGAGCTCAACTAGCCCAGTATGAAATATTATGACTAAGATAATGCAGAATAAATTATCATTAGCCTTCAACAGTGTTAAACCGATAAAATACAATAGACATCAAGTTTAACAGCAGCGGAACAAGCAATCCATTAGAAGAGTCAAGTAGATAATTAAATCTACTATCTTCTATGATTAAAAAAGTTTATCATCAATTTTATCGCTGAGACTCAGCTTAATAAATAATCCACATCATCAAATCATCCCTGCAATATAGGCCAATGAAATTCTTTAATATCACGACCACGAATTATCCATGCACTACGGTCAAAGATAATCGTGTTTTCATCAACGGTCCTGATTATGCCATAAAACAATTCATCTTTGCACCCTTGGCCGAAGAGAATCCATAGCCATAATCATACCAAAAGCGTCCATCAATGCACTACTGGGCGAATGAGGACTTTTTCCACATCATTTGTAACATTACGATCATGATTATCTATACCGAATAATCCACAGTGTAATCATACCAAGTCCATCTACTATACTACATGCCACAGATGACTTTCAATATAATATAAACATGAGGATGATGACAATGACATAATAATTCAATAAAACAAGTTCAAGAATTAATTTATCTAGGAATTAATAACGTCCAAATTGTCAACATGATACTGCTTTGTGGAGAAAAATTCAAGAATAATATTTATGTATCAAAAATAATTTGGACAGAAAAAAATATATTTTTTGGGTGAATAGTACCCCGTGAATAGTACTTCTCGTGAATAGTACCCCGACATGAAAAGTACCCCAAATACTCGAGTGAATAATATTCGGGTGAATAGTAATTTGGGTGAATAGTAACCCATGAATAGTAACTCGTGAATAGTAATCCGACACGAAAAGTGCCCCGAATACCCAAGTGAATAATACTAGAGTGAATAGTAATTTGGGTGAATAGTAACCCGTGAATAGTAACTCGTGAATAGTACCCTAACACGAAAAGTGCCCCGAATACCTGAGTATAAAAGAATATATCTGAAAGCTAAAATGAATTTACATCGCCACATGCGATAATCCACTTAGACAGATCATTTCCACAATTTAATAAGGAATGAATACAAAGGATCATTCACCATGCATGTGGTAATCCACATAGACAGGTTACTCCAACAGAATAATAAAGAATGGAATAACAAAAGGATTCACCATGCGTGCGATAGACTACACCGACAGGTTATTCCCAGCAGAATAATAAATGATGGAACTAGGTCTGGCATAAATACACAAACAAGATATTTCGACAGAATAATAAATAATGGAACCAGGTCCGGTGTAAACGCACAGACAGGATATTCCGACAGAATAATAAAGAAAAAAATATTAGAAGAATTTCACCATGTATGCGGTACTTTGCATAAACAGGTTATTCCAACAGAATAATAAGAATGGAATAACAGAAGAATTTCACCATGTATGCGGTACTTCGCATATACAGTTTATTCCAACATAATAATAAAGAATGGAATAACAGAAGTTCTCTTCATGAATACAAAAGAAATAATACCCCTTACGAGTACAACGAAGAATATCCCTTATCGTAGAAAAAAACTGGATGCTGGAATAGTGAGGTAGAAAACTTCTCTTCTTCTTTCTCTCTATAATAATTGCTCTATAGGTTTAGTGAATTGGTGAGAAATGAAGGAAGAATGAGCTTCTATTTATAGGAAAATATAGTTTCAATAATTGCACGTTTTGGGGCTCAAAATATTACAGTACAATACCTCCAACTTTTCTTTCCTTTTTAATTTAGTCCTGCAAGTATTATCAAACTTGCACCACCTCCCCTAATAGTAAATAATGTGAATCAATAGTTTAATCATGTGAACCAATAGTTATAATCATGTGAAAATATAAATTACAGTATAATACCTCCATCTATACCTCCATTTTTAACTTAGTCATGCAAGTATTATCAATCTTGCACCAACTCCCCTAATAGTACATGAATGTGATTCAATAGCACACACATGTGAATTAGTAGTAATTAATTGCTCATTTATCCGATAAATTACCCGATTTATCAATATAACCCCCAGACATCAATTATCATCGGAATAGATGTCGATTTCCACTAACACTAATAATCCCAACACAATGGAACTATCAAATTCATCTTTAATCAACACGAACTTATTCATCATTAATATTATAACTCACAATATTTAACAACCAGGTCGTTCCCAGGAAAGAGGGGGCTTTCCGATAAGGATTTCTCCTTATTGGTGCGTAATTAGGTGACCAAACCTCTCCTTGACAGAACTTCTAGACATTGACAATATTGAAAATAATAATATGAATAACTTGCTCAATTATTGATTTAATAATATAACATATTATACAGATGATACTGTGACAATAATCGAATCAATAATATGAGAGATAAGATGCAACAATTACTGTAGCAATAATTGAGTATAATTGAGTGACTTCTTATGTAAGCATCAATAATCAATACTGTGTGTTACTATGCAACCACGCGTATTACTATACTTTTACTACCGGGTAGTTCAACAGTTTTAACGGTAACACTTTCGCTGTTATTTTTATAAAATGATAATTCTTTCATTTTCTAACTACGACAATACTTCCGTTGTGGGGTTCACAATGATTGTGTCATCGTACGGATATTCCCAAACAAAAAGAATATTCCCCGACCAATCTAATATTATATAACAACTTGCATACTTTGCAAAATTTATAAATACTACCCACAACTATAACACTATCTCAAATCCACACCATAATATTCAAAAAAAATATTTCGAGAAAATTAAATCTTTATTCGTAAAATTTGGGATTATACAATCTCCCCTCTTTATTATGAAATTTCGCCCTCGAAATTTACGTACGTACTTGGTATGCTGAATAAGTGAGGACACTTTATCAGATTCTAACTCTTGAGGTATAACCTTTGAGTGTCGAATAAGATTCTTCTTATCCAAGATTTTAATACGTATCTCCTCATACGTTAAATCTTCTGCTATCTCGTCTAGTTCTAATTTAATGATGTGGTTCGGGTCATTCACATATTTACATAACATTGATACGTAAAAAAAAGCGTTATGAACATGCGACATACTTGGTGGTAAAACGAGTCTATAGGCCACAGTTCCTACTCGATCAAGTATTTAAAATGGGCCAGTTAAATCGAGGGTTGAGATTTCCTCTCTTCGTCGATTCTTGCTTCTAGAATAACGCCTTCTTGAACCTTTTTCTTCACATTCATTAGATTCGGGTGTGTATCTTGAGCGGCTTTAACTTTATCGATTAAAGTCGATTCTTCTCGTATATTCGTTATCTTCACGTGGGTCCCTAGAGTCTTTAACTCTATCATAATCATTTGTAAATTATACAAAATGGGTTTTTGTGTTAATAACATCGCACTCCTAAACCCATACAATCTTCTACTCGACGCGTCAGCTACCACGTTCTCTCTTCCACAATGATATTAATTGGTATGATCGTAATCTTCAACAGCGCGAGCCAACGTCTTTGGCACATGATACGTTCGTTTTGGTTGAAGAAATATTTAAGGGTTTTAGAAATGGGTTTTGTACTGGGGTCAATACAAAATTCGATTTCACGCTCTATGGGTAGGCTAAGAAGTTCTTAAGAGAATACCTCAGGAAATTTATTAACGATAGAAATATCATTCAAAACTGTGACTCTCATCCAAGACTTGGATAACACATGTAATGAAGGTTTCTCCTAACGGATTTTTAACCTATAAGTCAAAGTCTAATTTCTCTAGAGTCAAATTTAAACGTTGAGCACAAGCAAGAGAGATAAAAGAATAGGTAGAACCGGTATCTAACAAGGTATAAACTTCGCAAGAGTTTATGATTAACTTACCCGTGACAACTTCGTTCGGGTTCCTCGACAAATGCTCTCACTTAAACTACCTGCTTTGACTTGTCTGAGACATCCTTTGGCATTACTATCCCAGCTGGACTTGACTTCACCATACGACAAAATTGAGCTAGGTGACCTTCTCTTTCGCAATTAAAACACGCTTTGGATTCTTTAAGACAGGTTTGACGGATGTGTCCCTCTCTGTCGCATTTGAAACATACTGACCGATTGGTCGTTCTTCTTCTTCCTTTGAAATGGGTGTTGGTGCTGCTGTCTTTCCATCATTATTGAACCTTCTCTTCTTGAAATTTCCACTTCTATTATCTTGGCCATGATTACCACCAAAGTGGTTACCATTCTTGGCATGATAATTTTCCCCACGATGGTTATCATTGTTCCGATGGCCGTTGCCACCGGTATGATTATTATCATGTTGCTGGTCATTACCTTTTGGTTGTGATGACTCATTATCGCGCTCCACTAACTGAGCCCTATTCACAACATCTGAATATAAACAAAGTTTGTGAGAAATGAGTTATTGACGTATTTCGGGTTTCAAACCTCTTAGAAACATTCGCGTCATTCGCTTCTCATTATCAACCAAATGGGATGCAAACCAGGATAACTCCGCAAATTTAGCCTCGTACTGCGACACGGTCATATTTTTTTGCTCCAACTTGATAAACTTTACCTCCTTCATGTGACGAATACTTTCGGGAAAGTATTTGTCGTTGAATAACTCTTGGAACTTCTCCCAAGACATCTTGAGTGCGTCAGGCTGGGTACGTTTTATAGATTCCCACTAATGATCTGCTTCTTCACGCAACATAAAGGTGGAGAATGGAACCTGTTGCTCCTCTGAGCATTTCAAGACATCAAATATCTTGGTGATCTGCTTTAACCACGTCTCCGCCTTAAGTGGTTCTGGCTTTCCCAAAAACTCCGGCGGTCCCAGCTCCTTGAACTGTTTAGCGGTGATCGTCCGAGAGTTGCCAGTGTTTCCACCTGCATTTTGAACAGGAGTCTCTCTCGTTTGGTGTTGCATGAATTTTAAAAAGTTCCTAAACATACCATCGTTCGTCATTTGATCGGTGTTGTTGTTTACAGGAGGATTATCACCTTCCTGTTGCACATTATCCTGAGTATTGATTGTTGGTGATTCAACGGTCTCTTGTGCTCCATTGCTATTCTCAACATTCTCGGATGTCATTTTCAAATACTGCCACAAAACAAAGGTTAATTAACATATCACATATTATCCATATACTCTGACCGACCAATTAAATACCAAATAAACTTAGGTATGTCATACTAGCGAAGGAATTCCCTGTCTCTCCCTTCCTAGTTCTTATCTCACATCTCAGCCAGGGATCATATCCCTAAGCTTTGATACCAACTGTGATGCCCCCAAAACAGGCATACATCACTCATCTTGAGTCGCCGGATACATGGTACAAAATACAAAAAAAAACTTAATTATACAACTGTCGTGCAAAATACGACAAAACATATGCTGTGAGTTTTAATACAAATATTGTCATCTAGACAATATCCACACTCAATGGAGTCCTCATTACATTTAATATCACACTATTTTATAGAATAGTGAGGACTACTATGACACCATCTCGAACCATCACTCCGTTCCCTGACTAGTCCCGACTACATTCTCATTTCCTGAAGAGAACAATGAAAGTAAAAGGATGAGCTCAACTAGCCCAGTATGAAATATTATGACTAAGATAATGCAGAATAAATTATCATTAGCCTTCAACAGTGTTAAACCGATAAAATACAATAGACATCAATTTTAACTGCAGCGGAACAAGCAATCCATTAGAAGAGTCAAGTAGAGAATTAAATCTACTATCTTTTATGATTTAAAAAGTTTATCATCAATTTTATCATTTGAGACTCGACAATAAATAATCCACATCATCAAATCATCCACCGCTCTGGGCCCAAGGATATTCTTTAGTATCACTTTACCACGAATTATCCATGCACTACTGACCAAAGATAATCGTGTTTTCATCAATGGTCCCGATCATGCCATAAAACAATTCATCTTTGCACCCTTGGCGTAGAGAAATCCATAGCCATAATCATACCAAAAGCTGTCCATCCATCAATGCACTACGGACGATGAGGACTTTTTCCATATCATTTGTAACATTACGGTCCATAATTATACTTAGAATAATCCTGGTCATAATCATACCAAGTCCATCTATGCACTACAGGCCACAGATGACTTTCAACATAATATAACTCGTGAATAGTATCCCGACACGAAAAGTGCCCCGAATACACAGTATAAGAATATATCTGAAGCGCAAATTGATTTATTGTCGCATAAATGCAGAATCCACTTAGTCAGATCATTTCCACAATTTAATAAGGAATGAATACAAAAGATCATTCACCATGCATGTGGTAATCCACATAGACAGGTTACTCAAACAGAATAATAAAGAATGGAATAACAAAAGGATTCACCGTGCGTGCGATAGATTTGCCGAAACGAGTTATTCCTAACGAGAATAAAAAATGATGGAACGGTCCGGCATAAGCGCATGACGAGGATATTACGACATAATAATAAATAATGGAACCGAATTAAAGCGCATAAATGCCCGCATGACGGGATATTCAAGCGAATAATAAAAACGGAATATTAGAAGAATTTCACCATGTATATATCGTACTTGCATAAACGAGTTATTCCAATGAATAATAAGAGTGGAATAACAGAAGAATTTCACCATGTATGCGGTACTTCGCATATACATGTTATTCCAACATAATAATAAAGAATGGAATAACAGAAGTTCTCTTCATGAATACGAAAGAAATTATACCTCTTACGAGTACAACGAATAATATCCCTTACCGTAGAAAAAAACTGGATTCTGGAATAGTGAGGTAGCAGACTTCTCTTCTTCTTTCTCTCTATAATTTCTCTCTATAATAATTACTCTATAGCTTTAGTGAATTGGTTAGAAATGAAGGAAGAATGAGATTCTATTTATAGGAAAATATAGTTTCGATAATTGCATATTTTGGGGCTCGAAATATTACAATACAATACCTCCAACTTTTCTTTCCTTTTTAATTTAGTCCTGCAAGTATTATAAAACTTGCACCACCTCCCCTAATAGTAAATAATGTGAATCAATAGTTCAATCATGTGAACCAATAGTTATAATCATGTGAAAATACGAATTACAGTATAATACCTCCATCTATACCTCTATTTTTAACTTAATCATGCAAGTATTATCAATCTTGCACCAAATCCCCTAATAGTACATGAATGTGATTCAGTAGTACACATATGTGAACAAATAGTTATATAAGCATGTGAATTAGTAGCAATTAATTGCTCATTTATCCGATAAATTACCCGATTTATCAATATAACCCCCAGACATCAATTTTCATCGGAATAGATGTCGATTTCCACTAACACTAATAATCCCAACACAATTGAACTATCAAATTCATCTTTAATCAACACGAACTTATTCATCATTAATATTATAACTCACAATATTTAACAACCGGTCGTTCCCGGAAAGAGGGGTTTTCAGATAAGGATTTCTCCTTATTGGTAGCGCTATGATTAGGTGACCAAACCTTTCCTTGATGAAACTTCTAGACATTGTCGATATTACGAATAATAATATATGAATAACTTTGTCGTCTCAATTATTGATTTAATAATATAACATATTATTATGAGATGATATTGTGACAATAATCGAATCAATAATATGAGAGATATGATCGTGAATTATCTTTGTAGCAATAAATGAGTATAACTGAGTGACTTCTTACGTAAGCATCAATAATTAATACCGTGTGTTACTATGCAACCACGCGTATTACTGTATTTTTATTATCGAGTAGTTCAACAGTTTTAACGGTAACACTTTCTCCGTTATTTTTATAAAATGATAATTTTGTCGTTTTCTAACTACGACAATACTTCCGTTGTGGGGTCCACCAATGATTGTGTCATCGAACAAATATTCCCCAATAAAAAGAATATTCTGAAAGTAGTATGCACACAAGCCAATCATGTTTGATGATAAAGCATATACTTTGTAACAATCTTATTCATTTATTAATAAAAAGCATTAATTTATTAAAGGCTTTTAATTATCTACATGATGCTGTTTTATAATATGTGATAAACCCATAGTTTTAAGCAATGCTTTTAGAATAATGATGATGATCATTCTAATGAGATCTAAATTCTTAGAAAGCTTAAAACTAAAATAGTTCCCAATCGTTGGATTACTAAATTGGGGATTAGTGAATCCAGGATAGATTAGTACATCGTTGCTTACTCATTGGATGAGGATGATTGATCTCATGATCATTTGTGTGGAGACACTAAAGCAAGTATGTAGGTGCTTATTAGAGAATAAGTTCACTTTGAGCATTGGCTCGCTAAGGAATACCTAATGGAGTTTTATTTACTGTCGATAGGAATTCACAGAGTGATAGTAGTCTGAAGTAATCCTTGGACTTGAGATCATCATAGTATCTTGTGTATGATGAGTTATACTTTGACTTATTCCTTAAGACCCTTACGGTATATCAAAGGGTATGCTTGGGTATAATAAGTTGTATGCGGAGATAATGTATGATCGATAAAGAATCTACCACTTCTAATAAAAGAAGAAATGTCTGTGTGATTCGATAAATGACAACTCGGTAGTCCTTGGCGGCGAATGAAATTAGAAAGGAGTTTCTAATTTGCATTATTTGAGTTAATGCATTTAAGGATCGAAATACATATAATTAAATAAAATAAGACTTGTGATGAATTCCATGTCTTATATTTAATTGGGACGTTGTATGGTGGAAGGATTGAATTATCACGGTAACTATTTACTCAAAGGTTCTTTTATGATTAATGTTGAAATCTATATTATCTGGAAAGTCGTTGATCGTTAGGAAGGCTTATCCTATTGTAGAATAAATATTATTTATTTAAATAAATTAATTGTTTAATTTATTTATTTAAATAAGATTAGAATTGTTCTAATTGATTTATTCACAACCTAGGTTTAATATGGAGAACCAAAAGGGTCACACCATAAAAGGAAGAATAATTATTTAAGAAGTTAATGGCATAATCGTAATAATATGTTATGTATATTTAATTTAATCTATGGTGATAGAATAAATTAAATAACTTAATATTATTATTTAATATTTTAGAAATATTAAATATAAATTAATAAGAGGAGTCTTATTAATATTATTACAATTATTATTATTTTAATTTCTAAAAGAGTTTAGAAATTAATTTAATATAAAATACTCTCATTTATTCCTAATTGGATTAGGAAGGAAAATTAGTTAAAGGAGTTTAATTAATTATCCCTAATAAGATTAGGGAGCTTAATTAATTAAAGAATTTAATTAATTAAATAAAACCCAATTCCTTAATTGTTAAGATGGGTTGCCCACATTTATAAATAAGAGGAGTCTTATTATGGGTGGGGTTGTTGATTTTTACAACGACATAATTCCAATTTGTTGGAGAGTACGCCTTTTCTATAGAGATAGAAAACTAGGGTTTGAGCCAATACCCTTCTTCTTGAATTCTTATTATTCCTTGGTGGATCACCTCTAGAGGCCAAACATATGGGTGGCTAACGTTGATCGAAGGAAGGAACCAAACCCGGTGGATTCAAGTTGAGCGAAAGGATTTGGAGGTGAACTTGTACTGCGGAGAGCTCGATCTTCAAGGGTATGATTTTATTCTTTATCTTTTCGTTTAATTAATAATTATCATAAAGGGTGATCCGGGTATATGGTTTGTAAATTTTTTTTTAAACTCTGATTTTACTCGCTTCCGCTTTATTTTTGCAATTTTGATTACGCACATGAATATTACAAACCTAACAGTGGCATCAGAGCCAAACCTTTATGCGAATTATTAATTGTTTTAATTTGATATTTATATTGATATGTGTTTAGAACAATTTAATTGGGCATAATTTAATTGTATAAAATTTATTTAATATAAAAAAAAAAATACCGAAAACAGTGAACTACTTTTTTCGGTAATCAAAGGTTGCAATGCACGGACTCGGCAACATAAAAATCCGGCAGCGTGCCCAAGGTCATGCGAATTAAAAAAAAAAAAAAAAAAAAAAAGGAAGACAGATCACGGAATTCACGGAAATTAGAAAGGGAGTATGCCAACCATTTTTTATCACATTTTTTTTTATTACCGAATTGTGGTACGGTTATTATATTATATATATATAATAGTTATATATATATATACTATATATATATATATTATTCTTAATTATTTTATAATTAAAATAAAAAAAAAGTTTATTTTAATTTTAAAATAAAAAGTTTATTTTAATATTAAAATAAAAAAAAGTTTATTTTAATTTTAAAATTGAATATTATATATATATATACAATTATTTTAATCTTAAAATAAAAGTTTATTTTAATTTTAAAATAAAAGGTTTATTTTAATCTTAAAATAAAAAGGGTTTATTTTAATTTTAAAATTAAATTTCATGCTAACTAATTAGAGTTGGAATTGGATTCCATGATAACTAATTGGAGTTGAAATTGTATTCCATCTTTCCTTAAATAAAGGAGTTTATTTAGATATGAAATAGGATTTCATATTATTTAAAATAAAAGAGTTTATTTGTGAATAGGAAAAAGAAAATCAGTGTTTCCTTAAATAAAGGAGTTTATTTAAATATGAAATAAGATTTCATATTATTCAAAATAAAAGAGTTTATTTGTGAATAGGAAAGATAATCAAGTGTTTCCTTTAATAATTTTTTTTTACATGGAATTGGATTCCATAATTAATTAAAATAAAAGAGTTTATTTTAATTAAAGATTTTTTTTTTTTTTATTACATGGAATTGGATTCCATAATTAATTAAAATAAAGGAGTTTATTTTGATTAAAGATTTTGATTAAAATAAAATAGTTTATTTTATTCAAAATTGGATAAATTAAAATAAAATAGTTTTATTTTGATTTAAATTTGGATTAAAATAAAGGAGTTTATTTTGATTCAAAATTAGATTTTATACTAACTAAATTTGCCCATTAAATGATATCAATATATATATTAAATGTTTATTATTCATATGATGAATGTTATTTATTGATGCGTATGATGATGTGTATGATAATAAATGGGATTGATTATGGATTATTGACCATGTGATTGGATTTTATTTTAGTTGGATGCATGAATGTATGGGTTTTATCAAATGGGATTACTGCGTACCTCGTCTTCTCTAATTTTTCTTAATGTAAATTCTATCTCCTCCTATGTACTTCCCTTGATTTGCGATCAAGGTTTCTATTTATTTTAAATAGTTTTGTAATAGGAATATTTAGAATAATTTTGAAAAATTGGAGATCGAGGAGCAGGAGCTTGAAGAAGACCCATTTGTAATGGAGCAGGGTTTAAATGTAATAGTTATATTTAAATATTATTTCTTGCACCCTAGGGTTTGACCTTTTGGTTCACTTGATGGCTCTAGTGAACCAAACTAGAATAAAAGTCCATAATCAATCTAGGTAGAATATAGTATTCTATATGTGCATGCTTATACTATATATATTATATATTATGCAAACATGCTTCGCATGTTTATTAATATAATATTTTATTTATATATATATATGTGCATGCAGCGCTAAACAAGATGAGACAAATTTAATAACAAACCCCTCAATTTTTATATTAAGTCCTAAGCGTTCAAAGATATTTGGAATATCGAGCGTCAAGCCTTCTAGCATGATAAAATTAATAGAGTATTAAATATTTAATATGAGTTTGTTGTGTCACCACAAGGCAAGTATTAAGTATTTAAGATGTTAATTTATCACATTTGATGCTTATAAAGAAAATTGAACAATATTGTTTTGTTGTGTCACCACAAGGATGATATTTTTCTTTTTTGAATATATGGAGTGCTAGGTGGGACTTAACTTGGATAATTTTGATTCGGATGTGCCACCACTTGATCAAAATAATCTAAGAGCAAAAAGCAAAGGAGTTGCATAGTTGATGTAATTGACAAAAGTTGTCTACCTATTTATTTATATATAGTTTGTTGTGTCACCACAAGGCTATATACATTTGAAATGGGATCCTTATTCTCACTAGCAAATCTTTAATTAGATTTTGCTTAACTATATATAAGTGAGGTAATATAGTTTGAAAAAAAATAGTGGGAGATACCAATTTAAAACAAGACCTAAATTATTTTGGTAATTAATAAAAGAATGTATGTTAAAATGTTGTTAATTACAAATTCATTTACGAAATTTTACAATGTCTAAAATTACTATCATTTGCGAAGCATATTAGATGCTAAATTAACCTAATCAAATTAAGCGGATTGGTTAAGGAATTTGAGAATAGTTCTCATAGGTGAAAAGCTATCTTATGTCATATCGCCTATCCTCGCAATGGTTGCGAAGAATGCCTCCTGAGGAAGACATTGCTACTTTTAGAAAGTGGCAAGATGATGCACACTTGGCTCGATGCATCATGCTCGCATCCATGAAATAACGAGCTTGACGTCGGCATGAAACTATGGATGCTCTACTATATTCACGCACATCAAGTAGTTGATGGTGAGGAAAGTGGGGCCGATAGATATCGGATATCTAAGGAGCTCTTCCGAACTAGAATGACCAAGAAGCACTACTGATCTGAGACACGTGTCCTAATGATAATCAATTTGATTGATCAATTAGGATAACAGTTTTTTGTCATGGATGGAGAGTTGAGCTAAGATTTGATCTTGCACTCACTCCGGACTCCTTTCACAATTGTTGTGAATTTTTCATATGGACAAGCTAGATATCGGCCTCATTTGATTTGCTTAACATGTTGAAAAATGATGAGAGTCACTTTCAACCAAGAAAGACCATGTCTTCTTCTAGTAGGGGCCAAAGGATCTTCTAAAAAGAAGAACGATTCAAAGAAGGTAAATAGAAAGGCGTAAACAAAGGATAATAAGAGAAAAAGCGATCTGGATAGCAAAGGAGTTTGCTTCCATTACGCAATAAGCTTTGGACACTTTGGAATGAAATCTGCGAGAAGTATCTTGCGAGGCTAACCAAAGAAGCTTAGTGAAGTTTCGGTTTACAATCTGAGCTTTTGTTCATGATTGAAATAAATTTTTCTTTAAGTCGAGGTTTACTTGGGTATTGGATACTGACTTTGGTTATCATAAATATAGATTTATGAAGGACCAAGCGAAGTGGAAAGCTAAACAAATATAAGTAATCATGTGTGGAAATGTAGCAAAGGTTGCCATATTAGCCATAGAAACTTATAGTTTAGCAATGCCTACTGAGCAAATCTATTAAGTCGATAAGTTGTTATTGTATTCGGTTCTTGTTAAAAATATTATTTCCATTTTATTGTTGGACAATGAAATCTTTGGTATTATAATTAAGAACAATTGTTGTTCTATTTATAATAATAATGTTTTGTATAGAATGAAATATTACTTAATGGATTTTGTATACTTGACTTACGTGAAAATATATTTTGCAAATTAAACAAACTAGCATAAGAAAAGAGATGATGATCATTCAAAGAGTTGAATGTGTGTATTTGTTTGAAATACAAGTGTGAATTATTTGAAAGGTTCAAAGAATTCAAAAGTGAAACAAATTGGCAAAGTATTAAGGTTCTTTGATTAGATCAAGGAATAAATACTTGTGCAATAAGTTTCTAGATCATCTCAAATGGTTTTCTCATAATGGACACCTCATGATACGTAATAATTGATTGATGTATCTGAAAGGAAAATCATACCTTGTTAAACATGGTACGGTCCAAAAATGATTTTACCGACATTCCGGTATCCTTCGGGTAATGTCCTAGAAATGGCTACATATATCTACGAAAAGGTAACCTCAAAATCCATTTAAGACTCCATAAAAGTTATGGACGGGGAGGATTCTAATCTTAAGTATGTTAAGATAAGGGGTTGTCCAACTTATGTGAAAAGGTTTCAAAGGATAAGCTTGGGACAAAATTTGACATGTATGATTTGTGGGACATCCTAAAGTAAGTTTAGGGCATGTGTTCTATAATCCTACTTAGCAAAAGGTGTTTGTTACGAAACACGCTTGCCTTCTAAGATAAAAGTGTTTATCATTGAAAGGGCTAGTGGGAGGATTATAGATCTTGAAAAGTTCATGATCCACAAAACACTATAAGTCAATAAGAGGAACACAGTAGATAGACCTATTGTATCTGTTAACCGAATAAATAAAATCGGAATAGTACCAAAGATACCTGGAGGTATGGATTCATCATAGATGATGATGATGAGGTACACATCATAGAAGATGATGATCCGAGTTACATTCGATGAGGTAAGACTTCTAGTGTGTGTAAAAGGGTCGATGGGGCGCGTGTGTGAAATTTCTAGTATTATATGTTGATATACTACGGATGAGGAATAACATACCAATGCTACAATCAAGTAAAGATAAAGTTGTCTAAACATTCCTCCATGAATGATTTGGAAGAGTATCTTAATTGGGGATATAAATCTATATAGATAGATTTAAAAGGATGCTCGACTTAACCCAAGAGCGTATATTCATTTGATGCTAAAGTCGTTTAGCATGGAAAACTCAAGAGATGTCTCATGTCGATGAGCTATGGGAGTGTATCTCTCTAATAGTCCCCATAGACTCACGAAAAGAGAGGTCGCATGAGTGACAATCATGTATGCAATGAAATGTCACGAGACACGATGTTGATCGGTCATATTATGGAGAAGTTCACTATGAGTCAGTGAAAAACATCTTAAAGTGCTTAACCGGCACCAAGGATGTGATCATATTCATGGTGGGTCTAAATTAAAATTAGAGGGCTTAACAGACTCAAGTTTTTCAGACAGACCAAGATGATAGAAAATCCACTTTAAGGTAAAGCGTTATCTTGAACAGTGATGCAGTGAATTGGAAAGGTTCCAAACAGCAAAGAGTTGCTGGTTTAGTGATAAAGACAAAGTATATAGCTATAAATGAAGCTGCAAGTTGATTGTTTGGATTAAAAGTTTATTACAGAACTAGAAATAGTTCCTAAGTCTCATCTTGGATCTAAACATGTGTTGTGGCACTTTCATTTGATTATTAGAATCATTGAAAGATGGGAAATCACTATAGAGATAGTGGACTCTCATGAACAACATTACATATCCATTAACTAAAGCTTATCCAACAATGGGGATAATCGTCACTTAGAAAGAAGAGTATAAGATACCATGACGATTGGCTTTAGTGCAAGTGGGAGATTTAAAATAGTATGCACACAAGCCAATCATGTTTGATGATAAAGCATATACTTTGTAACAATCTTATTCATTTATTAATAAAAAGTATTAATTTATTAAAGGCTTTTAATTATCTACATGATCTTTGTTTTATAATATGTGATAAACCCATAGTTTTAAGCAATGCTTTTAGAATAATGATGATGATCATTATAATGAGATCTAAATTCTTAAAGCTTAAAACTAAAATAGTTCCCAATCGTTGGATTACTAAATTGAGGATTAGTGAATCCGGATAGATTGGTACACATCGTTGCTTACTCATTGGATGAGGATGATTGATCTCATGATCATTTGTGTGAGACACTAAAGCAAGTATGTAGGTGCTTATTAGAGAATAAGTTCAATTGAGCGTGGCTCGCTAAGGAATACCTAATGGAGTTTTATTTACACATCGATAGGAATTCTCTGTAGTGATAGAGTACAAGTAATCCTTGGACTTGAGATCATCATAGTATCTTGTGTATGATGAGTTATACTTTGACTTATTCCTTAAGACCCTTACGGTATATCAAAGGGTATGCTTGGGTATAATAAGTTGTACATGGAGATAATATATGATCAATAAAGAATTTACCACTTCTAATAAAAGAGAGAAATGTCATGTGTGATTCGATAAATGACAACCCGATGAGTCCTTGGCAAAGGCGAATGAAATTAGAAAGGAGTTTCTAATTTGCATTATTTGAGTTGTGCATTTAAGGATCGAAATACATATAATTAAATAAAATAAGACTTGACGGTAATTCCATGTCTTATATTTAATTGGGACATTGTATGGTGGAAGGATTGAATTATGCGGTAACTATTTACTCAAAGGTTCTTTTATGATTAATGTTGAAATCTATATTATCTGGAAAGTCGTTGATCGTTGGGAGAGGCTTATCCTATTGTAGAATAAATATTATTTATTTAAATAAATTAATTGTTTAATTTATTTATTTAAATAAGATTAGAATTATTCTAATTGATTTATTCACAACCTAGTTTAATATGGAGAACCAAAGGTCACACCATAAAAGGAAGAATAATTATTTAAGAAGTTAATGGCATAATCGTAATAATATGTTATGTATATTTAATTTAATCTATGGTGATAGAATAAATTAAATAACTTAATATTATTATTTAATATTTTAGAAATATTAAATATAAATTAATAAGAGGAGTCTTATTAATATTATTACAATTATTATTATTTTAATTTCTAAAAGAGTTTAGAAATTAATTTAATATAAGTACTCTCATTTATTCCTAATTGGATTAGGAAGGAAAATTAGTTAAAGGAGTTTAATTAATTATCCCTAATAAGATTAGGGAGCTTAATTAATTAAAAGAATTTAATTAATTAAATAAAACCCAATTCCTTAATTGTTAAGATGGGTTGCCCACATTTATAAATAAGAGGAGTCTTATTATGGGTGGGGGTTGTTGATTTTTACAACGACATAATTCCAATTTGTTGGAGAGAACGCCCTTTCTATAGAGATAGAGAAAACTAGGGTTTGAGCCAATACCCCTTCTTCTTGAATTCTTATTATTCCTTGGTGGATCACCTCTAGAGGCCAAACATATGGGTGGCTAACGTTGATCAAAGGAAGGAACCAAACCCGGTGGATTCAAGTTGAACGCGAAAGGATTTGGAGGTGAACTTGTACCTGAGGAAGCTCGATCTTCAAGGGTATGATTTTATTCTTTATCTTTTCGTTTAATTAATAATTATGCATAAAGGGTGATCCGGGTATATGGTTTGTAAATTTTTTTTTAAACTTTGATTTTACTCGCTTCCGCTTTATTTTTGCAATTTTGATTGCGCACATGAATATTACAAACCTAACATATTCCCCGACCAATCTAATATTATATAACAACTTGCATACTTTGCAAAATTTATAAATACTACCCACAACTATAACACTATCTCAAATCCACACCATAATATTCAAAAAAATATTTTGAGAAAATTAAATCTTTATTCGTAAAATTTTTGATTTTACAATGACCATGTCGCAATACATGGCTAAATTTGCGAAGTTATCCCGGTTTGCATCAAATTTGGTCGATAATGAGGAGCGAATGACGCGAATGTTTCTAAGAGGTTTGAAACCCGATATACGTCAATACCTCATTTCTCATAAACTTTATTTATATTCAGATGTTGTGAATATGGCTCAGTTAGTGGAGAGCGATAATGAGTCATCACAACCAAAAGGTAATGACCAGCAACACGATAATAATCATACCGGTGGCAACGGCCATCGGAACAATGATAACCATCGTGGGGGAAATTATCATGCCAAGAATGGTAACCACTTCGGTGGTAATCATGGCCATGATAATAGAAGTGGAAATTTTAAGAATAGAAGGTTCAATAACGACGGAAAGATAGCAGCACCAGCACCCGTTTCAAAGGAAGAAGAACGACCACCGGTCGTATGTTTTAAATGCGGACATGAGGGCACATCCGTCCAAACTGTACGCAGCAATCCAAAGAGTAATTTAATTGTGGAAGAGAAGGTCACCTAGCTCGATTTTATCGTATGGTGAAGTCAAGTCCAGCTGGGATAGTGATGCCAAAGGATGTCCCAGATAAGTCAAAGCCAGTAGTATAAGTGAGAGCGTTTATCGAGGAACCCGAACGAAGTTATCCCGGGTAAGTTAATCATAAACTCTTGCGAAGTCTATACCTTATTTGATACCGGTTCTACCCATTCTTTTATCTCTCTTGCTTGCTCTCAACGTTTAAATTGACCCCAAAGAAGTTAGAATTTGACTTATTGGTTGAAACTTCGTTAGTATAAACCTTCGTTACATCCACTGGTTATAAATCTTATTTAATTCAAATGGACACTTTCACGTTACCTATCGATCTTATCTCTTTAAAAATACTTGCATTTGATGTGATTTTAGGAATCGATTGGTTAACTACTCATCATGCTTTTCGTATGGTTGTTAGCTTTCATATTCCTAACAAACCTGTTATGCGAATTCAAACAACCAAACCACTAAAGTTAATCATTATCATATCAAGCTATAAGTAAAGAGTCCCGAGCCTTTCGCTGGTAACTTTCTTGTGTGGAATGCACCGAAGCCGAACTTTCCGTAGGGGACGTTGTGAATAACGGTGGCAAGTTAATAGGTATCAATGTGACATACTATCCAAGTCTTGGATAAGAGTCACAGTTTTGAATGACATTTCTATTGTTAATAAATTTTCTGATGTATTCTCTGAAGAACTTCCTAGCCTACCCCTAGAGCGTGAAATTGAATTTTGTATTGACCCCAGTACAAAACCCATTTCTAAAACCCTTAAATATTTCTTCAACCAAAACGAATGTATCATGTGCCAAAGACGTTGGCTCGCGCTGTTGAAGATTACGATCATACCAATCAATATCATTGTGGAAGAGAGAACGTGGTAGCTGACGCGTCGAGTAGAAGATTGTATGGGTTTAGGAGTGCGATGTTATTAACACAAAAACCCATTTTGTATAATTTACAAATGATTAGGATAGAGTTAAAGACTCTAGGGACCCACGTGAAGATAACGAATATACGAGTAGAATCGACTTTAATTGATAAAGTTAAAGCCGCTCAAGCTACATACTCAGAGCTGATGAATGTGAAGAAGAAGGTTCAAGAGGGCGTTATTCTAGAAGCAAGAATCGACAAAGAGAGTAAATCTCAACCCTCGATTTAATTGGCTCATTTGAAATATCCTCGATCGAGTAGGAACTGTGGCCTATAGACTCGCCTTACCGCCATGTATGTCTCGTGTTCATAACATTTTTCGTATATATATGTTACGTAAATATGTGAAAGACCCAAATCACATTATTGAATTAGAAACAGACGAGTTAGAGGAAGATTTAACATATGAAGAGTTACCTGTTAAAATCTTGGATAAGAAGGATCATATTCTACGCTCCAAGGTTATACCTCAAGTCAAAGTTTTGTGGAGAAACCACGATGTTGAGGAAATGACCTGGGAGTTAGAATCTGAAATGAAGTCAAGGTATCCACACCTCTTCGACATACCAGGTACGAACCCAAATTTCAAGGACGAAATTTCATAAGAAGGGGAGATTTTAAGACCCCAACTTTTATAAATAAAGATTAAATTTTCTCGAAATATATTTTTGAATATTATAGTGTGGATATGATATAATGTTATAGTTGTGGGTATTATTTACAAATTTTTCAAAGTAAGCAAGTGGTTATATAATATTCGATTGGTCGGGGAATATTCGTTTTAGTATGGAATATTTGTACGACGACACAATCATTGGTGGACCCCACAACAGAAGTATTGTCGTAGTAAGAAAACGACAGAATTATCTTTTTATAAAAATAACGGCGAAAGTGTTACCGTTAAAATTGTTGAACTACCCGGTAGTAAAAATATAGTAATACGCGTGGTTGCATAACAGCACACGGTATTGGTTATTGATGCTTACGTGAGAAGTCACTCAGTTATACTCAATTATTGCTACAGTAATTGTTGCATCATATCTCTCATATTATTGATTCAATTATTGTCACAGTATCATCTGCATAATATTTATATTATTAAATCAATAATTGAGATGACAAAGTTATTCATATTATTATTTATAATATTGACAATGTCTAGAAGTTCTGTCAAGGAGAGGTTTGGTCACCTAATTACACGCCAATAAGTAGAAATCCTTATCGGAAAGTCCCCCTCTTTCCTGGGAATGATCTGGTTGTTAAATATTGTGAGTTATAATATTAATGATGAATAAATTCGTGTTGATTAAAGATGAATTTGATAGTTCCATTGTGTTGGGATTATTAGTGTTAGTGGAAATTGACATCTATTCCGATGATAATTGATGTCTGGGGGTTATATTGATAAATCGGGTAATTTATCGGATAAATGAGCAATTAATTGCCACAAATTCACATGCTTATATAACTATTTGTTCATATGTGTGTACTATTGAATCACATTCGTGTACTATTAGGAGAGGTGGTGCAAGATTGATAATACTTGCATGACTAAGTTAAAAATGGAGGTATAGATGGAGGTACTCTACTGTAATTCGTATTTTCACATGATTATAACTATTGGTTCACATGATTGAACTGTTGATTCACATTATTTACTATTAGGGGAGGTGGTGCAAGTTTGATAATACTTGCAGGACTAAATTAAAAATGAAAGAAAAGAGGAAGGTATTATACTCTAATATTTCGAGCCCCAAAACGTGCAATTATCGAAACTATATTTTCTTATAAATAGAAGCTCATTCTTCCTTCATTTCTCACTAATTCACTAAAGCTATAAAGCAAATATTATAGAGAGAAATTATAGAGAGAAAGAAGAAGAGAAGTCTGCTACAT
Organism: Panax quinquefolius; assembly: GCA_020205615.1. Lineage (NCBI taxonomy): Eukaryota > Viridiplantae > Streptophyta > Magnoliopsida > Apiales > Araliaceae > Panax > Panax quinquefolius. The sequence goes on from CM035166.1 coordinate 20,446,271, forward strand.
CACTATTCCAGCATCCAATTTTTTCTACGGTAAGGGGTATTATTTCTTTCGTATTCATGAAGAGAACTTCTGTTATTCCATTCTTAATATTCCGTTCTTTATTATTCTATCGGAATATCACATGCATCGCGTTCTGTGGGACACAATTCTATTATTTATTATTCTATCGAATATATTGTTATGCGTGCATTCTGGCGCCTTGACTGGTTCCATTATTTATTATTATGTCGAATATATCTTGTCGATGCGTTTATGCATGACTGGTTCCATTATTTATTATTACATTGGGAATAACACATGCATGCGATCTATTGCACGCATGGTGAATCCTTCTGTTATTCCATTCTTTATTATTATGTTGGAATAACCTGTCTATGTGGATTACCACATGCATGGTAATGATCCTATGTATTCATTCCTTATTAAATTATGAAAATGATCTGTCTACGTGGATTACCGCACGGCGGGTGAAAATCTATTTGCAGTTTCATATATTCTATTATACTCAGTTGATTAAAGCTTTGACTTCTATACTCCATGAAATTAGTGGAAAATCCTTGATATTTGCGCTTCATCCAGTATCTTTTCATGAAAATATTCTTCTGAGCATTCTTGAATTTTACTCCACAGAGCAGTATCATGTTGACAAATTGGACGTTGTTGGTTCCTAGATAAATTAATTCTTGAACTTGTTTTATAGAATTATTATGTAATTGTCATCATCCTCGTGTTATATTATGTTGAAAGTCATCTTTGGCTCACGTGCATAGGTGGACTTGGTATGATTATGACCAGGGATTATTCGATATAATCATGACCGTAATGTGACGAATGATGTGGTAAAAGTCCTCAGTGGCCTGTAGTGCATTGATGGACAGTTTTTGTTATGATTATGGCTATGGATTCTCTTCGGCCAAGGGTGCAAAGACGAATTGTTTTATGGCATGATCAGGACCATTGATGAAAACACGATTATCTTTGGCCCGTAGTGCATGGATAATTCGTGGTCGTGATACTAAAGAATATCCTTGGCATGTAGTGCATGGATGATTTGATGATGTGGATTATTTATTAAGCTGAGTCTCAACAATAAAATTGATGATAAACTTTTTAAATCATAGAAGATGGTAGATATTATACTCTACTTGACTCTTCTAATGGATTGCTTATTCCGCTGCAGTTATTGATCTAAAACTTGTTGTCTATTATATTTTATCAGTTTAACACTGTTGAAGACTAATGATAATTTATTCTGCATTATCTTAGTCATAATATTCTTACTGGGCTAGTTGAGCTCACCCTTTCTTTCATTGTTCTCTTCAGGAAATGAGATATAGCTGGGATGAGTCGGGGAAAGGAGTGACGGTCCAGATGATAGAATTAGTAGTCCTCACTATTCTGTTAAATAGTGTGACAATATATGTAATGAGGACTCCTTTGAGTGTGGATATTGTCTAGATGACAATATTATTATTAAAACTCTCAGTTTATGTATTGTCGTATATTACACGACGGTTGTATGATTAAGTTTGTATTTATATTATGTACCATGTATTTGGCGACTCAAGATGGGTGATGTATACCTATTTTGGGGGCGTCATAAAGGGTATGATTCTTATTCGTTATCTTTTCGTTTAATTAATAATTGTGCATAAAGGATGATCCGGGTATATGGTTTGTAACATTTTAAACTCTGATTTTCCACGTTTCCGCTTATTTTTGCAATTTGATTGCGTTCATGAATATTACAAACCTAACATCTTTAATCAAATATTCATCTTTGCACTACAGGCCAAAGATATTCATTTGTATCACCAGTTGGTCATGTTCATCTCAACATCTGTTCATCTTTGCACTACGGGCCAATGATATTCATCAGTTAATCATTCATCTTTGCACTACAGGCCAAAGATATTCAGTAATATCATAATTTAAGACTGAGGATGATGAAAAATATTTTAAAGAAAACGAATCCAGTGAGACAGAATGACAAATAGTAGGGATTCGTATAACAGTTTATCCAAGATCAATAATACTTCATAATAACCAATTATGAAGCAAAATTCAAAAATAAAGATTAAAACATGGATACTATCAAAGATAGTAACCATAATAGACATCTTGGACAAAAAGAAAAAATTTCATTTTTTGGTAAATAGTGTCGTATACGTGAATCGTAACCCCGACACAAAAAGTTCCAAATTTGATAAAAAGTTCAGACCAATATTTCAGCATAATAATATTGAAAGAAATAATATCATTTATGAAGAAAATAACATCTCTTACCTCAAAATAACCGTACTTCTGACTGAATTTCGGATATAGTGCTGACAGAAACTTGCACTGAATAGCAACTCTCAAAGTATCAAAATACTCACAAAAATACGCTCGATAATCTAGAGAGAAAGAAAACTTATTTCTGGTGTGATTTTCAATTCTAACTTAAGCGTCTATTTATAGGAAAATGCTAGAAACGCCATAGAGACTAAAATAATAAAATAATAATATTCTTTTTCTTTCTTCTACCAACCTTCACCAACCAAGCCACCAACTTGGAACCAAAAAAATAGCAAATTTCACATGTTTAAAATAAAAGTGGGTCCCACCCAATTTTAATAAAATTATTTTATTTTCTGAAACTTCAGTAATTCATAGAAAATAGCCCGTTTATCAGAAAAATACGAATTTTATGTCCATTCCACACGAAAATCGAATTCTCTACAACTTTGTAGCTTTGAGTTTTTCCAAATTCCAAACAAAAAATATTCAAAATCCCCAAACAGATGATTTTTAATACCTCTATTCCGAAAAAATACTGATAAAACACCTCAGCATTAATTCCTTCATTTATAACCACATAAAATAAATAAATCCATCATTTATATCCACATCAAATAAATATTTCCTTATTATATAAATCAATAATTAATTATTCACAAATAATATTACAGAATCACAATTGTGACAACCAGACCGTTCCCAGGAAAGAGGGGGCTTTCCAATAAGGATTTCTCCTTACTGGCGCGCAATTAGGTGACTAAACCTCTCCTTGATAGAACTTTCTAGACATTGCCAATAATGCTATCTAATAATATTATTCAAATAATATGAATTATTGATCTGATAATGGGAAATACTGTGCAGTGACAATTATTGAAATAACAATAATATAAATTATCAACGTAGCAATTATTGAATCAGTAAAATAAAATATTGAACAGTAATTACTGTAACAATTATTGAGTAGTGCCTTCTTATGTAAGAATCAATAATTCAAAAATATTGTGCAATACCGTGTGCTACTATCCAACAACGCGTATTACTTTACTTTACCCATCGGGTATCATAACAGTGTTAACGGTAATAATTACGCCATTATTTATAAAAACTCAAATTTGTCATTTTCTTCATCCGACAGTTATTCTATTATGGGGCCCACAAATAGGCTGGCTGGTAAATACGGATATTCCGGAAAAAAAAGAATATTCCACGACCAAACTAATATTCCCCGACAACAATGATTATTTTATAACCACTTGCTTATTTTGCAAAATTTGCACATTTCCCCATAACCAAAGTATTATATCAAATTAACTCCATATTATTTCAAGATAATAAATAGAGAAAATTCAATTTTATTTATAATAAGTTGGGGTCTTACAACCTCTCCTCCTTATGAAATTTCATCCTCGAAATTGACGTACGTACCTGGTGTTTCGAAAAGGTGAGGGTACCTAGCTTTTATTTCTGATTCTAACTCCCAGATCATTTCCTCAATAGCATGGTTCCTCCATAAAACCTTAACTTGTGGTATAACCTTTGTGCGTAGGACATGCTCTTTCCTATCCAAGATCTTAACAGGTACCTCTTCGTACGTTAAATCTTCGGCTATCTCGTCTGGTTCTAAAGCAATAATATGGTTCGTGTCTTTCACATATTTACGAAGCATAGATATGTGAAAAACATTATGAACACGAGACATGCTTGGAGGTAACGCGAGTCTATAGGCCACATTTCCTATTCGGTCAAGAATCTTAAATGGACCAACAAATTGTGGATTGAGCTTTCCTCTCTTCCCAAATCTTGTAACTCCCTTCCATGGAGCAATACATAACAGTACATGATCTCCAATATTAAATTCCACATCCTTTCGATGAAGATCAGCATAGCTCTTTTGTCGATCTTGTGAGGTTTGAATACGTTGTTGAATCATTTGGATCTTTTCTATAGTCATGCGTACTAATTCTGGTCCCAACAACGTTGCTTCTCCCACCTCGTCCCAACATACTGTAGAATGACACTTTCGTCCATACAACGTCTCAAATGGAGTCATGTTTATACTTGCTCGATAACTGTTGTTGTAGGAGAATTCCACCGGTGGCAAGTACTTATCCTAACTTCCTTTGAAATCTAGGACACAGAGTCTTAATAGATCTTCAAGGGTTTGAATAGTCCTTTCCGATTACCCGTCCGTTTGAGGATGGTATGTTAAATTGAATCGTAAATCCGTGCCCATAGCTTTATGCAAGCTAACCCAAAATCTTGAAGTGAATCTTGGGTCACGATCCGAAACTGTGGATACTGGCATGCCATGCAATCTCACAATCTCATTCACGTACATATGAGCAAGACGTTCAAGGTAATAAGTCTCACGTATCGGCAAGAAATGAGCAGACTTGGTTAATATATCAATAATAACCCAAATAGCATCTATGCCTTGAGAAACTTTGGGAAGACCTGTAATGAAATTCATGGTAATGTGTTCCCACTTCCATTCCAGAATCTCAAGTGGTTGCAATGGACCTTTTGGCACTTGATGCTTCGCCTTTACTCGTTGACAAGTTAAACACCTCGAGATAAACTCCGCAATCTCTCTCTTCATATTGTTCCACTAAAATGTATGTCGAAGATCATGATACATTATGGTACTCCTAGGATGGATTGCAAACGGGGTGTTGTGTTCCTCCATCATGATTCTATGCTTCAAGTCAGAATCGTTAGGAACGCAAAGTCTAGAGTTGACTCGAAGTATTCCTTCTTCATCGATTCTTGCTTCTGGAACAACACCTTCTTGCACTTTCTTCTTCATAGGCATCAGCCCCAGGTCTGTAGCTTGAGCAACTTTAACCTTATTGATTAAAGTCGGTTCTACTCGTATATTCGCCATCATCACGTGGGTCCCTGGAGTCTTTAACTCAATCTATATCCTTTTTAAATCGTACAAAATGGGTCTTTATGTTAACAACAACACACTCGTGCCCGTATACGATCTTCTACTCAATGCGTCAGCTACTACGTTTGCTTTTCCAGGATGGTATTGAATGGTATGATCGTAATCTTTCAACAGCTCGAGCCAACGTCGTTGTCGCATGTTGAGTTCCTTTTGGGTGAAGAAGTATTTGAGGCTTTTATGATCCGTATAGATCTCTACTTTCTCCCCATACAAGTAGTGTCTCCAGATTTTCAACGCGAAAACGACTGCTGCCAACACTAGATTATGAATAGGATAATTCCTCTCATATTCTTTGAGTTATCGTGAGGCATAGGCTATGACTTTCCATGTTGCATGAGAATACATCCTAACCCTTTGCCTGAAGCATCGCTGTATATAACAAATCCATCCGAACCAGATGGTATTGCCAGAAAAGGTGCCAAAATGAGTCTCCTCTTGAGCTCTTAGAAACCCTTCTCGTATTCCTCGTTCCATACAAATTTTGTATCCTTCCGAGTCAACTGAGTTAACAGAGTAGCGATTCGAGAAAATCCTTCCACGAATCTCCGATAATAACCAGCTAAGCCCAGAAAGCTACGCACTTCGGTCAACGACTTCGGTTGCTCCTAACTTTTTATTGCTTCAATCATCGTCGGGTCAACAAATACTCCATGTTTTGACACCACGTGTGTGAGACCCCAGATTTTATGAATAAATATTTAATTTTCTCGGAATAAAATTTTTAATATTATGGTGTGCATTTGATATAATGTTATAGTTGTTGGTAGTATTTATAAATTTGCAAAGTATGCAAGTTGTTATATAATATTCGATTGGTCGGGGAATATTTGTTTTATCAGGGAATATTCGTACAGCAGCACAATCATTGGTGGACCCCACAACGGAGGTATTGTCGTAGTAAGAAAATGACAAAATTATCTTTTTATAAAAATAACGGCGAAAGTGTTACCGTTAAAACTGTTGAACTACTCGGTAGTAAAAGTACAAGAATATGTCTGGTCAGATTGCGTAGTAGCACCTGATTGGTTATTGATGCTTACGTAAGAAGTCACTCAATTATACTCAATTATTACTACGATAGAATTGTTTATATATCTCTCATATTATTGATTCAGTTATTGTCATAGTATCATCTGCATAATATTTGATATATTATTAAATCAATAATTGAGACGAAAAAGTTATTCATATTATTATTTGCAATATTGACAATGTCTAGAAAGTTCTGTCAAGGAGAGGTTTGGTCACTTAATTGTGCGCTAATAGGGAGAAATCCTTATCGGAAAGCCCCCTCTTTCCTGGGAACGACCTGGTTGTTAAATATTGTGAGTTATAATATTAATGATGAATAAGTTCGTGTTGATTAAAGATGAATTTGATAGTTCCATTGTGTTGGGATTATTAGTGTTAGCGGAAATTGACATCTATTCCGATGATAATTGATGTCTGGGGGTTATATTGATAAATCGGGTAATTTATAGGATAAATGAGCAATTAATTGCTACTAATTCACATGCTTATATAACTATTTGTTCACATGTGTGTACTATTGAATCACATTCATGTACTATTAGGGGAGTTGGTGCAAGATTGATAATACTTGCATGACTAAGTTAAAAATGGAGGTATAGATGGAGGTACTATACTATTGATTCACATGATTGAACTATTGATTCACATTATTTACTATTAGGGGAGTTGGTGCAAGTTTGATAATACTTGCAGGACTAAATTAAAAATAAAGGAAAAGAGGAAGGTATTATACTGTAATATTTTGAGCCCCAAAATGTGCAATTATCAAAACTATATTTTTCTATAAATAGAAGCTCATTTCTTCATTATTCTTCACCAATTCACTCAGGATATAGAGCATTTATTATTGAGAGAAAGTATAGAGAGAAGTCTGCTACCTCACTACTCCAATATCCAGTTTCTTTCTAAGGTAAGGGATATTATTTGTTGTACTCGTAAGGGGTATTATTTCTTTCGTATTCATGAAGAGAGCTTCTGTTTATCCATTCTTTATTATTATGTTGGAATAACCTATATATGCGAAGTACCGCATACATGGTGAAATTCTTCTGTTATTCCATTCTTTATTATTCTATTGGAATATCCTGTCTGTGTGTTTTACGCCGGACCAAATTCCGACTTTATTATTCTGTTGGAACATACTGTCTGTGCTTTATGCATGACCTGGTTCCGTTCTTTATTATTCTGTTGGAACATCATGTCTGTGCTTTACGCATGACCTGGTTCCATTATTTATCATTCTGTTGGAACATCCTCTTTGTGCGTTTACGCATGACCTGGTTCCATTATTATTTATTCTATTGGGAATAACCTGCCTAAGTGGATTACCACATGCAAGGTCTTTTGTATTCATTATTTATTAAATTGTGGAAATGATCTGTTTACGTGGATTATGATGAAAGTCATAATAAAAGAATTGGACTAATGAAAATCATGGGTATATGTAGTATTAGTAAGTGTTATGATGAGTTATGTTGGTTATTATGTGAAAACATGAAAGTTTCTTAGAAATCACAAAGGGTTGAAAAATCAGATTTTGGTGAAAATGGAACATGAAATTCAATTGACCATATCTCTTATTATATTTCAAATTTTTGAGTGTGGTCATGCTCTAGAGTTAGATCTATGAGTTTCCTAACTTATCCAAGTGGAATCACTAGAAAAGGTGTTGTAGATTTTCGTGTGGACTATTTTTAGCTAAGCACGAAAAAGAGAAAAATGGGAAAAAGCTACTGTACATATTTTTAAAAGGGCTGTTTCGGCCACTTAATTTGTGAGAAAAATTCTAGCCTCTTGGGACATGAAAGTATATGTTATAAAGTACCTCCTGTCCAAAAATGAGCTTATTCTGACTTAAAATGAGCAAGTTATGACCATTTCAATATTTAGGTTTTTTCGACGAAAAATGCTATAACCTGAGTTTTATAACTCCGATGACCATGAAATTTAAACTGGAAGCTTACGTTAACATGTGTAAGATCCTGCCAAGATTTGGGAATTTTTGGAGTTAAACTTGAGGTAGCTAATTTCTTAAGGAATTAATTAGAAATTGATTTTTAAAAAATAGTAAATAAATTTTAAAAATTCTGAGAAAAATATATGTTCAATATGGGACTATATTCTGCTTAAATTCTAGAAAAGAAATTTTTTTGGACTGATTTGGTATTTTTCATGAAAATAATCTAGTTATGAGTAAATGAGACGTTATTAGTTCTTGGTTAAATTAATTCTTGAACTTGTTTTATTGAATTCTTATATTATTGTCATCATCCTCATGTTTATATTATGTTGAAAGTCATCTGTGGCCTCTAGTGCATAGATGGACTTGGTATGATTATGACCAGTGATTATTCAGTATAATCATGACCGTAATGTTACAAATGATGTGGTAAAAGTCCTCATTGGCCGTAGTGCATTGATGGACAGTTTTTGGTATGATTATGGCTATGGATTCTCTTCGGCCAAGGGAGCAAAGATGAATTGTTTTATGGCATGATCAAGACCGTTGATGAAAACAATATTATCTTTGGCCCGTAGTGCATGGATACTTCGTGGTCGTGATATTAACGAATATCCTTGGCTTGTAGTGCAGGGATGATTCGATGATGTGGATTAATTATTGAGCTGAGTCTCAGCAATGAAATATTAATTCATGGATGTGATTTAATGAATATCATTGGTCGTAGTGCAGGGATGATTCGATGATGTGGTGTATTTATTAAGCTGAGTCTCAGCATTATTGGTTTTACAGTGGTATATCTTTGGCCTGTAGTGCAAAGATGGACTGTTTGTTATTGGTTATACAGTTGTATATCTTTGGTCGTAGTGAAAAGATGAATTTGTTAGTATGATTATGATAAGGAATTGTGATTTGGTATAACCATGATTTTTGATGTTTCAGGTGAAGATAGGTGATGAAAATTATCTTCGTCCTGGGTACGAAAAGGAAATTCAGAATCACAATTATGATTATGAGTTATTCATATGATTGTGGACATGAATTGTTGATTGATGTTACAGGGATAAAACATTATGGGTGGAATTTTAACATAGAGAAGATAATAAACCTGATGGTCTATGTGACTCTTTTAATTAATTGTTCGTTCCACTGTAACTATGGTTAAAAAGTTTTATCATCTACCATATGTTCTAAATCTCTGATTTATTACTGACTAATGCTATTGATAATTTAATTATCTTTAGTCATGATATTCTTTACTGGGCTAGTTGTGCTCACCCTTTTGCCTCACAATTCCTTTCAGGCAATGAAATCAAGCGGGGATAACAGGGGAATAGAACGGTGGTCTCTAGCTGTGGAGGTTCTCCCTAAACAGCATAGAAAAGTGTGTTATATTTTATACATCATTTAGAAGTTATATTTGGTGAATCAAATAGGGTGAGGCGAACCCAACGTTGGAAGGGTGTTTTGCCACTATCATACAAGATGTCTAATGGCATACAACCTCGTGTTATCATAAGACATGGTTGTGCACATCCACTTGCTGAGTATATCTACGTGCACTACCTATATAATCTTGGAGTTTGGTTGGAGTATAATTCTCAATTAGAGACAGTGGAGATAATTATATATCAAGAGAAGACTCACCATTGGAATGAATATGATAGTAATCTTCTCATTTTTCTTTGGGGTCTATTGGGTCAACCAAGGATAATTCTCCAGTCTTATGATATCTATTATAACCTAGACGCATGGCCTCCCATGTATGAAGGTTTCCTTGAGCGCTTCCCAAAGATTTTAATTTCTAAAATAGTTTTTGACTGTACTTTTATGTAAGGTACCTTTGTAAGGTATTGTGGTCGAGGCACCATGAGAGTTACATAGATTTTGTATTGAAACTTACAGCTTATCTGTGGTCGTACTCTGCACGACAGTTCAACAGTTGTATAAATGAAGTTTGTATTTGATTTTTATAAAATGATATCTGGCGACTCAGGATGGGTGATGTATACCTATTATGGGGGCGTCACAATGTACCCAAGGAATGCTACTTCCTTAAGCCAGAACTCGCATTTCTTCAGCTTGGCATATAGCTTGTTTTCATGAAGCCTTTCAAGTATTAGCTTCAAATGGTGCTCATGATCTTCACGGCTTTTGGAATAAATGAGGATGTCATCAATAAAGACAACAACGAATTGATCCAAATATTCCTTGAATACACAGTTCATCATATCCATGAAAGCAGTAGGAGCATTAGTCAATCCAAAAGACATGACTAAGAATTCATAATGCCCGCATCGAGTTCTCGAAGGCGCCTCTTTGGAATATCCTCGCTTTTATCTTCAATTGATGATATCCGAGCGAAGGTCGATCTTTGAAAAGAATTGTGCTCCTTGTAACTGGTCAAACAGGTCATCAATGCGAGGTAGCGGATACCTATTCTTGATGGTGACATGGTTCAATTCTTTGTAGTCAATACAAAGTCGCATACTCCCATCTTTCTTCTTTACGAATAAAACAGGAGCACCCCAAGGAGATGTAATAGGACGAATGAAACCGATGTCTAACAATTCCTGTAGTTGGACTTTTAACTCCTGAAGTTCAATAGGAGTCATTCGATATGGGGATTTAGAAATGGTTTTTGTACCCAGTTCAAGGTCAATAAAGAATTCAACATCACGTTCTGGGGGTAGATCGGGAAGTTCTTCAGAAAATACATCAGGAAATTCACTAACAACAGAAATATTATTCAAATCTGACTTGTCTTTGTTCAAATCCATAACATGGGTTAAGAAAGCTTGACATTCGTTTTTCAATAAACAAATATCTTTATGGCTTGATATGACAGTGACTGATTTTAGTGGTTTAGTTGTTTGAATTCGTATGGTAGGTTGGTTAGGAATATGAAAACTAACAACCTTACGAAAATAATCAATTTTGAAATGATGAGTAGTTAACCAATCAATTCCTAAAATCACATCAAAAGCAAGTATCTTTAAAGAGATAAGATCCATAGGTAATGTGATGGTGCTAACTTGGATTAAACAAGATTTATAAACAGTGGACGTAACGAAAGTTTCTCCTAATGGAGTCTCCACTGATAAATCAAAGTCTAATTTCTCCGTAGTCAAGTTTAAACATTGAGCACAAGCAGGGGAGATAAAAGAATGTGTAGAACTGGTATCTAGTAAGGTATAAACTTCGCAAGAGTTTATGATAAGCTTACCCGTGATCACCTCGTTCGGGTTTCTCGCGTTTTGGCCAGTCACGACAAACGCTCTTCTAGGAACAGCTGATTTTGACTTATCCGGGATAGCCTTTGGAGTTACCATCCCTGCTGAACTTGGTTTTTCTACAGAACAGTCTCGAGCTATATGGCCCTCCTTTCCACAGTTATAAGATACCTTGGATTGTCGTGGGCAGTTTGGGCTGATATGTCCATCTTTCCCGCATTTGTAACAAACGACCGATGCTCGTTCTCCTCCCCTAGAAACAGTTGATGTTTGTGCTGACGTCTTCAAGTTATCATTGTTGTACCTTCTCTTTTTGAAATCTCCTCCCGACTTGCTCTTTCTATTATCACGGCCACGATTACCACCAGAGTGGTTAACGCTTTTGTCCGAATGTTTTTCTCCCTGCTGGTTTTCATTGCTCCGATGATCGCTGCCACCGGAATGACCCTGGTTGTGTTGCCTTTGTTGAACATACTCATTATCTTCTCTAATAATTGAGCCCTGTTTACAACATCTGAATATAAAGAAAATTTATGAGAGATAAGATATTGCCGAATCTCGGGTTTTAGACCTCTCAGAAACATCCTTATCATTCGTTCCTCATTCTTTACCAAATGACGTGAAAACCTGGATAACTCTGCAAACTTTGCCTCGTATAGGGACACCGTCATGTTGTTTTGTTCCAGTCTAATAAACTCCACCTCCTTCATATGACTAATACTTTCAGGAAAGCACTTGTCATTGAAGAGTTTCTAAAACGGTTCCCAAGATATGTTGAGTGCGGTAGGCTGGGTATGCTTCACAGACTCCCACCAGTAGTCTGCCTCACCGCAGAACATAAAGGTGGCGAATGAAACCTTCTGTTCCTCCGTGCATCCCAAGACATCGAATATCTTGGTAATTTTCTTGACCCACGTTTCCGCCTTGATCGGATCCGGCTTTCCAATAAATTCTGGTGGTCCCAACTCCGTGAACTGCTTGGCTGTGACAAACCGCGTGTTGCTATCACTTCCACCCGTATTTTGTACACGAGTCCCCTCGTCTGATTTTGCATGAACTACAAAAAGCTCCTAAACATTCCATCATTCATAGTTTGCTCGGTAGTGTTGTTTACAGGAGGAATATTGCCTTCCTGTTGTACGTTCTCCTGGTTTGTGACTTAAGGTTGTTCCACAGTCTCATACATTCCATTGTTAACGTTCTCAGCAGCCATTCTTAAATACTACCATAAAACAAGGGTTAATTAAACAAATTAACATATCACATAATATCCCTATATTATAACCGACCAACAAATAAGCTTAGATAGGACACACTAGCGAAGGATTTACTCATCTCTCCCCTCCTAGTTCTATTCCCCGATCTCCGCCAGAGACCATATCCCTAAGCTTTGATACCAACTGAGACGCCCTCAAAATAGGTATACAACACCCATTCTGAGTCGCCAAACACATGGTACAAAAATCAAACTACAACTTCAATAATACAATTGTCGTGCAAAATACGACAACACATACTGTGAGTTTAAATACAAATATTGTCTTCTAGACAATATCCACACTCAAATAAGTCCTCATTATAATTATTCAAACACTATTTTACAGAAATAGTGAGGACTGCTAAAACATCTTTCTAGAACCATCACTCCATACCCCGACTAGATCCTGGTATGTTCTCACCTCCTGAGAAGAAAAATGGAACAAAAAAGAAAAGGGTGAGCTCAACTAGCCCAGTAAAAAATATTATGACTAAGATAATATACAACAAATTATCATTAGTTTTCAACAGGAAAAAATCTGATAAAATATAATAGACAACAAGTTTTAGATCAACAACTGCAGCGAAAACATCAATCCATTAGAAGAGTCAAGTAGAGAATGAGTTCTACTATCTTCTAAAATTTAAAAGTCCATCATCAATATTTTATCCCTGTAATAACAATCAATATACATCTTTAATCAAATATTCATCTTTGCACTACAGGCCAAAGATTTTCATTTGTATCACCAGTTGGTCATGTTCATCTCAACACCTGTTCATCTTTGCACTACGAGCCAAAGATATTCATCAGTTAATCATTCATCTTTGCACTACAGGCCAAAGATATTCAGTAATATCATCAATTAAGACTGAGGATGATGAAAAATATTTTAATGAAAACAAATCCAGTGAGACAGAAGGACAAATAGTAGGGATTCGTATAACAGTTTATCCAAGATCAATAATACTTCATAATAACCAAATGTGAAGCAGAATTCAAAAATAAAGATCAAAACATGGATACAATCCAAGATAGTAACCATAATAGACATCTTGGACAAAAAGGAAAATTATTATTTTTCAGTGAATAGTGTCGTATACGTGAATAGTAACCCCGAAACAAAAAGTTCCAAATTTGATAAAAAGTTTAGACCAATATTGTAAGACCCCAACTTATTATTAATGAAATTGAATTTCCTCTATTTATTATTTTGAAATAGTAAGGGCTGATTTGATTAATGTGGTTAGTTATGGGTAAAATGCGCAAATATTTCAAATAAGCAAGTGGTTATAAAATATTCATTGTTGTCGGGGAATATTCGTTTGGTCGTAGAATATTCTTACTGTGACGCCCCCAAAACAGGTATACATCACCCATCTTGAGTCGCCAGATACATGATACATAAATTCAAATACAACTTAATTATACAACAACGATCGTGTAAATACGACAAAAACATAGTTGAGTTTAAACAAGAATATTGTCATCTAGACAATATCCACATTACAATTATTATCACAGTATTCCGTAGAATAGTGAGGACTACTAAAGCCATTTATCCTGGACCATCACTCCATTCCCCGACTCATCCCAGCTATATTCTCATTTCCTGAAGAGAACAATGAAAGAAAGGGTGAGCTCAACTAGCCTAGTAAGAAATATTATGACTAAGATAATGCAGAATAAATTATCCTTAGCCTTCAACAGTATAACAACTGATAGAATATAATAGACAACAAGTTTTAGATCAACAACTGCAGCGGAATAAGCAATCCATTAGAAGAGTCAAGTAGAGTATAATATCTACCATCTTCTATGATTTAAAAAGTTCATCATCAATTTTATCGCTGAGACTCAGCTTAATAAATAATCTACATCATTGAATCATCCCTGCACTACAAGCCAAGGATATTCTTTAGTATCACGACCACGAATTATCCATGCACTACGGGCCAAAGATAATCGTGTTTTCATCAACGATCCTGATCATGCCATAAAACAATTCATCTTTGCTCCCTTGGCCGAAGAGAATGCATAGCAATAATCATACCAAAAATTGTCCATTAATGCACTACGGGCCAATGAGGACTTTTTCAACATCATTTGTAACATTACGATCATGATTATACCGAATAATTCCTGGTCATAATCATACCAAGTCCATCTATACACGTAAGTCATAGATGACTTTTACAACATCATTCGTCACATTACAGTCATGATTATACCGAATAATCCCTGGTCATAATCACACCAAGTCCATCTATGCACGTATGACAAAGATGACTTTTATCACAATATAAACATGAGAATGATGACAATGATATAAACATTAATCAAACGAAAATAAGGATAAATATTAAAGACTTTAAATTTATCCAAATATTATCAATCACTCATAATCTAATATTATTAATATCATAACAATATTTTAATCACTCCTTAAACTTATAAATAATTTAATTCAATTGTTTACAATTTTCCAAATAATGCATTTAATCATTCAAAATGTTATACTCATAAGATTTCATCACCAATGATTAAATCCTCATCAAAAATCAGCATATACCTTATATAAGATTTCTAAGTCATAAAATCCTATTATCTAACTTTGTTACTTCACATAACATATTTAACTCATTTACTCATAACTAGATTATTTTCATGAAAATACCAAATCAGTCCCCACAAATATTTCTTTTACGGGATTAAGCGAATATAGTCCCATATTGAACATATATTTTTCTCTAATTTTTAAAATTCATTTACTATTTTCAAAAATTAATTTCTAATTAATTCCTTAAAAAATTATCTACCTCAAGTTTAACTCCAAAATTCCCAAATCTTGGCACGATCTTACACATGTTAACGTGAGCTTCCAGTTTAAATTTTCATGGTCATCTGAGTTATAGAACTCCTAAGTTATAAGCGTTTTTCGTTTAAAAACCTAAATATTGAAATAGTCATAACTTGCTCATTTTAAGTCGGAATGAGCTCTTTTTGGACAGGAGATTCTTTATACCATATACTTTCATGTCCCAAAAGGCTGGAATTTTTCTCACAAATTAAGTGGCCGAAAATGCCCTTTTAAAAATCTAGGCATTAGCTTTTTCCCATTTTTTATTTTTTCGTGCTTTGCTAAAATCAGTCCACACGAAAATCTACAATACCTTTTCTAGTGATTCCACTTGGATAAGTTAGGAAACTCATAGATCTAACTCTAGAACTGGACCACACTCAAAAATTCGAAATATAATAGGAGATATGGTCAATTGAATTTCATGTTCCATTTTCACCAAAATCTGATTTTCAACCCTTTGTGATTTCTAAGAAACTTTTATGTTTTTACATAATAACCAACATAACTCATCATGACAATGACATAATAATTCAATAAAACAAGTTCAAGAATAAATTTTAAAGACTTATAAGTTAATTTATCCTGAACTCAATAATGTCCAAAATGTCAACATGATCTTCTTTGTAGAGTAAATTTCAAGAATGCTTAGAAGAATATTTCCATGAAAAGATACTGGATGAAGCGCAAATATCCAGGATATTCTACTAATTTCATGGAGTATAGAAGTCAAAACTTTAATCAACTGAGTATAATAGAATATATGAAACTGCAAATGGATTTTCACCCGCCATACGGTAATCCACGTAGACAGATCATTTCCACAATTTAATAAGGAATGAATACAAAGGATCATTCACCATGCAAGTGGTAATCCACATAGACATGTTATTCCAACAGAATAATAAAGAATGGAATAACAGAAGGATTCACCATGCATGCAATAAACTGCACAAACAGGTTATTCCTAACAGAATAATAAATAATGGAACGAGATCATGCGTAAACGCATATTCCACGTGATATTCCGGCGTAATAATAAATAATGGAACCATATGTCCCATGTAAACGCATAGACAACATATTCCGGCGAATAATAAATAATGGAACCAGTCCGACATAAAGCGCATGCATGTGATATTACGACGTAATAATAAAGAACGGAATATTAGAAGAATTTCACCATGTATGCGGTACTTCGCATAAACAAGTTATTCCAACAAAATAATAAGAATGGAATAACAGAAGAATTTCACCATGTATGCTGTGACGCCCCCAAAATAGGTATACATCACCTATTCTGAGTCGCCAAATACATGGTATGTAATACAAATACAACTTAATTATACAACCGTCGTAACGTATTTAAAAACATAAGTCGTGTGAGTTTTAATACAAATATTGTCGCCAGATAATATACAAACTCAAATTCAATATTATTACATTTATTTTCCACTATTTCACTGAATAGTGAGGACTACTATTGCTATCATCTAGTCCGTCACTCCGTTCCCTGACTAGTCCCTGCTACGTTCTCATTTCCAGAAGAGAACAATAAAAGTAAAAGGGTGAGCTCAACTAGCCCAGTAGAAAATATTATGACTAAGATAATGTAGAATATATTATCGCTAGCCTTCAACAGTGTTAAACTGATACAATATAACAACCATCAAGTTTAACTGCAGCGAAACAAGCAATCCATTAAAAGAGTCAAGTAGAGAATAAAATCTACTATCTTTTATGATTTAGAAGGTTTTTCATCACTTTTATTGTTGGGACTCAGCTTAATAAATAATCCACATCATCGAATCACCCCTGCACTACGGCCAAGGATATTATTTAGTATCACGACCACAATTATCCATGCACTACGGGCCAAGAATATTTGTGTATTCAATAATGGTCATGATCATGCCAACAACTGTCCATCAATGCACTACGGGCCAATGAGAACTTTTACCATATCATTTGTAACATTATGGTCATGATTACACCGAATAATCCCTGGTCATAATCATACCAATTCCATCTATGCACTATAGGCCAAAGATGACTTTCAACAAAATATATACATGAGGATGATGACAATGATATAAGAATTCAATAAAACAAGTTCAAGAATTATTTTATCCAGGAACTAATAACGTCCAAATTGTCAACATGATACTGCTTTGTAGAGTAAAATTCAAGAATGCTCAGAAGAATATTTCCATGAAAAGATACTGGATGAAGCGCAAATATCAAGGATATTCCACTAATTTTATGGAGTATAGAAGTCAAAACTTTAACCAACTGAGTATAATAAGGAATGGAATAACAAAAGAAATCACCAGGCATGCGATCGATCAAGACAGGCGAGTTATTCCAATGAATAATAAATAACGGAATCAGTCCCACAAAACACATGCATGGATATTCCAAATGTAATAATAAAGATTTTAATTAGGTCCCACAGAAAAACACATGTGATGTGATATTCCAAATGTAATAATAAAGACGGAATTCTATCCGGCAGAAAGCGACATGTGAAGAGTTATTCTAACAGTAATAATAAATAACGGAATCAGTCCCAGATAAACGCATGATGTGATATTCCAACGAGAATAATAAAGACAGAATCGTAGTGCACAGAAAACGCATGCATGTGATATTCCAATGTAATAATAAAGACGAGAATCGGTCCCAAGTAGAACGCATGCATGCGAGGATGTTCCAACAGAATGATAAAGAATGGAATAACGTAAGAATTTCACCAAGTATAGGGTAGCTCACAGATATCTGAGTTATTCCAACAGAATAATAATGAATGGAATAACAGAAGTTCTCTTCATAGATAAGAAAGAAATAATACTCCCTACCTTTAGAAAAATTGGATACTAGAATAGTGAGGTAGCAGACTTCTCTTCTTCTTTCTATAATTTCTCTCTATAATAATCGCTCTAAAGCTTTTGTGAATTGGTGAGAAATGAAGGAAGAATGAGCTTCTATTTATAGAAAAATATAGTTTCGATAATTGCACATTTTGGGGCTCAAAAAATTTCAGTACAATACCTCCAACTTTTCCTTTATTTTTAATTTAGTCATGGAAGTATTATCAAACTTGCACCACCTCCCCTAATAGTAAATAATGTGATTCAATAGTAAATTATGTGAATCAATAGTTCTAGACATGTGAAAATATGAATTACAGTATAGTACCTCCATCTATACCTCCATTTTTAACTTAGTCATGCAAGTATTATCAATCTTGCACCAACTCCCCTAATAGTAATAAGAATGTGAAACAATAGTATACACATGTGAACAAATAGTTATAATCATGTGAAATAATAGCAATCAATTGCTCATTTATCCGGTTAAATACTCGATTGGTCAATATAACCTCCAGACATCAATTATTATCGAAATAATTGTCGATTTTTACTAACACAATTAATTCCAACACAATGAAACCATTTTTATCAAAAATATAAATTTTGAAATTTCAAAGTTTGACTTTTCCCAAAAAAGTCAACTGTTGACTTTTTAACCAAATAGTGAATTCTAGAAAATTTTGTGTTTATAGACTATTTTTACTAATTTCATCGTTCCGGACTCAAATATCACGTCCGCGTCTCCAAATTCAACTTCGAACACAACTTTAATTTTAATAACATTCATCATTAATATTATAACTCACAAAATTTATCAACCAGGTCGATCCCAGGAAAGAGGGGGCTTTCCAATAAGGATTTCTCCTATCAAGCGCCATGATTAGGTAACCAAACCTCTCCTTGACAGAACTTCTAGACATTGTAAATATTACAATTTAATAATATGAATAACTTTGTCGTCTCAATTATTGATTTAATAAAATAACATATTATGCAGATGATATTACGACAATAATCGAATCAATAATATGAGAGATATGATGCGTGAGAATTCTTCGTAGCAATAATTGAGTATAACCGAGTGACTTCTCACGTAAGCATCAATAATCAATACCGTGTGCTACTATGCAACCACGCCAGACATCGTACTTTTACTACTAAGGGTAGTTCAACAGCTTAACGGTAAAACTTTCGTAGTTATTTTCATAAAGTATTTTTATCGTTTTCTCAATTTGACAATAATTCCGTTGTGGGGGTCCACTAATGATTGAGTAGTTATACGAATATTCCCTGTTAAAATGAATATTCCCCGGCCAATCGAATATTATATAACAACTTGCATACTTTGCAAAATTAATAAATATTACCCACAACTATAACATTATATCAAATCCACACCATAATATTCAAAAATATATTTCGAGAAAATTTAATCTTTATTCAAAAAGTTGGGGTCTTACAACCTCCCCTTCTTATGAAATTTCATCCTCGAAATTAGGGTTCGTACCTGGTATGTCGAAGAGGTGAGGATACTTTGATTTCATTTCAGATTCTAACTCCCAGGTCATTTCCTCAACATCGTGGTTTTTCCACAAAACTTTGACTTGAGGTATAACCTTGGAGCGTAGAATATGTTCCTTCTTATCCCAGATTTGAACAGGAACCTCTTCATACGTCAAATCTTCCGCTATTTGGTCCGGTTCTAACTCAATAATGTGGTTTGGGTCTTTCACATATTTACGTAACATGGATATATAAAAAACGTTATGAATATGAGACATACTTGGCGATAAAGCGAGTCTATAGGCCACATTTCCTACTCGATCGAGGATTAAAAATGGGCTGATGAATCAAGGATTGAGCTTTCCTCTCTTTCCAAATCTTGTAACTCCTTTCCATGGAGCAACACGTAACAACACATTGTTAGGTTTGTAATATTCAAGAACGCAATCAAATTGCAAAAATAAGCGGAAACGTGAAAAATCAGAGTTTAAAAATTTTACAAACCATATACCCGAATCACCCTTTATGCACAATTATTAATTAAACGAAAAAGATGAATAAGAAACATATCCTTGAAGATCTGAGCTTCCTCAGGTACAAGTTCACCTCCAATCTTTTTCGCGTTCAACTTGAATCCACCGGGTTTGGTTCCTTTCTTTGATCAACGTTAGCCACCCAAGTGTTTGGCCTCTAGAGGTGATCCACCAAGGAAGAAGAAGGATTTAAGAAGATGGGTGGTTGGCTAAACCTTAGTTTTTCTATCTCTATAGAAAAAGAGCGTACTCTCCAACCATTGGAATTAATGTAGTATTGATATCTGATATAAGACTCTTCTTATAAAGATATCAATTAACCCTATTAAAATAAGGTATTATTTAATTAAACCCTTTTAATTAAAAGGGCTCCCTAATCTTATTAGGGATAATTAATTAAACTCCTTTAACTAATTTTCCTTCCTATTCCAATTAGGAATAAATGAGAGTACTTATATTAAATTAATTCCTAAACTCTTTTAGAAATTAAAATAATAATAATAATTATAATAATATTAATAAGACTCCTCTTATTAATTTATATTTAATATTTCTAAAATATTAAATAATAAATATTAAGCTATTTAATTTATTCTATCACCATAGATTAAATTAAATATACATAACATATTATTACGATTATGCCATTAACTTCTTAAATAATTATTCTTCCTTTTATGGTGTGACCCTTTAAGTTCTCCATATTAAATCGGTTGTGAATAAATCAATTAGAACAATTCTAATCTTAATTTATTTAAATAAATTAAACAATTAATTTATTTAAATAAATAATATTTATTCTACAATAGGGATAAGCCTCCCTAGCGATCAACGACTTTCCAGATAATATAGATTTCAACATTAATCATAAAAGAACCTTTGAGTAAATAGTTACCGTACAATTCAATCCTTCCACCATACAATGTCCCAATTAAATATAAGACATGGAATTACTTTGTCAAGTCTTATTTTATTTAATTATATGTATTTTGATCCTTAAATGCACAACTCCAAACAATGCAAATTAGAAACTCCTTTCTAATTTCATTCGCCTTAACCAAGACTACTGGATTGTCATTTATCGAATCACATAGACATTTATCTTCTTTTATTAGAAGTGGTAGATTCTTTATGGATCATACATTATCTCCATATACAACTTATTATACCCAAGCATACCCTTTGATATACCCTAAGGGTCTTAAGGAATAAGTCAAAGTATAACTCATCGTATACAAAGATACTATGATGATCTCATGTCCAAGGATCACTTGTCTTACTATCACTACAGAATTCCTATTGACAGCAAGTAAAACTCCATTAGGTATTCCTTAGCGAGCCAATGCTCGAATGAACTCATTCTCTAATAAGCACCTACATACTTGCTTTAGTGTCTCCACACAAATGATCATGAGATCAATCATCCTCATCCAATGAAAGCAAGCAACGTATGTACCATCTATCCGGATTCACTAATCCCCAATTTAGTAATCCAATGATTGGGAACTATTTTAGTTTTAAGCTTTCTAAGAATTTAGATCTCATTAGAATGATCATCATCATTATTCTAAAAGCATTGCTTAAAACTATGGGTTTATCACATATTATAAAACAAAGATCATGTAGATAATTAAAAGCCTTTAATAAATTAATACTTTTATTAATAAATGAATAAGATTGTTACAAAGTATATGCTTTATCATCAAACATGATTGGCTTGTGTGCATACTACTTTCAATCTCCCACTTGCACTAAAGCCAATCGTCATGGTATCTCATACTCTTCTTCTAGTGACGATTATCCTGCATTGTTGGATAAGCTTTAGTTAATGGATATGTAATGTTGTTCATGAGAGTCCACTATCTCTATAGTGATTTCCCATCTTTCAATGATTCTAATAATCAAATGAAAGTGCCACAACACATGTTTAGATCTAAGATGAGACTTAGGAACTATTCCTAGTTCTCAGTAATGAACTTTTAATCCAAACAATCAACTTGCGCCTTCATTTATAGCTATTTACTTTGTCTTTATCACTAAACCAAAGAACTCTTTCATTGTTTTTGAAACCTTTCCAATTCAACTTTGCACCAATTTGCTCAAGATAACGCTTTACCTTAAAGTGGATTTTACGTCATCTTGCTCTCGTCTCGAAAAACTTGAGTCTCATTAAGCCCTCTAGTTTTAATTTAGACCCACCATGAATATGATCACATCCTTAGTGTCTTAAGTTAAGCACTTTAAGATGTTTTCACCGACTCATAGTGAACTTCTCCGAATATGATCGATCAACATCGTGTCTCGTATATTTCATTGCATACATGATAGTTACTCATGCGACCTCTCTTTTCAGGAGTCTGTGGGGACTATTAAGAGAGATACACTCCATAGCTAATCTACATGAGACATCTCTTGGAGTTTGCCATGCTAAACGACTTTAGCATCAAATGAATATACGTTCCTTGGGTTAAGTCGAGCATCCTCTTAAATCTATCTATATAGATTTATATCTCCAATTAAGATACTCTTCCAAATCATTCATGGAGGATTGTTTAGACAACTTTATCTTTACTGATTGTAGCATTGGTATGTCATTCCTTATCCGTAGTATATCAACATATAATACTAGAAATTTCACGACGATCCCACTAACCCTTTTGTACACACTAGAACTCTTACCTCATCGTATGTAACTCTGGATCATCATCTTCTATGATGCGTACCTCATCATCATCATCCATGATGAATCCATACCTCCTAGGTATCTTCGGTACTATTCCAGATCTATGATTCGGTTGTGGTACAATAGGTCTATCTACAAGTTCCTCTTATTTGACTTATAATGTTTTGTGGATCATGAACTGTTCAAGATCTATAATCTTCCCACTAGCCCCTTCAATGATAAACACATTTATCTTAGAAGGCAGCGTGTTTCGTAACAAACACCTTTTGCTAAGTAGAATTATAGAACATATACCCTAAACTTACTTTAGGATGTCCGACAAATCTGTACATGTCAAATCTTATCCCAAGCTTATCCTTCGAAACCTTTTCACATAAGTTGGACAACCCCTTATCTTAACATACTTAAGATTAGGAATCCTCCCTATCCATAACTTTTATGGAGTCTTGGGGCTAGATTTTGAGGTTACCTTTTCGTAGATATGCAGCCATTTCTAGGACATGATCCTAGAAGGATACTGGAATGTCGGTAAAATCATTTTGGACCGTACTATGTTCAACAAGGTATGATTTTTCCTTTCAGATACATCAATCAATTATTATGTATCGAGAGGCGTCCATTATGAGAAAATCATTTGAGATGATCTAGAAACTTATTGCACAAGTATTCCTTCCTTGATCCGATCAAAGAATCCTAATACTTTGCCAATTTGTTTCACTTTTGAATTCTTTGAACCTTTCAAATAATTCACACTTGTATTTCAGTAAATATACACATTCAACTCTTTGAATGATCATCTCCTTTTCTTATACTAGTTTGTTCAATTTGCAAAATATATTTTTCACGTAAGTCAAGTATACAAAATCCAATAAGTAATATTCCAGTTCTATACAAAACATTATTATTATAAATAGAACAACAATTGTTCTTAATTATAATACCAAAAATTTTATTGTCCAACAACAAAATAGAAATAATATTTCTAACAAGAACTGAAATACAATAACAACTTATTGACTTAATAGATTTTCCCATAGGCATTGCTAAAATATAAGTTTCTATGGCTAATGTAGCAACCTTTGCTTCATTTCCCACACATAGGATTACTTATCTATGTTCAGCTTTCCACTTCTGCTTGGTCCCTTCATAAATCTATATTTATGATAACCAAAGTCGGTATCCAATACCCAAGTAGAACCTTGACTTAAAGAAAAACTTATTTAAATCATGAACAAAATTGTATTTGTAACCGAAACTTCACTAAGCTTCTTTTGGTTAGCCTCTGCAAGATGCTTCTCGCAGTTTCTTTCTAGTGCCCAGGCTTATTGCAGTGGAAGCAAGCACCTTTGCTATCCGTATCAGTTTTGTTCTTATTATCCTTTGTTTATGCCTTTCTATTTACCTTCTTTGAATCGTTCTTCTTTTCAGAAGATCCTTTGGCCCCTACCAGTAAGACTTGATCTTTCTTGGTTGGAAAGTGACTCTCATCATTTTTCAACATGTTAAGCAAATCAACGAAGCTGATATCTAGCTTGTTTATATGAAAAATTCACAACAATTGTGAAAGGAGTCCGGAGTGAGTGCAAGATCAAATCTTGGCTCAACTCTCCATCCATGACAAAACCAGTTGTCCTAATTGATCAATCAAATTGATTATGTTAAGAACTTTTTATCTCATCTTATAGTGTCTTTGGCCATTCTAGATCGGAAGAGCTCCTTAGATATTTGATATCTATCGGTCCCCACTTTCCTCACCATCAACTACTTGATGTGCGGGAATATAGTAGGAGCATCCATAGTTTCATCTTGACGCTAAAGCTCGTTACTTTCGTAGATGCGAGCATGATGCATTAGCCAATCGTGCATCATCTTGCCACTTTCTAAAAGTAGCAATGTCTTCCTCAGAGGCATTATGCGCAACCATTCTGCAGGATAGGCGTATTAAGGACATAAGATAGCTTTTCAGCTATGAGAACTATTCTCAAATTCCTTAACCAATCCGTTTAATTCGGTCTGATTAATTTAGCATCTAATATGCTTCGCAGTGATAGTAATTAAGACATTGTAAAATTTTGTAAATGAATTTGTATTTAACAACATTTTAACATACATTCTTTTATTAATTACCAAAATAAATTAGGTCTTGTTTTAAATTGGTATCTCCCACTATTTTCTTCAAACTATATTACCCTCACTTATATAGTTCGGCAAAATCTAATTAAAGATTTGCTAGTGAGAATAAGGATCCCATTTCAAATGTATATAGCCTTGTGGTGACACAACAAACTATATATAAATAAATAGGTAGACAACTTTTGTCAATTACATCAACTATGCAACTCCTTTTCTTTTCCTCTTAGATTATTTTGATCAAGTGGTGGCACATCCGAATCAAAATTATCCAAGTTAAGTCCGACCTAGCACTCCATATATTCAAAAAAGAAAAATATCATCCTTGTGGTGACACAACAAAGCAATATTGTTCAATTTTCTTTATAAGCATCAAATGTGATAAATTAACATCTTAAATACTTAATACTTACCTTGTGGTGACACAACAAACTCATATTAAATATTTAATACTCTATTAATTTTATCATGCTAGAAGGCGACGTTCGATATTCCAAATATCTTTGAACGCTTAGGACTTAATATAAAAAATTGAGGGGTTTGTTATTAATTTGTCTCATCTTATTTAGCGCGCATTTTTTATATATATATATAAATACGCGTCGTATATTAATGAACATGCGCTAAGCGTGTTTGCATAATATATAATATATATAGTATAAGCATGCACATATAGAATACTATATTCTACTTGGATTGATTATGGACTTTTATTCTAAATTGGTTCACTAGAGCCACCAAGTGAACCAAAAGGTCAAACCCTAGGAGTGCAAGAAATAATATTTAAATATAACTATTACATTTAAACCTGGGCTCCATTACAAACGGGTCTTCAAGCGCTCCTTGCTCCTTGATCTCCAATTTTTCAAAATTAATTCTAACTATTCCTATTACAAAACTATTTAAAATAATAGAAACCTTGATCGTGATCGAGGGAAGTACATAGGAGGAGATAGAATTTACATTCGTAAAAATTAGAGAAGACGAGGTACTGCAGAATTCCCCATTTAATAAAACCCATACATTCATGCATCCAACTAAAATAAAATCCAATCACATTGGTCAATTGTCCATAATCAATCTCATTTATTATCATACATATCACCATATGCATCAATACATAACATTCATCCGATGAATAATAAACATTCAATATATACATTGATATCATTTAATGGGCAAATTTAGTTAGTATAAAATCTATTTTGAATCAAAATAAACTCCTTTATTTTAATCCAAATTTAAATCAAAATAAAACTATTTTATTTTAATTTATCCAATTTTGAATAAAATAAACTATTTTATTTTAATCAAAATCTTTAATAAACTCCTTTATTTAAGGAAACACGAATTTTCTTTCCTATTCACAAATAAACTCCTTTATTTTGAATAATATGAAATCTTATTTCATATTTAAATAAACTCTTTTATTTAAGGAAACACGGATTTTCTTTCCTATTCACAAATAAACTCATTATTTTGAATAATATGAAATCTTATTTCATATCTAAATAAACTCCTTTATTTAAGGAAACATGGAATCCAATTTCAACTCTAATTAGTTATCATGGAATCCAATTCCAACTCTAATTAGTTAGCATGAAATTTAATTTTAAAATTAAAATAAACTTTTATTTAAATTATAAAATTATTAATAATTTTATATATATATATATATATATATATATATATAGAGAAAAAAACTTTGAATCTCCTATAACAAAATTCATTTTGTGCAAACATTTGGTATAACAAAATTACATGGAATCTTGAGGGCCACGAAAACAAATGCATTTAGTATCTATATATATAATATATATATATATATATATATATATATATATATATATATATATATATATATATATATACCTAGATATAATCCAAAGACATGAAACCATGTTAGTATATATATATGATATAAGAAATCAATTTGCAATATAATCATTATATATATGATGGTGACCACGGCCACTAACTGAAGGAACAAAAAAAAACAGCGAGATCATGTTTTTTCAAAAAACAATTTTTTTTTTAAAATAAATTTTATACAACAAATTATGCCCAATTAAATTGTTCGAAACACATATCAACATACATATCAAATCAAAACAATTAATAATTCACATAAAGATTTGGCTCTGATGCCACTGTTAGGTTTGTAATATTCAAGAACGCAATCAAATTGCAAAAATAAGCGGAAACGTGAAAAATCAGAGTTTAAAAATTTTACAAACCATATACCCGAATCACCCTTTATGCACAATTATTAATTAAACGAAAAAGATGAATAAGAAACATATCCTTGAAAATCCGAGCTTCCTCAGGTACAAGTTCACCTCCAATCCTTTTCGCGTTCAACTTGAATCCACCGGGTTTGGTTCCTTTCTTTGATCAACGTTAGCCACCCAAGTGTTTGGCCTCTAGAGGTGATCCACCAAGGAAGAAGAAGGATTTAAGAAGATGGGTGGTTGGCTAAACCCTAGTTTTTCTATCTCTATAGAAAAAGAGCGTACTCTCCAACCATTGGAATTAACGTAGTATTGATATCTAATATAAGACTCTTCTTATAAAGATATCAATTAATCCTATTAAAATAAGGTATTATTTAATTAAACCCTTTTAATTAAAGGGGCTCCCTAATCTTATTAGGGATAATTAATTAAACTCCTTTAACTAATTTTCCTTCCTAATCCAATTAGGAATAAATGAGAGTACTTATATTAAATTAATTCCTAAACTCTTTTAGAAATTAAAATAATAATAATAATTGTAATAATATTAATAAGACTCCTCTTATTAATTTATATTTAATATTTCTAAAATATTAAATAATAAATATTAAGCTATTTAATTTATTCTATCGCCATAGATTAAATTAAATATACATAACATATTATTATTACGATTATGCCATTAACTTCTTAAATAATTATTCTTCCTTTTATGGTGTGACCCTTTAGGTTCTCCATATTAAACCTAAGTGTGAATAAATCAATTAGAACAATTCTAATCTTATTTAAATAAATAAATTAAACAATTAATTTATTTAAATAAATAATATTTATTCTACAATAGGGATAAGCCTCCTAGCGATCAACGACTTTCCGGATAATATAGATTTCAACATTAATCATAAAAGAACCTTTGAGTAAATAGTTACTGATATAATTCAATCCTTCCACCATACAATGTCCCAATTAAATATAAGACATGGAATTACTATCAAGTCTTATTTTATTTAATTATATGTATTTTGATCCTTAAATGCACAACTCTAAACAATGCAAATTAGAAACTCCTTTCTAATTTCATTCTCGCCTAACCAAGGACTACTTTGGATTGTCATTTATCGAATCACATAGGACATTTCTCTTTTTTATTAAAGTGGTAGATTCTTTATTGATCATATATTATCTCCATGTACAACTTATTATACCCAAGCATACCCTTTGATATACCCTAAGGGTCTTAAGGAATAAGTCAAAGTATAACTTATCGTACACAAGATACTATGATGATCTCAAGTCCAAGGATCACTTGTACTACTATCACTACAGGAATTCCTATTGACAGGCAAGTAAAACTCCATTAGGTATTCCTTAGCGAGCCACGTTCAGTGAACTTATTCTCTAATAAGTACCTACATACTTGATTTAGTGTCTCCACACAAATGATCATGAGATCAATCATCCTCATCCAATGAGCAAGCAACGTATGTACCAATCTATCCGGATTCACTAATCCCCAATTTAGTAATCCAATGATTGGGAACTATTTTAGTTTTAAGCTTTCTAAGAATTTAGATCTCATTAGAATGATCATCATCATTATTCTAAAAGCATTGCTTAAAACTATGGGTTTATCACATATTATAAAACAACATCATCATAGATAATTAAAAGTCTTTAATAAATTAATACTTTTTATTAATAAATGAATAAGATTGTTACAAAGTATATGCTTTATCATCAAACATGATTGGCTTGTGTGCATACTACTTTCACACATGATCTCCATAACTCTTTTGTCGATCTTGTGAGGTTTTTATACGTTGTCGGATCATTTGAATCTTTTCTGTAGTCATACGTACCAACTCTGGTCCCAACAACGTTGCTTCACCCACCTCATCCCAGCATACTGAAGAACGATACTTTCTTCCATATAACGCCTCGAATGGAGCCATGCCAATACTTGCTTGATAACTGTTGTTATAGGAAAACTCCACCAATGGTAAGAACTTATCCTAACTTCCCTTGAAGTCAAGGACACAGAGTCTTAATAGATCTTCCAGAGTTTGAATCGTCCTCTCCGACTGCCCGTCCGCCCCGAGGATGATATGCTGCTAAATCAGAACTCCGCGCCCATAGCTTTTTGCAAACTAACCCAAAATCTTGAAGTGAATCTTGGGTCTCGATCAAAAACTATGGATACTGGCATACCATGCAATCTTACAACCTCGTTTATGTATATACAAGCAAGACGTTCAAGTGTATAAGTTTCTCGTATTGGTAAGAAATGAGCAGACTTGGTCAATCTATCAACAATGACCCAAATCGCATCTATGCCTTGAGAAACTTTTTGAAGACCGGTAACGAAATCCATGGTAATGTGCTCCCACTTCCATTTTGGAATTTCAAGTGGTTGCAATGGACCTTTTGGTACTTGATGCTCCGCTTTAACTCGTTGATAAATTAGACACCTTGAGATAAATAGCGCTATCTCTCTCTCTTCATATTGCTCCACCAAAATGTATAACGAAGATCACGATACATTTTGGTACTCCCAGAATGGATTGCAAACGTTGTGTTGTGCGCCTCCATCGTGATTTTATACTTTAAATCAAGGTCGTTAGGAACACAAAGTCTGGAGTTGACTCGAAGTATTCCTTCTTCATCGATTCTTGCTTCCGACATAGCACCTTCTTGCACTTTCTTCCTCATACGCATCAGCTCCGGATCTGAATTTCGAGCAACTTTAATTTTATCAATTAAAGTCGGTTCTACTCAGATATTTCGCCATAATCACATGGGTCCTCGAGTTTTAACTCTATCTCCATCCTTTGCAAGTCACACAAAATGGGCTTTTGTGTTGTGAATATTGCACTCGCATCGCGATATGATCTTCTACTCAATGCGTCAGCTACCACGTTCGCTTTTCTTGGATGGTATTGGATGGTATGATCATAATCTTTCAACAGTTCAAGCCAACGTCGTTGTCTCATGTTGAGTTCCTTTTGAGTGAAGAAATATTTGAGGCTTTTATGATCCGTAAAGATCTCCACTTTCTCTCTATACAAGTAATGCCTCCAAATTTTAAGTGCGAAGACAACAACTGCCAACTCTAGATCATGAGTATAATAATTCCTCTCATATTCTTTGAGTTGTCTAGAGGCATAGGCTATGACTTTCCCATGTTGCATGAGAACACATCCTAACCCTTTGCCCAAGCATCATCAGAGATGACAAATCCTCCAAACCAGGATGGTATTGTCGTAACAGTGTAAATGAGTCTCCTCCTTGAGTTCTTGAAAACTCTTCTCACATTCCTCGCCCCAACCGAACTTTGTATCTTTCCGAGTCAGCTGAGTTAATGGAGTAGTGAATCGAGAAAATCCTTCCACGAATCTCCGATAATAACCAGCTAAACCGAGAAAGCTACGTACTTCGGTCACTGATTTAGTTTGTTCCCTACTTTGAATAGCTTCAATCTTTGCCGGGTCAACGAATATTCCATGACTTGATACTACGTGCCCAAGGAATGCTACTTCCTCAAGCCAGAACTCGCATTTCTTTAACTTGGCATAAAGCTTATATTCACGAAGCTTTTGGAGTATCAGCCTCAAGTGTTGCTCATGATCTTCACGGCTTTTGAAATATATGAGGACGTCATCAATAAAGACGACCACAAAATGATCCATATATTCCTTGAATACTCGGTTCATCATATCCATGAAGGCAGCAGGAGCATTAGTCAATCCAAAAGACATGACTAAGAATTCATAATGCACGTCATCGAGTTCCGAAGGCGCCTTTGAATATCCTCGCTTTTAACCTTCAAATTGATGATATCCGAACAAAGATCGATCTTTGAAAAAAAATTGCTCCTTATGGCGATCAAACAGGTCATCAATACGTGGCAATGGGTACCTATTTTTGATGGTGACATGATTCAACTCCCGATAATCAATACAAAGTTGCATACTCCTATCTTTCTTCTTCACAAATAGAACAGGAGCACCCTAAGGAGACGTACTAGGACGAATGAAACCAATGTCTAACAATTCCTGCAATTAGGTCTTTAACTCCTGAAGTTCAATAGGAGCCATTCGATATGGGGCTTTAGAAATGGGTTTTGTACCAGGTTCAAGGTCGATACAAAATTCAACTTCACGCTCTGGGGGTAGGCCATGAAGTTCTTCAGGGAATACGTTAGGAAATTAATTAACAATAGAAATATCCTTCAAATCTGACGTATTTTTGTTTAAATCCGTGACATGAGCTAAGAAAGCTTGACATCCGTTTTTCAATAAACGAATAGCTTTATGGCTTGAGATGACCGTGATTGATTTTAATGGTTTGGTCGCTTGAATTCGCATAATAGGTTTATTAGGAATATGAAAGCTAACAACCTTACGAAAATAATCAATTTTAGCATGATGAGTAGTTAACCAATCAATCCTTTAGAATCACGTCAAATGAAAGTATTTTTAAGGAGATAAGATCGACGTGTAACGTAGCATTCTGATTTGAATCAAACAAGACTTATAAACAATGGGATGTAATGAAGGTTTCTCCTAATGGAGTTTCAACAGATAAGTCAAAGTCGAATTTCTCCGGAGTCAAATTTAAACGTTGAGCGCAAGTAGGAGAAATAAAAGAATGGGTAGAACCGGTATCAAATAAGGTATAGACTTCACTAGAGTTTATGATAAGCTTACCCGTGATAACCTCGTTCGGGTTCCTTGCTTTCTGGGAGGTCACAACAAACGCTCCCCCTTGCACTATCGGCTTTGACTTTTTTGGGACGGCCTTTGGTGCCTCCATCCTAGCTGAATTTGTCTTCGATGAACGATAAAATCGAGTTAAGTGACCTTCTCTTCCACAATTATAACATGTTTTGGACGGCATCTGTGACGCCCCCAAAATAGGTATACATCACCTATTCTGAGTTGTCAATACATGGCATGTAAACAACTACAACTTTATTATTACAACAAGAAACTGTGAGTTTGAATACAAATATTATCTTCTGCATAATATCTATATCTCAAATAAATCCTCATCACATTTATTGATACATTATTTTACAAAAATGGTGAGGACTACTAAACAATCCTTTCTAAAACCTTCATTCCATACCCCAAACTGCATCGCTATATTCTCGCCTCCCGAGAAAAATGGAACAAAAGAAAAAGGGTGAGCTCAACTAGCTCAAGAAAAGATATTATGACTAAGATAATATATAACAAAATTATCGTTAGTCTTCAACAGGAAAAAATATAATAGAATACAATAGACAACAAATTTTAAATCAATATTCGCAATGAAATAATAATTCATTAGAAGAGTTAAGTAGAGAATGCAAACTACTATCTTCTATGTATGAATTAAAAAGTTCATCGCTCATCTTTTATCCCCAACATCAATCAATATACATCTGAATCAAATATTCATCTTTGCACTACAGAGGCAAAGATATTCATCATTAGTCATGTTCATTT
The DNA here is from genome assembly GCA_020205615.1 of Panax quinquefolius. NCBI lineage: Eukaryota > Viridiplantae > Streptophyta > Magnoliopsida > Apiales > Araliaceae > Panax > Panax quinquefolius. Next base: position 20,479,292 of record CM035166.1, read on the forward strand.
AAACACTGCTCATCTTTGCACTACGGGCCAAAGATATTCTTCAAAATCATTCATCTTTGCACTACAAAGCCAAAGATATTCTTAAGAAATCATTCATCTTTGCACTACAGCCAAAGATATTCCATAATATCATCATTTAAGACCGAGGATGATGAAAAATATTTTTGTTTTAAAGAAACGAATCCAAAGGAAACAAAATGACAAGGATTAAGGATTAAGGATTCGTATTTGGTTTTATCCACGTCCAAAAATACCTCAAAAATAATCATAGTGGTGTAAAATTCAAGAATAATCAAAAATGGATACAATCGAGTTAGTATCCGAATAGATGTTTTGGACGAAAAGAAGAAATTTTATTTTTCTATTGAATAGTACCAGATATCGTGAATAGTCTCAGATATCGTGAATAGTCTTGATATATCGTGAATAGTAACTCTACACCAAAAGATAGAAATTCCACAAAAATATCTTCACGCTTCATTTAATAAGTACTTGTGAATAGTAACTCGTGAATAAGAACTCATGAATAGTAACTCGTGAATAGTAACCCCGACATGAAAAAGTTCCAAATTTGATAAAAACTTCAGATCAACATTTCAAAGATAATGATATTGAAGAAATAATATCATTTGAGAAGAAAATAACATCCACTTACCTCGAAAGATCAAGATTTTCTAGCTAGAATCTACCGTATAGTCTTTGAAGGAACTTGCACCGCCTCTAGCAATACTCAAAGTATACTCAAAATATACTCACAAGAATACGCTCGATAATATAGAGAAAAAACTTCAGCTTACGGTGTGATTTTCAATTCTAACCCAAGCACCCTATTTATAGGAAATTGCTTTAGAACACCAAAGCGAAAAATTTAATAAAATAATAATATAATTAAACAAATTCAAGCCCACCTTAGACCAACTGAATTCAGCACATTTGTATCACATGTGGGATTGCAAAAAACGTTTTTCTTAAATAAAACAATTAAAACTTCCAAAATTAATTATTTCGAACTTCGAGCTTCAATAATTCATAATAAATAGTCCTTTCATCAGAAAATTCGAATCTCATGAGTTTTTATAGGAAATTCAATTCTCTACAACTTTGCAGAAAGAAAGTTTTTCCAAATTCCAAACAGAAATCGACCAAAATCCACAAACCAGACGATTTTACGGTGCTATAATCAAATTTCACCAATAAATGGGGTCCACCGACATGTTTAACATGTTTTAAACATTTATTGCAACAAAAATACTCTTCCTCCTCAGATACTCATATATCCCACATTCATTGTAAAAATATCACCGCTAATATATTATTAAAATAATATATTTAAATGAATTATTTTATCGTAAAAAGATAAAATATTAATTTTCAACAATTGTCATTTTAAAATTTTCTCCATCTATATCCACATAAAATCAATATTTTCCTCATCATATAAATCAATAATTAATTATTCACAAATAATATTACGTAATCACAATATTGACAACCGGCGCTCCAGGGAAGAGGGGGCTTTCCAATAAGAATTTCTTCTTCATCGCCGCAATTAGGTGACCAAACCTCTCCTTAGATGTAACTTTCTAGACATTGCCAATAATGTTATCTAGTAATATTATTCGAGATAATATGAATTATTGCTTCGATAATGAAAAATATTGTGTAATGATAATTATCAAACAACAAAGAATATAAAATATCAACGCAGCAATTATTAACTCAATAAAATATCGAATAAGAATTATCGTAACCATTATTGAGTAGTGCCTTCACGTAAGAATCAATAATTGGTGCAATACCGGGTAATCTACTTGCTCAACAACGCGATATTAGTGTGTTTTAACCAACGGGTATTCCAACAAGATAATTGGTAACAACTACGCCGTTATTTAAAAACAACTTATATTTGTCGCTTTTCTTCATCCAATCGCTTTTCAGTTATGGGGCCCACACATGGTCATTGGCAGCATTTAATATTCCCCAACAAAGATTTAATATTCCACGACCAAACGAATATTCCTCGACGATAATGAATATTTTATAACCACTTGCTTATTTTGAAATATTTGCGTATTTAACCCTTAACTATCCACATTAATCAAATCAACCCTTACTATTTCAAAATAATAAATAAAGGAAATTCCTTTTTATTTAAAAATTTCGGTCTTACAACCTCCCTCCTTATGAAATTTCGTCCTCAAAATTGACGTGACGTACACAAGTTTTTGAAAAGGTGAGGATACCTCGCTTTCATTTCCGCTTCCAATTCCCAAAATATTTCCTCTATAGCATGATTCCTCCACAAAACTTTAACTTGTGGTATGACCTTTCTTGGCGTAGGACATACTCCTTCCTATCCAAGATCTTGACAGTACCTCCTCATACGTTAAGTCTTCACTATCTCGTCCGGCTTCTAACTCAATAACGTGGTTCGGGTCTTTCACATATTTACGAAAGCACGATATATAAACACATTATGAACACGAGACATACTCGGAGAGGTAACGCAAGTCTATAGGCTACATTTCCTACTCGGTCAAGAATTTGAAATGGACCAATAAATCGTGGATTGAGCTTTCCTCTCTTCCCAAATCTTGTAACTCCCTTCCATGGAGCAACTCGCAAACAATACATGATCCCCTACATTAAATTCCACGTCCTTTCGATGAAGATCCGCATAACTCTTTTGTCGATCTTGTGCCGCTTTGTATACGTTGTCGAATCATTTGGATCTTTTCTAGTGATATACGTCTTAACTCTCGGGTCCCAACAATGTTGCTTCACCCACCTCATCCCAACATATTGGAGAACGACATTTTCGTCCCATATAATGCTTCGAATGGAACCATGCCTATGTTTAATAACTATTATTGTATGAGAATTCCACCAATGGCAAGTACTTATCCCAACTTCCTTTGAAATCTAGGACACAGAGTTTTAATATATCTTCAAGAGTTTGAGTAGTCCTTTCTGATTGCCCATCCGTTTGAGGATGGTATGCCAAACCAGAATCAGAAATCTGCGCCCATAGCTTTCTACAAACTAACCCAAAATCATGAAGTGAATCTTGGGTCACGATCCGAACTATGGATACAGCATGCCATGCAACTTCACAATCTCATTCACGCACATACTAGTAAGACGTTCAAGTGAATAAGTCTCCGTGTCGGCAAGAAATGAGCGGACTTGGTTAATCTATCAACAATAACCCAAATAGCATTGATGCCTTGAGAAACCGTAGTAAAGACCCGTAATCTTGAAATCCATAGTAATGTGTTCCCACTTCCATTCCTAATCTCAAGTGGTTGCAACGGACCCTTAGGTACAAGATGCTCCGCTTTACACGTTAAGCAAGTTAAACACATCGAGATAAACTTTGCAATCTCTCTCTTCATATTGTTCCACCAAAATGTATGTCAAGATCACGATACATTTTAGTACTTCCGTGATGGATTGCAAATGGCGATTGTGTGCCTCCATCATAATCTTGTACTTCAAATCGTAGTCGTAAGGAACACAAAGTCAGAGTGGACTCAAGTATTCCTTCTTCATCAATTCTCGCCCTAATAGCTCCTTCTTGTACTTTCTTCTTCATACGCATCACCCGGCCTGGGTGGCTTGAGCAACCTTAACTTTTTCTATTAAAGTTGGCTCTATGTCGATACTTGACATCATCGCACTGCTCGTCAAGATATGATCTTCTACTCAATGCGCCACTACCACGTTCAACTTTACCGGATGGTATTGAATAGTGTGGTCGTAGTCTTCAATAGCTTGAGCCAACGTCACCGCCGATGTTGAGTTCTTTTTGAGTGAAGAAATATTTAAGGCTTTTATGGTCCGAATATATCTCCACTTTCTCCCCATATAGATAGTGCCTCCATATTTTTAGCGCTGAAAACGATCAAGCCGCTAACTCTAGATCATGAGTAGGATAATTCCTCTCATACTCTTTTGTTGTCGCGAGGCATAGGCTATGACTTTCCCACGCTGCATGAGAACACATCCTAACCCTTTGCCCAAGCATCATCAGAGATAACAAATCCATCCGAACCAGATGGTATTGTTAGAACAGTCTTAAAATAAGTCTCCTCTTAAGCTCTTGGAAACTTTTCTAGCATTCTTCGCTCTAAACGAATTTTGTATCCTTTCGAAGTTAATGAGTTAATGGAGTAGCGATTTGAGAAAACCTTCCACGAATCTCCGATAATAACCAAATAAGCCCAAAAGCTACGTGATTGAACACCGACTTTGGTTGTTCTAACTTTGTATTGCTTCAATCTTCGTCGGATCAACAGATACTCCATGTTTCGACACCACGCGCCCAAGGAATGCTACTTCCTCGCGCCGTAACTCGCATTTCTTCAATTTGGCATATAGTTGGTTTTCACGAAGCCTTTGGAGTACCAAATTTCAAATGGTGCTCATGATCTTCACGGCTTTTGGAATATATGAGGATGTCATCAATAAAGACAACAACGAATTGATCCAAATATTCCTTGAATACTCGGTTCATCATATCCATGAAAGCAGCAGGAGCATTAGTTAGTCCGAAAGACATGACTAAGAATTCATAATGCCCATACCGAAGTTTTGAAGGCGCTTTTGAATATCCTCGCCTAATCTTCAAATTGATGATATCCGAATCGAAGATCGATTTTTGAAAAGAATTGTGCCTCAGAATCGGTCAAACAAGTCATCAATACGAGGTAGAGGATACCTATTCTTGATGGTGACATGGTTCAATTCCCGAGTCAATACATACAAAGTCGCATACTCCCGCCTTTCTTCTTTACAAATAAAAACAGAGAGCACCCCAAGGAGATGTACTAGGGATTTATGAAACCGATGTCCAACAATTCTCGTAGTTGGACCTTTAACTCCTCGAAGTTCAATAGGAGCCATTAGATATGGGGTTTTAGAAATGGGCTTTGTACCGTGTTCAAGATCAATAAAGAATTCAACTTCACGCTCGGGGTAGACCGGAAGTTCTTCTGAAAATACATCGGAAAGTCAATAACAACAGAATATTATTCAAATTTGACGTGTCTTTATTCAAATCCATAACATGGGCTAAGAAAGCTTGACATCCGCTTTTCAATAAACGAATAGCTTTATGATTAGATATGATAGTGATTGATTTTAATGGTTTAGTTGCTTGAATTGCATAACAGTCAAGTTAGGAATATGAAAACTAACAACCTTACGAAAACAATCAATTTTGGCATGATGAGTAGTTAACCAATCAACCCTAAAATCACATCAAAAGCAAGTATCTTTAAAGAGATAAGGTCAACAGTAAGGTAATGGTGCCAACTTGAATCAAACAAGATTTATAAACAGTGGATGTGATGAAAGTTTCTCCTAACGGAGTTTCCACAGATAGGTCAAAGTCTAATTTTTCCGGAGTCAAGTTTAAACGTTGAGCACATGCAGGAGAGATAAATGAATGGGTAGCAAATGATCAAGTAAGGTATAAACTTCGCAAGAATTTATAAATAGCTTACCCGTGATCACCTCGTTTGGGTTCCTCGCATTATGACCATCCTACAACAAACGCTTCTTCCGAGAATCATTGACTTTGACTTTTTGGGGACGATCTTTTGAGTCACCGTCCCCATTGAAGTAGGTTTCGCTACTGCATAAATCTCGAGCGATATGTCCTTCCTTTCCACAACTATAGCATACCTTGAACTGTTGTGAGTAGTTTGACCGATATGTCCCTCTTTTCGCATTTGTAGCATATGACCGTAGGGTCGTTCTCCTCCCTTAGAACCGCTTCTTTCGCAAGACCGCTGCCTCTTCACATAGTCGTTGTTAAATCTCCTCTTTTGAAAATCTCCTCCCGACTCGCTTCTTCGTTTTTCATGGCCATGATTACCACCAGAGTGGTAACCATTTTTGTCCGTCTGCTTTTTTCTCCATTTGGTTATCATTATTCGCTGATCGCTATCTCTGATGCGATCCTCGGTTATGGTCCCTCGGTTGACCGTACTCGTTATCTCGCTTCTAACAATTGAGCCCTCGCTTTACAACATCTCGAATAAAGAGAAAATTTATGGAAATGAGATAATCGACGTATCTGGGTTTCAAACCTCTAAGAAACATCCGCGTCATACGCTCCTCATTCTCCACCAAATGAGGTGCAAACCGGATAACTCGCAAACTTTGCCTCGTCTTCGAGACACCGCCATGTTGTTTTGTTCCAATCGATGAACTCCACTTCCTTCATACGATTTAACACTTTCGTGAAAGTATTTGTCATTAAATAGCTTCAAACGCCTCCCAAGACATGCCGAGTGCGGTGGATGGGTACGCCTTCTGATCTCCCACCAAGAGAGTCCGCTTCGCCACGCGAACATAAAGGTGGCGAATGGAACCTTCGTTCCTCCGTGCATCCCAAGACATCGAATATCTTGGTAATTTGTTTGACCCATGTTTCCGCCATGATCGAATCTGCTTTCCCTTAAATTCGTGGTCCCAACTTTGAATCGCTTGGGTGTGACAACCCGTGAATTGCTATCATTTCTCCTCAGATTTTGAACACGAGTCTCCTCGTCGATTTTGCATGAACTGCAAAAACTTCTAAACATCCCCTCGCTCATCATCTCGCTCAATGGTGTTGTTCACGGGAGGAACATTGCCACCACAGCACGCTTCTCCTCGTTGGTGAGTACAGTGCATCTCCACTACCTCATTTCCATTGTTAATATTCTCAATCGACATTCTCAAATACTTTGCTATAAAACAAGGGTTAATTAAGGAAATCAATATATCACATAATATCCCTATATATTGACCAACTAACAAATAAGCTTAGGTAGGACACACTAGCGAAGGATTTACTCGCCTCTCCTCCTAGTTCTATTCCCCGATCTCCGCCAGAGATCATATCCCTAAGCTCGATACTAACTGCGACGCCCCAAAATAGGTATACATCACCTATTCGAGTTGTCAATACATGGTACGTAAACAACTACAACTTTATTATTACAATAGTAAAAGCGTGAGTTTGAATACAAATATTATCTTCTGTATAATATCTATACTCAAATAAATCCTCATCACATTTATTGATACATTATTTTATAAAATGGTGAGGACTACTAAACAATCCTTTCTAAAACCTTCATTCCATACCCCGACTTGCACTCGCTTATATTCTCGCCTCCCCGAGAAAAATGGAACAAAAAGAAAAAGGGTGAGCTCAACTAGCTCAAGAAAGAATATTATGACTAAGATAATATACAACAAATTATCGTTAGTCTTCAACAGGAAAAATATAATAGAATACAATAGACAATAAATTTTAAATCAATATTCGCAGCTGAAATAATAATTCATTAGAAGAGTTAAGTAGAGAATGCAAACTACTATCTTCTATGTATGAATTAAAAAGTTCATCGCTCTATCTTTTATCCCTCGTAACATCAATCAATATACATCTGAATCAAATATTCATCTTTGCACTACAGCCAAAGATATTCATCACCGGTCATGTTCATTTAAACACTGCTCATCTTTGCACTACGGGCCAAAGATATTCTTCAGAAATCATTCATCTTTGCACTACAAAGCAAAGATATTCTTAAGAAATCATTCATCTTTTTGCACTACAGCCAAAGATATTCCATAATATCATCATTTAAGACCGAGGATGATGAAAAATATTTTTGTTTTAAAGAAACGAATCCAAAGAAACAAAATGACAAGGATTAAGGATTAAGGATTCGTACTTGGTTTTATCCACGCCCAAAAATACCTCAAAAATAATCATAGTGGTGTAAAATTCAAGAATAATCAAAAATGGATACAATCGAAGTTAGTATCCGTAATAGATGTTTTGACGAAAAGAAGAAATTTTATTTTTCTATGAATAAGACCAGATATCGTGAATAGTGCCAGATATCGTGAATAGTCCGAGTATCACGTGAATAGTAACTCCTCGACACCAAAAGATAGAAATTCCACAAAACATCTTCACGCTTATTAATATAGTACTTCGTGAATAGTAACTCGTGAATAAGAACTCATGAATAGTAAATTCGTGAATAGTAACCCCACATGAAAAAGTTCCAAATTTGATAAAAACTTCAGATCAACATTTCAAAGATAATGATATTGAAGAAATAATATCATTTGAGAAGAAAATAACATCCCTTACCTCGAAAGATCAAGATTTCTAGCTAGAATACCGGGTATAGTCTTTGAAGGAACTTGCACCGCCTAGCAATACTCAAAGTATACTCAAAATACTCACAAGAATACGCCGATAATATAGAGAGAAAACTTCATTTCGCCGTGTGATTTTCAATTCTAACCTAAGCACCCTATTTATAGGAAATTCTTGTAACACCAAAGCGTAAAATTTAATAAAATAATAATATAATTAAACAAATTCAAGCCCACCTTAGACCAACTGAATTCAGCACATTTGTATCACATGTGGGATTGCAAAAAAACGTTTTTCTTAAATAAAACAATTAAAACTTCCAAAATTAATTATTTCGAACTTTAGAGCTTCAATAATTCATAATAAATAGCCCTTTCATCAGAAAATTCGAATCTCATGCGAGTTTTTATAGGAAATTCAATTCTCTACAACTTTGCGAAGAAAGTTTTTCCAAATTCCAAACAGAAATCGACCAAATCCACAAACGGACGATTTTATAAAGCTATAATCAAATTTCAATCGATAAATGGGGTCCACCGACATGTTTAACATGTTTTAAACATTTATTGCAACAAAATACTCTTCCTCCTCGTGATACTCATATATCCCACATTCGTTGTAAAAATATCACCATTAATATATTATTAAAATAATATATTTAAATGAATTATTTTATCGTAAAAAGATAAAATATTAATTTTCAACAATTGTCATTTTAAAAATTTTCTCCATCTATATCCACATAAAATCAATATTTTCCTCATCATATAAATCAATAATTAATTATTCACAAATAATATTACAGAATCAAAATATTGACAACCGTGCGCCCTCAGAAAGAGGGGCTTTCCAATAAGAATTTCTTCTTCTCAAGCGCAATTAGGTGACCAAACCTCTCCTTAGACGTAACTTTCTAGACATTGCCAATAATGTTATCTAATAATATTATTCAGATAATATGAATTATTGCTTCGATAATGAAAAATATTGTAATGACAATTATCAAACAACAAAGAATATAAAATATCAACGCAACAATTATTAACTCAATAAAATATCGAATAAAGAATTATCGTAACCATTATTGAGTAGTGCCTTCACGTAAGAATCAATAATTGGTGCAATACCGTGTGCTACTTGTCAACAACGCGTATTAGTGTGTTTTAACCACCGTGTATTCCAACAAGATAATTCGTGAATAACTACTACGCCTGCTTATTTAAAAACAACTTATATTTGTCGCTTTCTTCATCCAATCGCTTTTCACATGGGGCCCACATGGTTCTTGCGCTGGTCGCATTTAATATTCCCCGACAGTCATTTAATATTCCACGACACCAAACGAATATTCCTCGATTTATAATGAATATTTTATAACCACTTGCTTATTTTGAAATATTTATGCGTATTTAACCCTTAACTATCCACATTAATCAAATCAACCCTTACTATTTCAAAATAATAAATAAAGGAAATTCCTTTTATTTAAAAATTTGGTCTTACAAAGATCGCGCAGCTTTGACCGATGTGTCCTCCCTCCCAATTGAAGCATATGATAGGTGGTCGTTCTCCTTCCTTAACAACGGTAAAAAGTCTTAACGCCTTTCCATCATTGTTGAATCTCCTTTTCTTGAAATGTCCATTTTATTGTCTTGGTTATGATTACCACGTAAGTGGTTACCATTTCGGCATGTTGATTCCTCCACGCTTTGTTGTCACCACTTCGATGATCATTACCACTTGGTATTTTCATTCTGCATCAATTACTTTCTCTTGGTTGCGTTGATTCGTTATCGAGCTCCAACAACCGGAGCCCTATTTACAACATCCGAATACAAACACGGCTTTATGAGAAATAAGATATTGTCGTATTCCGCTTTCAAACCTCTTAAAATATTCGGTCATTCGCTCTCATTATCAACCAAATGGGATGCAAACCGATAACTCCGCAAATTTAGCCTCGATTGCGACACCTGGCCATATTATTTTGTTCCAACTTGATAAACTCCACCTCTTTCATGTGACGAATACTTTTGGGAAAGTACTTGTCGTTGAATGCTCTTGGAACTTCTCCCAAGACATCTTGAAAAGGCCAAAGCTAGTACGCTTTACGATTTCCACTAGTAATCGCCTCTTCACGCAACATAAAGGTGGCGAAGGAACCTTTTGTTCCTCGTAGCATCCCAAGACATCAAATATCTTGGTTATCTACTTTATCCATGCTTCCGCCTTAAGTGGTTTTGCTCTCCATAAACTCTGGTGGTCCCAAATTTGAACTGCTTTGGCGGTGGACCGTCCGAGAGTTGTCGATATTTCCACCGCATTTTGGACAGGAGCCGCTCTACCGATGTTGCATAAATTGCATGAAGCCTCGTAACATTCCATCGCTCATCATTTGGTCAAGGTTGTTGTTTGCATGAGGATTGTCGCCTCGATGCACATTGTCCTCGGTTATTGATCCGTGGAGACTCAACTACCTCGTGTGCTCCATTGATGTTCTCAACATTCTCGGATGCCATTTTCAAATACTGCCACAAAACAAGGGTTAATTGACATGAAACAAATTATCCCTACACTCTGACTGACCAATTAAATACCAACTAAACTTAGGTAGGTCATAGTAGCGAAGGAATTCCCCGTCTCTCCCCTCCTAGTTATAGTCTCACATCTTAGCCAGGGGTCATATCCCTAAGCTTTGATACAAACTGTGACGCCCCCAAAATAGGTATACATCACCTATTCTGAGTCGCCAAATACATGGTACAGAATACAAATACAACTTAATTATACAACTGTCATGTAAAGTACGACAAAACATAAGCTGTGAGTTTTAATACAAATATTGTCGCCTGCATAATATACAAACTCAAATTCAATATTATTACATTTATTTTCCACTATTTCAATTTGAATAGTGAGGACTACTAATGCTATCATCTCGTCCGTCACTCCGCTCCCCGACTAGTCCCTCCTACGCTCTCATTTCCGAAGAGAACAATAAAAGTAAAAGGTGAGCTCAACTAGCCCAAAGATGAAATATTATGACTAAGATAATACGTAATATATTATCGCTAGCCTTCAACAAAGTTAAACCGATACAATATAACAACCATCAAGTTTAATCATAAATGGAACAAGCAATCCATTAAAAGAGTCAAGTAGAGAATAAAATCTACTATCTTTTATGATTTAGAAGGTTTTTCAACAATTTTATCATTGGACTCAAACTTTTAATAAATAATCCACATCATCGAATCACCCCGCACTACTTCGGCCAAGGATATTCTTTAGTATCACAACCACAATTATCCATGCACTACGGGCCAAGAATATTTGTGTATTCATTAATGGTCATGATCATGCCAACAACTGTCCATCAATGCACTACGGGCCAATGAGAACTTTTACCACATCATTTGTAACATTACTACCATGATTACGCCTCAATAATCCTCGGTCATAATCATACCAAGTCCATCTATGCACTCTAGGCCATAGATGAATTTCAACAAAATATAAACATGAGGATGATGACAATGATATAAGAATTCAATAAAACAAGTTCAAGAATTATTTTATCCAGAACTAATAACGCCTAAATTGTCAACATGATACTTGCTTTGTAGAGTAAAATTCAAGAATGCTCGTAAGAATATTTCCATGAAAAGATATCGGATGAAGCGCAAAAATATCAAGGATATTCCACTAATTTCATGGAGTATAGAAGTCAAAACTTTAACCAACCGAGTATACTAAGGAATGGAATAACAAAAGAAATCACCGTGTAGGCGATAGATCAAGCAGCGAAGTTATTCCAACAGTAATAATAAATAACGGAATCAAGTCCCAAAGTAAAAGCGCATGCATGTGATATTCCAACATAATAATAAAGACGGAATCAGTCCCACAGAAAATGCATGTAGATGAGATATTCCAATGTAATAATAAAAAGACGGAATCAGTCCTACAGAAAATGCATGTATGTGATATTCCAACGTAATAATAAAGACGGAATCGTGTCCGTGAGAACGCAAAGACAGGATGTTCCAATGTAATGATAAAGAATGGAACAATGTAAGAATTTCACCAAGTATAAGGTAGCAGCATGATCTGAGTTATTCCAATGTAATAATAATGAATGGAATAACAGAAATTCTCTTCATAGATAAGAAAGAAATAATACTCCCTACCTTTAGAAAAACTGGATACTGGAATAGTGAGGTAGCAGACTTCTCTTCTTCTTTCTATAATTTCTCTCTATAATAATCGCTCTAAAGCTTTTATGAATTGGTGAGAAATGAAGGAAGAATGAGCTTCTATTTATAAAAAAATATAGTTTCGATAATTGCACGTTTTGGGGCTCGAAAAATTTCAATACAATACCTCCAACTTTTGCTTTATTTTTAATTTAGTCATGGAAGTATTATCAAACTTGCACCACCTCCCATAATAGTAAATAATGTGATTCAATAGTAAATTATGTGAATCAATAGTTCTAGACATGTGAAAATACGAATTACAGTATAGTACCTCCATCTATACCTCTATTTTTAACTTAGTCATGCAAGTATTATCAATCTTGCACCAACTCCCCTAATAGTAATAAGAATGTGAAACAATAGTATACACATGTGAACAAATAGTTATAATCATGTAAAATAATTGTAATCAATTGCTCATTTATCCGGTTAAATACCCGATTGGTCAATATAACCTCCAGACATCAATTATTATCGAAATAATTGTCGATTTTCACTAACACAATTAATTCCAACACAATGAAACCATTTTTATCAAAAATATAAATTTTGAAATTTCAAAGTTTGACTTTTCCCAAAAAAGTCAACTGTTGACTTTTTGACCAAATAGTGAATTTCGGAAAATTTTGTGTTTATAGACTATTTTTACTAATTTCATCGTTCCGGACTCAAATATCACGTCCGCGTCTCCAAATTCAACTCCGAACACAACTTCAATTTTAATAACATTCATCATTAATATTATAACTCATAATATTTATCAACCAGGTCGTTCCCAGGAAAGAGGGGGCTTTCCAATAAGGATTTCTCCCTATTGGAGCGTAATTAGGTGACCAAACCTCTCCTTGACAGAACTTCTAGATATTGTAAATATTGCAATTTAATAATATGAATAACTTTTTTGTCTCAATTATTGATTTAATAAAATAACATATTATGCAGATGATACTACGACAATAATCGAATCAATAATATGAGAGATATGATGCAGCAATTACTGTAGCAATAATTGAGTATAACTGAGTGACTTCTCACGTAAGTATCAATAATCAATACCGTGTGCTACTATGCAACCATGCATGACATTCGCATTTCTTTTACTACCGGGTAGTTCAACAGTTAACGGTAAAACTTCCGCCGTTATTTTCATAAAGTATTTTTGTCGTTTTCTCAATCCGACAATAATTCCGTTGTGGGGGGTCCACCAATGATTGAGCCATTGTACAAATATTCCCTGTTCAAACAAATATTCCCCGACCAATCGAATATTATATAACAACATGCATACTTTGCAAAATTTATAAATATTACCCACAACTATAACATTACATCAAATCCACACCATAATATTCAAAAATATATTTCGAGAAAATTTAATCTTTATTCAAAAAGTTGGGGTCTTACATATGCGGTACTTCGCATATAGAGGTTATTCCAACATAATAATAAAGAATGGAATAACAGAAGTTCTCTTCATGAATACGAAAGAAATAATACCCCTTACGAGTACAACAAATAATATCCCTTACCTCAAAAGAAGACTGGATAATTGGAATAAATGAGGAGTAGACTTCTCTTCTTCTTTCTCTCTATAATTTCTCTCTATAATAATGGCTCTAAAGCTTTAGTGAATTGGTGAGAAATGAAGGAAGAATGAGCTTCTATTTATAGAAAAATATAGTTTCGATAATTGCACGTTTTTGGGCTCGAAATATTACAATACCTCCAACTTTTCTTTCATTTTTAATTTAGTCCTGCAAGTATTATCAATTTTGCACCAACTCCCCTAATAGTAATGCAAGTAGTATGCATACAAGCCAATCATGTTTGATGATAAAGCATATACTTTGTAACAATCTTATTCATTTATTAATAAAAAGTATTAATTTATTAAAGGCTTTTAATTATCTACATGATGCTGTTTATAATATGTGATAAACCCATAGTTTTAAGCAATGCTTTTAGAATAATGATGATGATCATTCTAATGAGATCTAAATTCTTAGAAAGCTTAAAACTAAAATAGTTCCCAATCATTGGATTACTAAATTGGGGATTAGTGAATTCGGGATAGATTGGTACATACGCTTGCTTGCTTTCATTGGATGAGGATGATTGATCTCATGATCATTTGTGTGGAGACACTAAAGCAAGTATGTAGGTGCTTATTAGAGAATAAGTTCACCAACATGGCTCGCTAAGGAATACCTAATGGAGTTTTATTTGTCCATCAATAGGAATTCTTGTAGTGATAGTAGTACAAGTAATCCTTGGACTTGAGATCATCATAGTATCTTGTGTATGATGAGTTATACTTTGACTTATTCCTTAAGACCCTTAGGGTATATCAATGGGTATGCTTGGGTATAATAAGTTGTACATGGAGATAATGTATGATCAATAAAGAATCTACCACTTCTAATAAAAGAAGAGAAATGTCCTATGTGATTCGATAAATGACAACCCAAAGAGTCCTTGGTTGCGGCGAATGAAATTAGAAAGGAGTTTCTAATTTGCATTATTTGGAGTTGTGCATTTAAGGATCGAAATACATATAATTAAATAAAATAAGACTTGACAAAGAATTCCATGTCCGATATTTAATTGGGACATCAGATGGTGGAAGGATTGAATTGTCACGGTAACTATTTACTCAAAGGTTCTTTAATGATTAATGTTGAAATCTATATTATCTGGAAAGTCGTTGATCGCTAGGGAGGCTTATCCCTATCAGAGAATAAATATTATTTATTTAAATAAATTAATTGTTTAATTTATTTATTTAAATAAGATTAGAATTGTTCTAATTGATTTATTCACAACCGGTTTAATATGGAGAACCTAAAGGGTCACACCATAAAAGGAAGAATAATTATTTAAGAAGTTAATGGCATAATCGTAATAATATATATTATGTATATTTAATTTAATCTATGGTGATAGAATAAATTAAATAGCTTAATATTTATTATTTAATATTTTAGAAATATTAAATATAAATTGATAAGAGGAGTCTTATTAATATTATTATAATTATTATTATTTTAATTTCTAAAGAGATTTTAGGAATTAATTTAATATAAGCACTCTCATTTATTCCTAATTGGATTAGGAAGGAAAATTAGTTAAAGGAGTTTAATTAATTATCCCTAATAAGATTAGGGAGCTTAATTAATTAAAAGAATTTAATTAATTAAATAAATCTCAATTCCTTAATTGTTAAGGTGGGTTGCCCACATCTATAAATAAGAGGAGTCTTATTATGGGTGATGTGGTTGTTGACTTTTTACAACGACATAATTCCAATTTGTTGGAGAGTACGTTCTTTTCTATGTAGATAGAAAACTAGGGGTTTGAGCCAAATACCTTCTTCTTGAAAATTTTTTTCC
Source organism: Panax quinquefolius (assembly GCA_020205615.1). Lineage (NCBI taxonomy): Eukaryota > Viridiplantae > Streptophyta > Magnoliopsida > Apiales > Araliaceae > Panax > Panax quinquefolius. The sequence continues at coordinate 20,495,113 of CM035166.1, forward strand.
TTGGTGGATCACCTCTGAGGCCAAACACTTGGGTGGCTAACGTTGATCAAAGGAAGGAACCAAACCCGGTGGATTCAAGTTGAACGCGAAAAGGATTGGAGGTGAACTTGTACTGAGGAAGCTCGATCTTCAAGGTATGATTTTATTCTTTATTTTTTCGCTTAATTAATAATTGTGCATAAAGGGTGATCCGGGTATATGGTTTGTAAAATTTTAAAACTCGATTTTTACATCGCTTTCGCTTATTTTTGCAATTTGATTGCGTTCATGAATATTACAAACCTAACAGTGGCATCAGAGCCAAACCTTTATGCAAATTATTAATTGTTCAAAATTTGATATGTATGTTGGTATGTGTTTAGAACAATTTAATTGGGCATAATTTGTTGTATAAAATTTATTAAAATAAAATAAAAAATAAAAAATAAAAAAAAGGATTAGATCCGTGATAAAAATGATGAGGTTACGTTTTGTGATTTTGTTGTATAAAAATGATTTGATGATGGAATTTTGTCTAGTCAAGGGTACCACGTGGTTCAAGAATATAGTTTTCTTTGGTTCAAGGATTGGATATTTCCGTGTTATTGCTTCAAAAATTTGCCAGGATTTCATATGAGCTATTTTTTGATTTTTTTTTTGAAGCAACAAGTAATCAAAGAAAACGTGATTATATATATAATATTTACGGTAATATATATATATATATATATATATATATATTTTAATTATTTTATAATTAAAATAAAAGTTTATTTTAATTTAAAAATAAAAGTTTATTTTTATATTAAAATATAAAGTTTATTTTAATTTTAAAATTAAATTTCATGCTAACTAATTAGAGTTGGAATTGGATTCCATGATAACTAATTGGAGTTGAAATTGGATTTTATTTTTTTCTTAAATAAAGGAGTTTATTTAGATATGAAATAAGATTTCATATTATTCAAAATAAAGGAGTTTATTTGTGAATAGGAAAAGTAAATCCATCTTTCCTTAAATAAAGGAGTTTGTTTAAATATGGAATAAGATTTCATATTATTCAAAATAAAGGAGTTTATTTGTGAATAGGAAAGAATATCCGTGTTTCCTTTAATAAAAGATTTTTTTTTACATGGAATTGATTCCATAATTAATTAAAATAAAAGAGTTTATTTTAATTAAAGATTTTTTTTTACATGGAATTAGATTCCATAATTAATTAAAATAAAGGAGTTTATTTTGATTAAAGATTTTGATTAAAATAAAATAGTTTATTTTATTTAAAATTAGATAAATTAAAATAAAATAATTTTATTTTGATTTAAATTTGGATTAAAATAAAGGAGTTTATTTTGATTCAAAAATAGATTTTATACTAACTAAATTTGCCCATTAAATGATATCAATATATATATTAAATGTTTATTATTCATTTGATGAATATTATTTATCGATGCATATGGTGATGTGTATGATAATAAATGGGATTGATTATGGACTATCGACCAATATGATTGGATTTTATTTTAGTTGGATGCATGAATGTATGGGTTTTATTAAATGGGGTCTCATGTACACTGCCTTCTTTAATTTTTTCTTAATGTAAATTCTATCTCCTCCTATGTACTTCCCTCGATCACGATCAAGGTTTCTATTTATTTTAAATAGTTTTGTAATAGGAATAGTTAGAATTAATTTTGAAGAATTAGAGATCAAGGAGCAAGGAGGCGCTTGAAGACCCGCTTTGTAATGGAGCCCGAGTTTAAATGTAATAGTTATATTTAAATATTGTTTCTTGCACCCCTAGGGTTTGACCTTTTGGTTCACTTGGTGGCTCTAGTGAACCAAACTAGAATAAAAGTCCATAATCAATCCGTAGAATATAGTATTCTATATGTGCATGCTTATACTATATATATTATATATTATGCAAACATGCTTCGTCGCATGTTCATTAATATAACGCGTATTTTATATATATATGTATATAATGCTACTAAACAAGATGAGACAAATTAATAACAAACCCTCAATTTTTTTATATTAAGTCCTAAGCGCTCAAAGATATTTGGAATATCGAACGTCGCCTTTCTAGCATGATAAAATTAATAGAGTATTAAATATTTAATATGAGTTTGTTGTCTCACCACAAAAGCAAGTATTAAGTATTTAAGATGTTAATTTATCACATTTGATGCTTATAAAGAAAATTGAACAATATTGTTTTGTTGTGTCACCACAAGGATGATATTTTTCTTTTTGAATATATAGAGTGCTAGGTCGGACTTAACTTGGATAATTTTGATTCGGATGTGCCACCACATGATCAAAATAATCTAAGAGGCAAAAGAAAAGGAGTTGCATAGTTGATGTAATTGACAAAAGTTGTCTACCTATTTATTTATATATAGTTTGTTGTGTCACCACAAGGCTATATACATTTGAAATGGGATCCTTATTCTCACTAGCAAATCTTTAATTAGATTTTGCCACTATATAAGTGAGGTAATATAGTTTGAAGAAAATAGTGGGAGATACCAATTTAAAACAAGACCTAATTTATTTTGGTAATTAATAAAAGAATGTATGTTAAAATGTTGTTAATTACAAATTCATTTACGTAATTTTATAATGTCTAAATTACTATCATCATGCGAAGCATATTAGATGTTATTTAATCGGACCGAATTAAACGGATTGGTTAAGAAATTTGAGAATAGTTCTCATAGTTGAAAAGCTATCTTATGTCCTTAATACGCCTATCCCTGCAATGGTTGCAGACAATGCCTCTGAGGAAGAGATTGCTACTTTTAGAAAGAGGCAAGATGATGCACAGTTGGCTCAATGCATCATGCTCGCATCTATGAGTAACAAGCTTCAAATACAAGATGAAACTATGGATGCTTCTACTATATTCCCGCACATCAAGTAGTTGATGGTGAGGAAAGTAGGACCGATAGATATCGATATCTAAGGAGCTCTTCCGATCTAGAATGACCAATGACACTATAAGATGATAAAAGTCCTTAACATTATCAATTTGATTGATCAATTAGACAACGAGTTTTGTCATGGATGGAGAGTTGAGCCAAGATTTGATCTTGCACTCACTCCCTACTCCTTTCACAATTGTTGTGAATTTTTCATATGAACAAGCTACATATCGCCTTCACGATTTGCTTAACATATTGAAAAATGTTGAGAGTCACTTTCCAACCAAGAAAGATCAAGTCTTACTGGTAGGGGCCAAAGGATCTTCTGAAAAGAAGAATGATTCAAAGAAGGTAAATAGAAAGGCAAAAACAAAGGATAATAAGAACAAAACTGATACGAATAGCAAAGGAGTTTGCTTCCACTGCAATAAGCCTGGACACTGGAAAGAAACTGCGAGAAGCATCTTGCAGAGGCTAACCAAAGAAGCTTAGTGAAGTTTCTATTTAATACGCTTTTTGTTCATGATTGAAATAAATTTTTCTTTAAGTCAAGGTTCTACTTGGGTATTGGATACCGACTTTGGTTATCATAAATATAGATTTATGAAGGACCAAAGCGTAAGTAGAAAGTTAAACAAAGATAAGAAATCCTATGTGAGGAAAAATGAAGCAAAGGTTCTTTGATTAGCCATAGAAACTTATAGTTTAAGCAACGCTTACGGCAAATCTATTAAGTCAATAAGTTGTTATTGTATTCCAGCTTCTTGTTAAAAATATTATTTCCATTTTATTGTTGGACAATAAAATCTTTGGTATTATAATTAAGAACAATTGTTGTTCTATTTATAATAATAATGTTTTGTATAGGACTGGAATATCACTTAATGGATTTTGTATACTTGACTTATGTAAAAATTATTTTGCGAATTGAACAAACTAGTATGAGAAAAGGAGATGATCATTCAAAGAGTTGAATGTGTGTATTTGCTAAAAATACAAGTGTGAATTATTCGAAAGGTTCAAAGAATTCGTAAGTGAAACAAATTGGCAATGTATTAAGATTCTTTGATTAAATCAAGGAATAAATATTTGTGCAATAAGTTTTAGATCATCTCAAATGGTTTTCTCATTAATGGACGCCTCACAGATACGCAATAATTGATTGATGTATCCGAAAGGAAAATCGTACCTTGTTGGACATGGTGCGGTCCATAATGATTTTATCGACATTCCAGTATCCTTCTGGGATAATGTCTTAGAAATGGCTGCATATCTATGAAAATGGTAACCTCAAAATCCGGCCCCAAGACTCCATAAAAGTTATGGACAAGGAGGATTCCTAATCTTAAGTATGTTAAGATAAGTGGTTGTCCAACTTATGTGAAAAGGTTTCAAAGGATAAGATTGGGACAAGATTTGACAAGTGTCGATTTGTGGGACATTCTAAAGTAAGTTTAGGGTATATGTTCTATAATCCTACTTAGCAAAAGGTGTTTATTGCAAAACACGCTTCCTTCTAAGATAAAAGTGTTTATCATTAAAAGGGGCTAATGGGAGGATAATAGATCTTGAAAAGTTCAAGAACCACAAAATACTATAAGTCAAATAAGAGGAACCTGTAGATAGACCTATTATACCACAACCGAATCATAAATCTGGAATAGTACCGAAGATACCTAGGAGGTATGGATTCATCATGGATGATGATGATGAGGTACGCATCATAGAAGATGATGATCCAGAGTTACATACGATGAGGTAAGTGTTGTAAACACTCAGAGAAATGGATTGAAGCAAGTTTCTCAAATATGGAACATTCATTTTGATGAGGCAATCAAAAGAGTTTGATTTTATCAAAAATAAGAATGAACCTAGTGTGTACAAAAGGGTCAGTGGGAGCATCGTGACATTCCTAGTACTATATATTGATATACTACGAATAAGGAATGACATACCAATGCAACAATCAAGAAAGATAAAGTTGTCTAAACATTCCTCCATGAATGATTTGGAAGAGTATCTTAATTGGGGATATAAATCTATATAGATAGATTTAAGAGAATGCTCGACTTAACCCAAGGAACGATATATTCATTTGATGCTAAAGTCGCTTTTAGCATGGCAAACTCAAAGAGATGTCTTATGTCGATGAGCTATGGAGTGTATCTCTTTAATAGTCCCCACGCACTCTTGAAAAGAGAGGTCGCATGAGTGACAATCATGTATGCAATGAAGTGTACGAGACCGATGTTGATCACCATATTATGGAGAAGTTCACTATGAGTCGTTGAAAACATCTTAAAGTGCTTAACCCAAGACTAAGGATGTGATCATATTCATGGTGGGTCTAAATTAAAACTAGAGGGCTTAATGCACTCAAGTTTTCATACGCACTAAAATGACGTAAAATCCACTTTAAGGTAAAGCCTTATCTTGAACAAAGGTGCAATTGAATTGAAAGGTTCCAAACAAAGAAAGAGTTGCTTTGGTTTAGTGATAAAGACAAAGTATATAGCTATAAATGAAGTCGCAAGTTGATTGTTTGGATTAAAAGTTCATTACGTAACTAGGAATAGTTCCTAAGTCTCATCTTGGATCTAAACATGTGTTGTGGCACTTTCATTTGATTATTAGAATCATTGAAGATGGGAAATCACTATAGAGATAGTGGACTCTCATGAACAACATTACATATCCATTAACTAAAGCTTATCCAATGCCAGGATAATCGCCACTTAGAGAAGAAGAGTATGAGTTACCATGACGATTGGCTTTAGTGCAAGTGGGAGATTGAAAGTAGTATGCATACAAGTCAATCATGTTTGATGATAAAGCATATACTTTGTAACAATCTTATTCATTTATTAATAAAAAGTATTAATTTATTAAAGGCTTTTAATTATCTACATGATCTTTTTTATAATATGTGATAAACCCATAGTTTTAAGCAATGCTTTTAGAATAACGATGATGATCATTCTAATGAGATCTAAATTCTTAGAAAGCTTAAAACTAAAATAGTTCCCAATCATTGGATTACTAAATTGGGGATTAGTGAATCCGGATAGATTGGTACATATCGTTACTTGCTCATCGGATGAGGATGATTGATCTCATGATCATTTGTGTGGAGACACTAAAGCAAGTATGTAGGTGCTTATTAGAGAATAAGTTCACCGAACGTGGCTCGCTAAGGAATACCTAATGGAGTTTTATTTGCTGTCAATAGAAATTCACAGAGTGATAGTAGTACAAGTAATCCTTGGACTTGAGATCATCATAGTATCTTGTGTATGATGAGTTATACTTTGACTTATTCCTTAAGACCCTTAGGGTATATCAAAGGGTATGCTTGGGTATAATAAGTTGTACATGGAGATAATGTATGATCAATAAAGAATCTACCACTTCTAATAAAAGAAGAGAAATGTCCTATGTGATTCGATAAATGATAACCCAAAGAGTCCTTGGCGTAAGGCGTAATGAAATTAGAAAGGAGTTTCTAATTTGCATTATTTGAGTTGTGCATTTAAGGATCGAAATACATATAATTAAATAAAATAAGACTTGACAAAGAAATTTCATGTCTTATATTTAATTGGGACATTGTATGGTGGAAGGATTGAATTGTACTTTGCAACTATTTACTCAAAGGTTCTTTAATGATTAATGTTGAAATCTATATTATCCGGAAAGTCGCCGATCGCTAGGGAGGCTTATCCCTATTGTAGAATAAATATTATTTATTTAAATAAATTAATTGTTTAATTTATTTATTTAAATAAGATTAGAATTGTTCTAATTGATTTATTCACAACCTAGGTTTAATATGGAGAACCTAAAGGGTCACACCATAAAAGGAAGAATAATTATTTAAGAAGTTAATGGCATAATCGTAATAATATATGTTATGTATATTTAATTTAATCTATGGTGATAGAATAAATTAAATAGCTTAATATTTATTATTTAATATTTTAGAAATATTAAATATAAATTGATAAGAGGAGTCTTATTAATATTATTATAATTATTATTATTTTAATTTCTAAAAGAGTTTAGGAATTAATTTAATATAAGTACTCTCATTTATTCCTAATTGGATTAGGAAGGAAAATTAGTTAAAGGAGTTTAATTAATTATCCCTAATAAGATTAGGGAGCTTAATTAATTAAAAGAATTTAATTAATTAAATAAATCCCAATTCCTTAATTGTTAAGGTGGGTTGCCCACATCTATAAATAAGAGGAGTCTTATTATGGGGTATGTGGTTGTTGACTTTTACAACGACATAATTCCAATTTATTGGAGAGTACGTTCTTTTCTATAGAGATAGAAAACTAGGGTTTGAGCCAAATACCCTTCTTCTTGAAAATTCTTTTTCCTTGGTGGATCACCTCTAGAGGCCAAACACTTGGGTGGCTAACGTTGATCAAAGGAAGGAACCAAACCCGGTGGATTCAAGTTGAACGCGAAAAGGATTGGAGGTGAACTTGTACCTGAGGAAGCTCGATCTTCAAGGGTATGATTTTATTCTTTATCTTTTCGTTTAATTAATAATTGTGCATAAAGGGTGATCCGGGTATATGGTTTGTAAAATTTTAAAACTCTGATTTTTACACGTTTCCGCTTATTTTTGCAATTTGATTGCGTTCATGAATATTACAAACCTAACAAGTAAATCATGTGAATCAATAGTAAAATCATGTAACTCAATAGTAAATCATGTGTCTCAATAGTTTTAAACATGTGAAAAAATTAATTATAGTATAATACCTTCAACTATACCTCCATTTTTAACTTAGTCATGCAAATATTATCAATCTTGCACCACCTCCCTAATAGTATCAACATGTGAATCAGTAGTACACACATGTGATCAAATAGTTAATAGCATGTGAATTAATAGCAATTAATTGCTCATTTACCCGATTAATTACCCGGTTGGTCAATATAACTTCTAAACATCAATTACTATCAAAATAAATGTCAATTTTCACTAACACCAATAATCCCAACACAATGGAAATATTTTTCTCAACAATTTTATTTTTGAAATTTCGAAGTTTGACTTTTTCCAAAAAGTCAACTATTGACTTTTTGACCAAAAAGTCAACCCCAAAAAATTTTGTGTTTATAGTCTATTCTTACTAATTTCATTGCTCCAGACTCAAATATCATGACCGCGTCTCCAAATTAAACTCTGAACTCAAATTCGATTTTTAATAATATTTATTCACTATTATTATAACTCGCAATATTAACAACCAGTTCGTTCCCAGGAAAGAGGGGGCTTTCCAATAAAGATTTCTCCTTATTGGCGCGCAATTAGGTAACTAAACCTCTCCTTGACAAAACTTCTAGACATTATTAATTATGCAAATAATAATATGAATAACTGTATCGTCTCAATTATTGATTTAATAATATATAAAATATCAACAATAATTGAATCAAACTGAGTGACTTCTCACGTAAGCATTAATAATCAATAGCGTGTGCTACTATGCAACCACGTGTATTTTACCACCGATTATTTTATGACAACTTGCTTACTGTAAAAAAAAATTCACATATCACCGTTAACTTTAACCTTTTATCAATTTAACCATTTACCAAAATAGAAAAATTGAATACTTTTATTTCATAAAATTTCGGGTCTCACAATCTCCCTTCCTTATGAAATTTTGCCCTTAAAATTTACGTACGTACCTGATATTCAAAGAGATGAGGATACCTTGCTTTCTTTTCAGATTGTACCTTCCCGGTTATATCCTAGGTATCATGATTTTTCCATTGCTCATCTCCTGTATTTAAGATATCATTCTAGAAAATAGTTTCAAAATAAGGGTTAATTAACATATCACATATTATCCCTATACTCTGACCGACCAATTAAATACCAAATAAACTTAGGTAGGTCATACTAGCGAAGGAATTCCCCGTCTCTCCCCTCCTAGTTCTTGTCTCACATCTCAGCCAGGAATCATATCCCTAAGCTTTGATACCAACTGTGACTTCTATCCCTTAACCTGGATAGCACCTCACAATGATACCTATCAACTTGCCAATCAATTTACTCACGGCGTCCCCTACGGAAAGTCTGGCTTCGGTGCATCCCAAGACTTGGAAGTCACCAGATAAAGGCTCGGGGCTCTTTTCTATGGCTTTGATACCAATTGTGACGCCCCAAAATAGGTATACATCACCCATCTTGAGTCACCAGATACATGGTACATAAATTCAAATACAACTTAATTATACAACAGTCGTGTAAAATACGACAAAACATAGCTGAGAGTTTAAACAAGAATATTATCATCTAGACAATATCCACACTCAATGGCGTCCTCATTACAATTATTATCACATTATTCCGTAGAATAGTGGGGACTACTAAAGCCATTTATCCTGGACCATCACTCCATTCCCCGACTCATCCCAGCTATATTCTCATTTCCTGAAGAGAACAATGAAAGAAAGGGTGAGCTCAACTAGCCCAGTAAGAAATATTATGACTAAGATAATGCGAATAAATTATCCTCGACCTTCAACAAAGATAAAAAGCCGATAGAATATAATAGACAACAAGTTTTAGATCAACAACTGCAGCGGAATAAGCAATCCATTAGAAGAGTCAAGTAAAGTATAATATCTACCATCTTCTATGATTTAAAAATTTCATCATCAATTTTATCATTGAGACTCAACTTAATAAATAATCCACATCATTGAATCATCCCTGCACTACAGGCCAAGGATATTCTTTAGTATCACGACCACGAATTTTCCATGCACTATGGGCCAAAGATAATCGTGTTTTCATCAACGGTCCTGATCATGCCATAAAACAATTCATCTTTGCTCCCTTGGCCGAAGAGAATCCATAGCCATAATCATACCAAAAATTGTCCATCAATGCACTACGGGCCAATGAGGACTTTTTCTACATCATCTGTAATATTACGGTCATCATTATACCGAATAATTCCTGGTCATAATCATACCAAGTCCATCTATGCACGTAAGCCATAGATGACTTTTACCACATCATTCGTCACATTACGGTCACGATTATACCGAATAATCCCTAGTCATAATCACACCAAGTCCATCTATGCACGTAAGCCAAAGATGACTTTTATCACAATATAAAATGAGAATGATGACAATGATATAAACATTAATCAAACGAAAATAAGGATAAATATTAAAAACTTTAAATTTATCCAAATATTATCAATCACTCATAATCTAATATTATTAATATCATAACAATATTTTAATCACTCCTTAAACTTATAAATAATTTAATTCAATTGTTTACAATTTTCCAAATAATGCATTTAATCATTCAAAAATGTCATACTCATAAGATTTCATCACCAATGATTAAATCCCTCATCAAAAATCTGCATATACCTTATATAGGATTTTCAAGCCATAAAATCCTATTTTCCAACTTTGTTACTTCAAATAACATATTTAACTCATTTACTCATAACTAGATTATTTTCATGAAAAATACCAAATCAGTCCCAAAAATATTTCTTTTCTGGGACTAAGCAGAATATAGTCCCATATTGAACATATATTTTTCTCGGAATTTTTAAAATTCATTTACTATTTTTAAAAAATTAATTTCTAATTAATTTCTTAAGAAATTATCTACCTCAAGTATAACTCCAGAAATTCCCAAATCTTGGCAGGATCTTACACATGTTAACGTGAGCTTCTAGTTTAAATTTCATGGTCATCGGAGTTATAGAACTCCGGTTATAGTATTTTTCGTCGGAAAAACCTAAATATTGAAATAGTCATAACTTGCTCATTTTAAGTCGGAATGAGCTCATTTTTGGACAGGAGGTTCTTTATACCATATACTTTCATGTCCCAAATGGCTGGAATTTTTCTCATAAATTAAGTGGCCGAAAATGCCCTTTTAAAAATCTAGGCAGTAGCTTTTTCCCATTTTTCACTTTTTTGTGCTTTGCTAAAATCAGTCCACACGAAAATCTACAACACTTTTTCTAGTGATTCCACTTGGATAAGTTAGGAAACTCATAGATCTAACTCTAGAACTTAACCACACTCAAAAATTTGAAATATAATAGGAGATATGGTCAATTGAATTTCATGTTCTATTTTCACCAAAATCTGATTTTCAACCCTTTGTGATTTCTAAGAAACTTTCATGTTTTCACATAATAACCAACATAACTCATCATGACAATGACATAATAATTCAATTAAACAAGTTCAAGAATAAATTTTAAATACTTATAAGTTAATTTATCCTGAACTCAATAATGTCCAAATTGTCAACATGATACTTCTTTGTAAAGTAAATTTCAAGAATGCTTAGAAGAATATTTCCATAAAAAGATACTGGATGAAGCGCAAATATCCAGGATATTCTACTATGGAGTATAGAAGTAAAAACTTTAATCAACTGAGTATAATAGAATATATGAAATTGCAAATGGATTTTCACCTGCCATACGATAATCCACGTAGACAGATCATTTCCACAATTTAATAAGGAATGAATACAAAGGATCATTCACCATGCAAGTGGTAATCCACATAGACAGGTTATTCCAACAGAATAATAAAGAATGGAATAACAGAAAGATTCACCATGCGTGCGATAAATCGCATGCATGTTTATTCCCAATGAATAATAAATAATGGAACCGTGTCACGCGTACGCGACAAACAGGATATTCTCGCGTAATAATAAAGAACGGAATATTATAAGAATTTCACCATGTATGCGGTACTTCGCATATACAGGTTATTCCAACATAATAATAAAGAATGGAATAACAGAAGTTCTCTTCATGAATACGAAATAAATAATACCCCTTACGAGTACAACAAATAATATCCCTTACCTCAAAAGAAGACTGGATACTGGAATAGTGAGGGAGCAGACTTATCTTCTTCTTTCTCTCTATAATAATGGCTCTAAAGCTTTAGAGAATTGGTGAGAAATGAAGGAAGAATGAGCTTCTATTTATAGGAAAATATAGTTTCGATAATAGCACATTTTGGGGCTCGAAATATTACAATACAATACCTCCAACTTTTCTTTCATTTTTAATTTAGTCCTGCAAGTATTATCAATCTTGCACCAACTCCCCTAATAGTAAATCATGTGAATCAATAGTAAAATCATGTGACTCAATAATAAATCATGTGACTCAATAGTTCTAAACATGGGAAAAAATTAATTATAGTATTAATACCTTCAACTATACCTCTATTTTTAACTTAGTCATGCAAGTATTATCAATCTTGCACCACCTCCCCTAATAGTATTAGAATGTGAATCAATAGTACACACATGTGAACAAATAGTTACTAGCATGTGAATTAATAGCAATTAATTGCTCATTTACCCGATTAATTACCCGGTTGGTCAATATAACTTCTAGACATCAATTACTATCAAAATAAATATCAATTTTCACTAACACCAATAATCCCAACACAATGGAAATATTTTTCTCAACAATTTTATTTTTAAAATTTCAAAGTTTGACTTTTTCCAAAAAAGTCAACAGTTGAATTTTTGACCAAAAAGTCAACCTTGAAAAATTTTGTTTTTATAGTCTATCCTTACTAATTTCATCGCTCCGGACTCAAATATCACGACCGCGTCTCCAAATTCAACACCGAACTCAAATTCGATTTTTAATAACATTTATTCACTATTATTATAACTCGCAATATTAACAACCAGTTCGTTTCCAGGAAAGAGGGGGCTTTTCAATAAAGATTTCTCTTTATTGGCGCGCAATTAGGTAACCAAACCTCTCCTTGACAGAACTTCTAGACATTGTTAATTATGCAAATAATAATATGAATAACTGTATCATCTCAATTATTGATTTAATAATATATAAAATATCGACAATAATTAAATCAAACTGAGTGACTTCTCACGTAAGCATTAATAATCAATACCGTGTGCTGCTATGCAACCTCGCGTATTTTATCACCGATTATTTTATGACAACTTGCTTACTTTAAAAAAATTTCACATATCTTTAACTTTAACCTTTTATCAATTTAACCATTTACCAAAAAAGAAAAATTGAATACTTTTATTTCATAAAATTCGGGGTCTCACACTTACTGTCGGGGAATATTCGTATGACGGCGCAGCCTTGTGTGGGCCCCATAATGAAAAGCAATTGGATGAAAAAAATGACAAGTATAAGTTGTTTATAAATAACTTAGCGTTAGTTATTACAATTATCTTCGTTGGAATACCCTTGTGAGTTAAAACACGATAGTATACCTGTTTTGCACCAATGATTGATTCTTACGTAAGAAGGAACTACTTAATAATTGTTACAGTAATTATTGTTCAATATTTTATTTTATTGATTCAATAATTGCTACGTTGATATTTAATATTATTGTTATTTCAATAATTGTCACTACACAGTATTTTCTATTATCAGATCAATAATTCATATTATTTGAATAATATTATTAGATAGTATTATTGGCAATGTCTAGAAAGTTTTGTCTAAGGAGAGGTTTGGTCACCTAATTGCGCGCCAGTAAGGAGAAATCCTTATTGGAAAGCCCCCTCTTTCTTGGGAATGGCTGGTTGTCAGTATTGTGCTTCAGTAATATTATTTATGAATAATTAATTATTGATTTATATGATAAAAAATATATTCATTTTATGTGGATATAGATGGAGAAAATTTTTATGTGACAATTATTGAAAAATTGATATTTTATCTCTTCTGATAAAATAATTCATTTAAATATATTATTATATTATAATAATATAATAATGGTGATATTTTTACAATGAATGTGGGATATATGAATAAATGAGGAGGAAGAGTATTTTTGTTGCTAAAAATGTTTAAAACATGTTAAACATGTTTGTGGGCCCTATTTCTTGACTGAAATTTGATTATAGCCTGTACAATCGTCCGTATGTGGATTTCGATCAATATTTCTGTTTGGAATTTTAAAAAAAACTTAAACTTACAAAGTTGTAGAGAATTGAACTTCCAATGAAAGGACATAAGATTCGAATTTTTCTGATAAAAGGGCTATTTATTATGAATTATTGAAGTTCCGGAATAATTGATTTTTGAAGTTTTAATTATTTTTTTTAAAGAAAAATGTTTTAACAAGTTGGTGGGCCCCACTTGTGTGGTTAATGTGCTGATTTCAGATGTCAAGAGGTGGGCGTGAAAGTTTTTATAATATATTAATATTATATTAAATTTTTTGCTTTAGTGTTCTAAGCATTTTCTTATAAATAGGGTGCTTAGGTTAGAATTGAAAATCACACCAGAAACTGAAATTTTCTCTCTCTATATTATCGAGCGTATTCTTGTGAGTATTTTTATACTTTGAGTGTTGCTATAAAGTGCAAGTTCCTTCAGCACTATATCCAGTATTCCAGTCAGAAGTACTGTCTTTTCGAGGTAAGGGATGTTATTTTTTTTTAAATGATATTATTTCTTTCAATATCATTATACCATAATATTGGTAAGATTTTTCTTGTGAAATTCTTATCTTTTCATGTCGGAGTTACTATTCATGAGTTACTATTTACGAGTTACTATTCATGAGTTACTATTCACGATTTACTATTCATGAGTTACTATTCACGAGTACTATTTACGAAACATGATGATTTTTCTTATGGAATTTCTACCTTTTAGTGTCGGAGTTACTATTCACGTATACGGCACTATTCACGTATACGACACTATTCACGAATACGATACTATTCACAGAAAAATTAAATTTTCTTTTCTGTGTCCAAGATTGTCTGTTATGGTTCCTATCTTTGATTGGATCTATATTTTGATCATCATTTTTGAATTCTGCTCCACAATAGTTTATTATGGGGTATTTTTGAACTTGGATAAACTAATGTACGAATCCCTAATATTTGTTCTTTTGTTTCACTAGATTCATTTTCTTTAAAATATATTTTATCATCCTCAGTCCTAAATGATGATATAACTTAATATCTTTGGCCTGTAGTGCAAAGATGAATGATTTTCTGATGACTATCTTTGACCCGTAGTGAAAAGATGAACAGGTGTTTAGATGAACATGATCAACTGATGAATATCTTTGGCCTGTAGTACAAAGATGAATATTTGATTCCAGATATATATTGATTGATGTTACAGGGATAAAATATTGATGATGAACTTTTAAATTCATATATAGAATCTAAGACCCCAACTTTTATAAATAAAGATTAAATTTTCTCGAAATATATTTTTGAATATTATGGTGTGGATATGATATAATATTATAGTTGTGGGTATTATTTACAAATTTTGCAAAGTAAGCAAGTGGTTATATAATCTTTGATTGGTCGGGGAATATTTGTTTTAACAGGGGAATATTCGTATTTACATCACAATCATTAGTGGACCCCATTAACGGAAGTATTGTCGTAGTAAGAAAACGATGTAATTATCTTTTATAAAAATAACGGCAAAAGTGTTACCGTTAAAACCGTTGAACTACCCTAGTAGTAAAAGTAATGAAGAATAATGGCGTGGTTACATAGTAGCACACTCCAGATTGGTTATTGATGCTTACGTGAGAAATCACTCGCTTATACTCAATTATTGCTACAAAGAATTCGCGATCATATCTCTCATATTATTGATTCAATTATTGTCACAAAGATCATCTCGTATAATATTTTATATTATTAAATAAATAATTGAGATGAAAAAGTTATTCATATTATTATTTACAATATTGACAATGTCTGAAGTTCTGCGAAGGAGAGGTTTGGTCACCTAATCATACCCAATAAGGAGAAATCCTTATCTGAAAGCCCCTCTTCCGGGGACGACACGATTGTTAAATATTGTGAGTTATAATATTAATGATGAATAAATTTGTGTTGATTAAAGATGAATTTGATAGTTCCATTGTGTTGGGATTATTAGTGTTAGTGGAAATTGACATCTATTCCGATGATAATTAATGTCTGGGGGTTATATTGATAAATCGGGTAATTTATCGGATAAATGAGCAATTAATTGCTACTAATTCACATGTTTATATAACTATTTGTTCACATGTGTGTACTATTGAATCATATTCTTGTACTATTAGGGGAGTTGGTGCAAGATTGATAATACTTGCATGACTAAGTTAAAAATGGAGGTATAGATGGAGGTACTATACTATAATTCGTATTTTTCACATGATTATACTATTGATTCACATGATTGAACTATTGATTCACATTATTTACTATTAGGGGAGGTGGTGCAAGTTTGATAATACTTGCAGGACTAAATTAAAAATGAAGAAAAAGATGAATGTATTATACTGTAATATTCTGAGCCCCAAAACGTGCAATTATCAAAACTATATTTTTATATAAATAGAAGCTCATTTCTTCATTATTCTTCACCAATTCACTCAAGCTATAGAGCATTTATTATAGAAGGAAAGTATAGAGAGAAAGAAGAAGAGAAGTCTGCTACCTCACTACTCCAGTATCCAGTTTCTTTCTAAGGTAAGGTGTATTATTTCTTTCTTTCGTCTTCATGATGAGAACTTTTGTTATTCCATTCTTTATTATTATATTGGAATAACCTATCTATGTGAAGTACCGCATACATGGTGAAATTCTTCTGTTATTCCATTCTTTATTATTCTGTTGGAATATCATATTTGTGCGTTTTACGCCGGACCTGATTCCGTCTTTATTATTCTCGTTGAATATCCTCGTCTCAGACGCTCTACACTGACTGGTTCCGCCTTTTTATTATTCTGTTGGAATATCCTCGTCATAAGCTTTTACGCCGGACTTGATTCCGCCTTTATTATTCGGTTAGAATATCATGTCTCGTATGCGTTTACGTTTCTGGGGACTAGTTCCGTTATTTATTTTTACATTGGAATAACTCGCTCGTAAGCGCCTATCGCATGTCCGGTGATTTCTTTTATTATTCCATTCCTTGTTATACTCAGTTGGTTAAAGTTTTGACTTCTATACTCCATGAAATTAGTGGAATATCCTTGATATTTGCGCTTCATCCAGTATCTTTTCATGAAAATATTCTTCTGAGCATTCTTGAATTTTACTCCACAAAGAAGTATCATGTTGACAATTTGGACGTTATTGATTCCTGTATAAAATAATTCTTGAACTTGTTTTATTGAATTCTTATATCATTGTCATCATCCTCATGTTTATATTTTGTTGAAAGTCATCTGTGGCCTGTAGTGTATAGATGGACTTGGTATCATTATGACCAGGGATTATTCGGTGTAATCATGACCGTAATGTTACAAATGATGTGGTAAAAGTCCTCATTGGCCCATAGTGCATTTATGGACAGTTGTTGGCATGATCATGACCATTGATGAATACACGAATATCCTTGGCCCGTAGTGCATGGATAATTTGCGGTCGTGATACTATTGAATACCCTTGGCCGTAGAGCATGGATGATGTGGTTTATTTATTAAACTGAGTCTCAGCGATAAAAGTGATGAAAAACCTTTAAATCATAGAAGATAGTAGATTTTATTCTCTACTTGACTCTTATAATGGATTGTTTATTCCGCTGCAGTTAAACTTGATGTTTGTTATATTTTTATCAGTTTAACACTGTTGAAGACTAACAATAAATTATTCTGTATTATCTTAGTCATAATATCTCTTACTGGGCTAGTTGAGCTCACCCTTTCTTTCACTGTTCTCTTCAGGAAATGAGAACGTAACAGGGATGAGTCAGGGAACGGAGTGATGGTCCAGATAGATGGCTATAGTAGTCCTCACTATTATGTAAAATAGTGTGATAATAAATGTAATGAGGACTCCATTGAGTGTGGATATTGTCTAAATGAAAATATTTGTATTAAAGCTCATAGTATATGTTTTGTCGTATTTTACACGACAGCTGTTTAATTAAGTTTTTATTTATATTTTGTACCATGTATTTGGCGACTCAATATGGGTGATGTATACCTATTTTAGGGGTGTCACAGTTGGTATCAAAGCTTAGGGATATGATCCCTGGCTAAGATGTGAGACTAGAACTAGTACGGGAGAGATGGGAAATTCCTTCGCTAATATGACCTACCTAAGTTTATTTGGTATTTAATTGGTCGGTCAGAATATAGGGATAATAGGTTGCATGTTAATTAACCCTTGTTTTGTGGCAGTATTTGAAAATGACATCCGAGAATGTTGAGAATAACAATGGAGCGCAAGAGACCGTTGAGTCTCCACAGATCAATAATCAGGATAATGTGCATCAGTAAGGCGACAATCCTTATACAAACAACAACAATGACCAAATGATAAACGATGGAATATTCAGAGGCTTCATGCAATTCATGCAACATCAGGCGAGAGCGGCTCCTGTCCAAAATATAGGTGGAAACACTGGAAACTCTCGGACGATCACCGCTAAACAGTTCAAGGAGCTGGGGCCATCGGAGTTTATTGGAGAACCAAAACCACTTAAGGCGAAAACGTGGATAAAGAAGATCACCAAGATATTTGATGTCTTGAGATGCTCCGAGGAGCAAAAGGTTCCCTTTGCCACCTTTATGTTACAAGGAGAGGCAGATTACTGGTGGGAATCGGTAAAGCGTACTTAACCTACCGCACTGAAGATTTCTTGGGAGAAGTTCCAAGAACTATTCAATGACAAGTACTTTCCCAAAAGTATTCGTCACATGAAAGAGGTAGAGTTCATCAAGTTGGAGCAGAACAATATGACCGTGTCGCAATACGAAGCTAAGTTTGCCGAGTTGTCCCGGTTTGCGTCTCACTTGGTTGATAATGAGGAGAGAATGACGCAGATGTTTCTAAGAGGTTTAAAACCCGAGATACGTCAATATCTAATTTCTCATAAACTGTGTTTGTATTCAGATGTTGTAAATAGGTCTCAGTTATTAGAGCGCGATAACGAGTCAACGCAACCAAGAGATAGCAGCCGACAAAATAAGAATACCAGTGGTAGCAGTCATCGAAGCGGTGACAACAAACGTGGAGGAAATCAACATGCCAGAAATGGTAACCACTTCTGTGGTAATCATGGCCAAGATAATAAGAGTGGACATTTCAAGAAGAGGAGATTCAACAATGATGGAAAAACGTCAGCACCAGCACCCGTTGCTAAGGAAGGAGAACGACCACCTATAATATGCTTCAAATGCGGAGGGGAGGGACACATTAGTCCAAACTACGCGATGTCGTCCAAAGCGTGTTATAATTGTGGAAGAGAAGGTCACCTAGACCGATTTTGTCGTTCACCGACGACAAGTTCAGCTGGGAAGGAGGAACCAAAGGTCGTCCCAGAAAAGTCAAAGCCGGTAGTTCAAGGGAGAGCGTTTGTTGTGACCTCCCAGAAAGCAAGGAACCCGAACGAGGTCATCACGGGTAAGCTTATCATAAACTCTAGCGAAGTCTATACCTTATTTGATACCGGTTCTACCCATTCTTTTATTTCTCCTACTTGCGCTTAACGTTTAAATTTGACTCCAGAGAAATTAGACTTTGACTTATCTGTTGAAACTCCGTTGGGAGAGACCTTCATTACATCCAATGTTTATAAGTCTTGTTTGGTTCAAATCGGTACCCTCATATTACCTGTCGATCTTATTTCATTAAAAATTCTTGCATTTGATGTGATTCTAGGGATTGATTGGTTAACTACTCATCATGCAAAAATTGATAGTTTTCTTAAGGTTGTTAGCTTTCATATTCCTAACCAACCTGTTATGCGAATTCAAGCGACCAAACCATTAAAATCAATCACGGTCATCTCAAGCCATAAAGCTATTCGTTTATTAAAAAACGGATGTCAAGCTTTCTTAGCTCATGTCACAGATTTAAATAAAAATACGTCAGATTTGAATGATATTTCTATTGTTAATAAATTCCCGACGTATTCCAAAGAACTTCCTGGCCTACCCCTGGAGTGTGAAATCGGGTTTGGTATCGACCTTGAACCCGGTACAAAACCCATTTCCAAAGCCCCATACCGAATGGCTCCTATTGAACTTCAGGAGTTAAAAACCCAACTACAGGAATTATTAGACATTGGTTTCATTCATCCTAAGTACGCCTCCTTGGGGTGTTCTCGTGCTCGCTCATGAAGAAGAAAGATGGAAGTATGCGACTTTGTATTGATTATCGGGAGTTGAATCATGTCACCATCAAAAATAGGTACCCGTTGCCTCGCATTGATAACCTGTTTGACCAGTTGCAAGGAGCACAATTCTTTTCAAAGATCGATCTTCGTTCTGGATATCATCAGCTGAAGGTTAAAACTAAGGGTATTTCAAAGACTGCCTTCAGAACTCTGTACGGGCATTATAAATTCTTAGTCATGTCTTTTGGATTGACTAATGCTCATGTTGCCTTCATGGATATGATGAACCGAGTATTCAAGGAATATTTGGATCACTTTGTGGTCGTCTTTATTGATGACATCCTCATATAATCCAAAAGCCGTGAAGATTATGAGCAACACTTGAGGCTGATACTCCAAAAGCTTTGTGAAAACAAGCTTTATGCCAAGTTGAAGAAATGTGAGTTCTGGCTTGAGGAAGTAGCATTTCTTGGGCACGTAGTATCAAGTCATGGAATATCTGCTGACCGCAAAAGATCAAGCTATTCAAAGTCGGGAGTAACCTAAATCGAGAATCAAAATACGTAGTTTTCTGGCTTAAGCGGTTATTATCGGAGATTCATGGAAGGGTTTTCTCGAATCGCTACTCCATTAACTCAGCTGACTCGGAAAGATACAAATTCAGTTGGAGCGAAGAATGTGAGAAGAGTTTTCAAGAACTCAAGAGGAGGCTTCTTTCGGCACCTATTCTGACAATACCATCTAGCTCGGAGGGATTTTTCATCTACAGTGATGCTTCAGGCAAAGGGTTAGGATGTGTTCTCATGCAACATGGGAAAGTCATAGCCTATGCCTCACGACAACTCAAAGAATATGAGAGGAATTATCCTACTCATGATCTAGAGTTGGCAGCTATCGTTTTTACGCTTAAAATTTGGAGGCATTACCTGTATGGAGAGAAGGTGGAGATCTATACGGATCATAAAAGCCTCAAATATTTCTTCACTCAAAAGGAACTCAACATGTGGCAACGATGATGGCTTGAGTTATTGAAAGATTATGATCATACCATCCAATACCATCCTGGAAAAACAAACGTAGTAGCTGATGCATTGAGTAGAAGATCATATGCGAGTACGAGTGCATTATTGTTAACGCAAAGGCCCATTTTATATGACTTACAAAGGATGGAGATAGAGCAAAAGACTCCAGGGACCCATGTAATGATGGCGAATATACGAGTAGATCCGACTTTAATCGATAAAGTTAAAGCTGCTCAAGCTACAGACCTGGAGCTGATGCGTATGAGGAAGAAAGTGCAAGAAGGTGATATTTCGGAAGCAAGAATCGATGAAGAAGGAATACTTCGAGTCAACTCTAGACTTTGTGTTCCTAACGATTCTGACTTAAAGTATAAAATCATGATGGAGGCGCATAACACACCGTTTGCAATCCATCCTGGGAGTACCAAAATGTATCGTGATCTTCGACATACATTTTGGTGGAGCAATATGAAGAGAGAGATAGCGGAGTTTATCTCAAGGTGTCTAACTTGTCAACGAGTCAAGGCGGAGCATCAAGTGCCAAAAGGTCCATTGTCCATTGCAACCACTTGAAATTCTAGAATGGAAGTGGGAGCACATTACCATGGATTTCGTTACTGGTCTTCCCAAGGTTTCTCAAGGCATAGATGCGATTTGGGTCATTGTTGATAGATTGACCAAGTCTGCTCATTTCTTACCGATACGAGAAACTTATACACTTGAACATCTTATTAGTATGTACATAAACGAGATTGTAAGATTGCATGGTATGCCAGTATCCATAGTTTCTGATCGAGACCCAAGATTCACTTCAAGATTTTGGGTTAGTTTGCAAAAAACTATGGGCACGGATTTACGATTTAGTTCGGCATATCATCCTCAAACGGACGGGCAGTCGGAGAGGGCTATTCAAACTCCTGAAGATTTATTAAGACTCTGTGTCCTTGACTTCAAAGGAAGTTGGGACAAGTTCTTACCATTGGTGGAGTTTTCCTACAACAACAGTTATCAAGCAAGTATTGGCATGGCTCCATTTGAGGCGTTGTATGGAAGAAAGTGTCGTTCTATAATATGCTAGGATGAGGTGGGTGAAGCAACGTTGTTGGGACCGGAGTTGGTACGTATGAACGGAAAAGATTCAAACGATCCGACAACGTATAAAAACCTCACAAGATTGAGAAAAGAGTTATGCTGATCTTCATCGAAAGGACGTGGAATTCAATATTGGAGATCATGTGTTATTACAAGTTGCTCCATGGAAAGGAGTTACGAGATTTGGAAAGAGAGGAAAGCTCAATCCTCGATTTATTGGCCCATTTTTAATCCTCGATCGAGTAGGAACTGTGGCCTATAGACTCGCCTTACCGCCAAGTATGTCTCGTGTTCATAACGTTTTTCATATATCTATGTTATGTAAATATGTGAAAGACCCGAACCATATTATTGAATTAGAACCAGATGAGATAGAGGAAGATTTAACATATAAAGAGTTACCTATTAAAATCTTGGATAAGGATCATAATCTACGCTCCAATGTTATACCTCAAGTCAAAGTTTTATGGAGAAACCACGATGTTGAGGAAATGAGCTGGGAGTTAGAATCTGAAATGAAGTCAAGATATCCTCACCTCTTCGATATACCAGGTACGCACCCTAATTTCGAGGATGAAATTTCATAAGAAGGGGAGGTTGTAAGACCCCAACTTTTATAAATAAAGATTAAATTTTCTCGAAATATATTTTTGAATATTATGGTGTGGATATGATATAATATTATAGTTGTGGGTATTATTTACAAATTTTGCAAAGTAAGCAAGTGGTTATATAATATTCGATTGGTCGGGGAATATTCGTTTTAACAGGGAATATTCGTAGGATTCAAGACAATCATTGGTGGACCCTACACAACTGAAGTATTGTCGTAGTAAGAAAACGATAGAATTATCTTTTTTATAAAAATAACGGCGAAAGTGTTACCGTTAAAACAGTTGAACTACCCGGTAGTAAAAGTACAGTAATACGCATGGTTACATAGTAGCACACGTTATTGGTTATTGATGCTTACTTGAGAAATCACTCAGTTATACTCAATTATTGCTACAGTAATTGCTGCATCATATCTCTCATATTATTGATTCAATTATTATCACAGTATCATCTGCATAATATTTTATATTATTAAATCAATAATTGAGACGAAAAAGTTATTCATATTATTATTTACAATATTGAAAATATATAGAAGTTCTGTCAAGGAGAGGTTTGGTCACCTAATTGCGCGCCAATAAGGAGAAATCCTTATCGGAAAGCCCCCTCTTTCCTGGGAACGACCTAGTTGTTAAATATTGTGAGTTATAATATTAATGATGAATAAATTTGTGTTGATTAAAGATGAATTTGATAGTTCCATTGTATTGGGATTATTAGTGTTAGTGGAAATTGACATCTATTCCGATGATAATTAATGTCTGGGGGTTATATTGATAAATCGGGTAATTTATCGGAAAAATGAGCAATTAATTGCTACTAATTCACATGCTTATATAACTATTTATTCACATGTGTGTACTATTGAATCACATTCTTGTACTATTAGGGGAGTTGGTACAAGATTGATAATACTTGCATGACTAAGTTAAAAATGGAGGTATAGATGGAGGTACTATACTGTAATTCGTATTTTTTACATGATTATACTATTAATTCACATGATTGAACTATTGATTCACATTATTTACTATTAGGGGAGGTGGTGCAAGTTTGATAATACTTGCAGGACTAAATTAAAATTGAAGAAAAAGAGAAAGGTATTATAGTATAATATTCTGAGCCCCAAAACGTGCAATTATCGAAACTATATTTTTCAATAAATAGAAGCTCATTTCTTCATTATTCTTCACCAATTAACTCAAGTTATAGAGCATTTATTATAGAGAGAAAGAATAGAGAGAAAGAAAAAGAGAAGTCTGCTACCTCACTACTCCAGTATCCAGTTTCTTTCTAAAGTAAGGTGTATTATTTCTTTCTTTCGTCTTCATGAAGAGAACTTCTGTTATTCCATTCTTTATTATTATGTTGGAATAACCTATCTATGCGAAGTACCGCATACATGGTGAAATTCTTCTGTTATTCCATTCTTTATTATTACGCTGGAATATCCTCGATGCTGCGCTTTTACGCCGGACTGATTCCGCCTTTATTATTCTCGTTGAATATCCTGTCTGCGCATTCTACTACGGACTGGTTCCGCCTTTATTATTCTGTTGGAATATCCTGTTTGTGCATTTTACGCCGGACCTGATTCCATCTTTATTATTCTGTTGGAATATCCTCGCTCACATGCGCTTTACGTACTGAACTTCGATTCCGTTATTTATTATTCTGTTAGAATAACATGTATGTGCGGTCTATCGCATGCCTGGTGATTTTTTTTAATATTCCATTCCTTGTTATACTCAGTTGGTTAAAGTTTTAACTTCTATACTCCATGAAATTAGTGGATTATCCTTGATATGTACGCTTCATCCAGTATCTTTTCATGGAAATATTCTTCTGAGCATTCTTGAATTTTACTCCACATATAAGTATAATGTTGACAATTTGGACGTTATTGATTCCTGTATAAAATAATTCTTGAACTTGTTTTATTGAATTCTTATATCATTGTCATCATCCTCATGTTTATATTTTGTTGAAAGTCATCTGTGGCCTGTAGTGCATAGATGGACTTGGTATGATTATGACCAGGGATTATTCGGTGTAATCATGACCGTAATGTTACAAATGATGTGGTAAAAGTCCTCATTGGCCCATAGTGCATTGATGGACAGTTGTTGGCATGATCATGACCATTGATGAATACACGAATATCCTTAGCCCGTAGTGCATAGATAATTTGCGGTCGTGATACTAATGAATACCCTTGGCCGTAGAGCAGGGATGATGTGGTTTATTTATTAAGCTGATTCTCAGCGATAAAAGTGATGAAAAACCTTTAAATCATAGAAGATAGTAGATTTTATTCTCTACTTGACTCTTCTAATGGATTGCTTGTTCCGCTGCAGTTAAACTTGATGTTTGTTATATTTTTATCAGTTTAACACTGTTGAAGACTAACGATAAATTATTCTGTATTATCTTAGTCATAATATCTCTTACTGGGCTAGTTGAGCTCACCCTTTCTTTCACTGTTCTCTTCAAGAAATGAGAACGTAGCAGGGACGAGTCGGGGAACGGAGTGATGGTCCAGATAGATGGCTATAGTAGTCCTCACTATTATGTAAAATAGTGTGATAATAAATGTAATAAGGACTCCATTGAGTGTGGATATTGTAAGACCCCAACTTTTTAATGAATAAAATCGAATTTCCTCTATTTATTATTGTGAATAATAAGGTGTTAAATTGATATAATATTTTGATTATGGGTGAAATATGCAAAATTTTCAAAATAAGCAAGTGGTTATAAAATATTCAATTGGTCGCTGCGAATATTCTTCTTTGTCGGAATATTCGTATCGACAAGCCAGAC
This sequence comes from Panax quinquefolius, assembly GCA_020205615.1. Lineage (NCBI taxonomy): Eukaryota > Viridiplantae > Streptophyta > Magnoliopsida > Apiales > Araliaceae > Panax > Panax quinquefolius. The sequence continues at coordinate 20,520,721 of CM035166.1, forward strand.
CATTTGTGGGCCCCATAACGGATAACTGTCGGATGAAGAAAATGACAAGTTTGAGTTTTTATAAATAACGGTGTAATGGTTACCGTTAACACTTGCTGATTATTACACGTGGTTAAAATACGATGTACGCGCGGTTACACAAAGAAGCATTACCGTTTTGCACATATTTTGAGTTATTGATTTTTACGTATGAAGGCACTACTCAGTAATTGTTACAGTAATTACTGTTTAATATTTTATTTCATTGGTTCAATAATTGTTGCGTTGATATTATATATTATTGTTGTTTCAATAATTGTCACTGCACAGTATTTCCCATTATCGAATCAATAATTATAATTATTTGAATAATATTATGAGATAGCATTATTGGCAATGTCTAGAAAGTTCTGTCAATGAGAGGTTTGGTCACCTAATTGCGCGCCAGTAAGGAGAAAACCTTATCTGAAAGCCCCTCTTTCCCGAGAACTACTGGTTGTCATAATTGTGATTACAGTAATATTATTTGTGAATAATTAATTATTGATTTATATGATAAGGAAATATTTATTTGATGTGGATATAAATGATGGATTTATTTATGTGGTTATAAATGAAGGAATTAATGTTGAGGTGTTTTATCAGTATTTTGTCGGATTGGAGGTATTAAAAGATCGAATCGGTGTTTTTAAATCTCTATTGCGTGAGTTATAAATTTTAATCCGACCGTTGGATCGTTGTGATTTTTGGATATGTTATACATATATAAGTTGAGTATATGTCCACAAATTTTGAACCGTTAAAAATAAACGTATAATTTGCTATGAATTTTAAGAGGTGGCTGATTCAGAAATTATGTTTATAAATGATTTTGGTGGAAAATTCTAGAATTGAGTGGGCTCCACTTGTGGTTGGTGAAGAAATGTGCTGAATTTTATTTCAAATGTGGTGGGTGGAAATAGTAGCAGGTAAAGCCATCAGGTAGCAGGTCAAGTCTGCTTCAGCGTGCTAACATTTTCCTATAAATAGAGGGCTAAGTTAGAATTGAAAATCACACCAGAAACAAGTTTTCTCTCTTTCTCTCTTTCTCTCTCTATAATATTGAGTGTATTTTGTGAGTATTGTAGTACTTTGAGTGTTGCTATACAAAGGTAAGTTTCTTCAAAGACTATATCCAAAGATTCCAAATCAAGTATCTTTGTCTTTTGCAAGGTAAGGGATATTGTTTTCTTCTTAAATGATATTATTTTCTTCAATATCATTATGCCGAAATATTGGTCTGAACTTTTTATCAAATTTAGAACTTTTTGTGTCGGGGTTACTATTCACGTATACGGCACTATTCATGTATACGGTACTATTCACGAATACTACTACTATTCAATAAAAAAATAAAATTTTCTTCTTTTGTCCAAGATGTCTATTATGGTTACTATCTTTGATTGTATCCATGTTTTGATCTTTATTCTTGAATTTTGCTTCAAATTTGGTTATTATGGAGTATTATTGATCTTGGATAAACTGTGATACGAATCTCTAATATTTGTTATTTTGTTTCACTGGATTCGTTTCTTTAACATATTTTTCATCATCCTCTGTCCTAAATGATGATATTACTGAATATCTTTGGCCTGTAGTGCAAAGATGAATGATTACCTGATGAAAATCTTTGGCCCGTGGTGCAAAAATGAATAGGTGTTGAGATAAACATGACCAACAGGTGATACAAATGAATATCTTTGGCCTGTAGTGCAAAGATGAATATTTGATTCAAGATGTATATTGATTGATGTTACAGGGATAAAATATTGATGATGGACTTTTAAATCATAGAAGATAGTAGAATTCTTTCTCTACTTAACTCTTCTAATGGATTGTTGTTTCCGCTGCTGTTGTTGATCTAAAACTTGTTGTCTATTATATTTTATCAGATTTTTTCCTGTTGAAGACTAATGATAATTTGTTGTATATTATCTTAGTCATAATATTCATTACTGGGCTAGTTGAGCTCACCCTTTTCCTTTTTATTCCATTTTTCTTCTCAGGAGGTGAGAACATAGCAGGATCTAGTCGGGGTATGGAGTGATGGTTCTAGAAAGATGTTTTAGCAATCCTCACTATTTCTGTAAAATAGTGGTTGGATAATTGTAATGAGGACTCCTTTTGAGTTTGTATACTCTCTATTAGACAGTATTTGTATTCAAACTCACAGTATATGTGTTATCGTATTTTGCACGACAATTGTATTACTGAGGTTGTATTTGTTTCTATACCATGTATTTGGCGACTTAGAATAGGTTGGGTGGATTGGACCTATTTTGGGGGCGTCACAGTTGGTATCAGAGCTTAGGGATATTGTCTCTGGCGGAGATCGGGGAATAGAACTAGGAGGTGAGAGATAAGTAAATTCTTCGCTAGTGTGTCATACCTAAGTTTATTTGGTATTTAATTGGTCGGTCAGAGTATAAGGATAATATGTGATATGTCAATTAACCCTTGTTTTATGGCAGTGTTTGAAAATGGCATCTGAAAATGTTGTGATAAGCAATGAAGCATATAAGACCGTTGAGTCACCAACGATCAATACCCAGGATAATGTGCATCAGGATGGCAATAATCCTCAGGTAAACAACAATACCGATCAAATGATGAACGATGGGATGTTCAGAGGCTTTATGCAATTCATGCAACATCAGGCGAGAGGGACTCGTGTTCAAAATGCAGGTGGAAACACTGGCAACTCACGGATGGTCACCGCTAAGCAGTTCAAAGAGCTGGGACCACCGGAGTTTTTGGGAAAGCCAGAACCACTTATGGCAGAGACGTGGATAAAGCAGATCACCAAGATATTTGATGTCTTGGGATGTTCCGAGGAGCAAAAGGTTCCCTTTGCCACCTTCATGTTGCGAGGAGAGGCGACATCGGTGGGAATCAGAAAGCGTACTCAATCTGCCGCACTGAAGATGTCTTGGGTGAAGATCCAAGAATTGTTCAACAAAAAGTACTTTCCCGAAAGTATTCGTCACATGAAGGAGGTTAAGTTCATCAAGCTGGAACAAAACAATATGAATGTGTCACAGTACGAAGCAAAGCTTGCCGAATTGTCCTGATTTGCATCCCATTTGGTTGATAATGAAGAGAGAATGACGTGAATGTTTCTGCGAGGTTTGAAACCCAAAATACGTCAATACCTTATTTCTCACAAACTTTGTTTATATTCAGATGTAGTGAATAGGGCTCAATTATTGGAGCGCAATAATGAGCCAGCCCAACCGAAGGATAACGAGCAACAACACGATAATAATCGTCATTCGGCAACTCACCATCATCTAACAATGATAACCATCGTGGAGGAAATTATCATGCCGTAAATGGTAACCACTTCGGTGGTAATCATGGCAAAGATAATAGAAGAAATGATTCAAGTGGAAATTTTAAGAAGAAAAGATTTAACGATGATGGGAAGACGTCGACAACAACACCAACACCAGCAACAAATTCTAGGGGAGGAGAACGACCGCCAGTTAGATGCTACAGATGCGGAGATGAGGGACATATAAGTCCAAACTGTTCACAGCTTTCCAAGATATGTTTTAGTTGTGGAAAAGACGGTCACATAGCTCGATTTTGTCCTGTAGCGAACTCAAGTCCAGCTGGGACGGTGGCACCAAAGGCGGATACGGACAAAACAAAATCGGCTGTTTCAGGAAGAGTGTTTCTCGTGACTTCTCAAAGAGCGAGTAACCCGAACGAAGTTAGCACGGGTTAGTTAATTATAAATTCTTGCGAAGTCTATACCTTATTAGATACCGATTCTACCCACTCTTTTATTTCTCCTGCTTGTGCTCAACGTTTAAACTTGACTCCGGAGAAATTAGACTTTGACTTATCTGTGGAGACTCCGTTAGGAGAAACTTTTATCATATCCACTATTTATAAATCTTGTTTGATCCAAGTGGGCATAATCACATTCTCTGTTGATCTTATCTCTTTAAAGATACTCTCTTTTGATGTGATTTTAGGGATTGATTGGTTAACCACTCATCATGCCAAAATTGATTATTTTCGTAAGGTTGTTAGTTTTCATATTCCTAACCAACCTGTTATGCGAATTCAAGCAACCAAACTATTGAAGTCAAACACTTTCATATCAAGCCATAAAGCCATTAGTTTATTGAAAAATGGATGTCAAGCTTTCTTAGCCCATTTCATGGATTTAAACAAAAATACATCAGATTTGAATGATATTTCTGTTGTTAGTGAATTTCCTGACGTATTTCCTGAAGAATTTCCTGGCATACCCTAGAGCGTGATATTGAATTTTGTCTCGACTTTGAACCCGGTACAAAACCCATTTCTAAAATCTCTTATCGAATGGCTCATATTGAACTTCAGGAGTTAAAAGCCCAACTACAAGAGTTGGTACTCAAGCCTCTATCTAGTGACTTCTTTTATGGAAAACACCGAAGCTAGACTCTCCGTAGGGGATGTCATATTCGTGCGGTGGTAAACTGATAGGCGCCATTGTGACGTGCTATCCAAGATTGGGATATGAGTCACAGTTGAGAGAAACATAAGTCAATAATCAAAATATCTAGCTTTCTAGGCTTAGCTGGTTACTATCAGAGATTCATTGAAGGATTTTCTCGAATCGCTACTCCGTTAACTTAGCTGACTCGGAAAGATACAAAATTTGTGTGGAACGAGGAATGCGAGAAGATTTTCCAAGAGCTCAAGAGGCGGCTCATTTCGGCACCTGTTCTGACCATACCATCCTGGAAAAGAGAATGTGGTAGCTGACGCGTTGAGAAGAAGATCGTATGCGAGTACGAGTGCTATATAGTCGAACACAAAGACCTATTTTGTATAATGTACAAAGGATGGAGATAGAGTTAAAGGCTCCAAGTACCCACGTTATGATGTTAAATATACGAGTAAAATCGACTTTAATCGATAACGTTAAAGCCGCTCAAGCTACACACTGGAGCTGATGAATATAAAGAAGAAGGTGCAAGAATGCGTTATTCTAGAAGTAAGAGTCGATGAAGAGAAGAAAGCTCAAACCTTCAATTTATTTAAAATCCTCGATCGAGTAGAAACCGTGGCCTATAGACTCGCCTTAACGCTAAGTATGTCGCGTGTTCATAATGTTTTTCACGTATCGATGTTACGTAAATATGTGGACGACCCAAACCACATTATTGTGTTACAACCAGGCGAGATAGCCGAAGATTTAACGTATGAGGAGGTACCTATCAAGATATTGGATAGGAAAGAGCATGTCCTACGCACCAAGGTTATACCATAAGTTAAGGTTTTGTGGAGAAACCCTGCTATTGAAGAAATGACCTGGGAGTTAGAATCAGAAATGAAAGTGAGGTATCCTCACCTTTTTGAAACACCAGGTACGTACGTCAATTTCGAGGATGAAATTTCATAAGGAGGGGAGGTTGTAAGACCCCAACTTTTTAATAAATAAAATCGAATTTCTTTTATTTATTATTGTGAATAATAAGGTGTTAAATTGATATAATGTTTTGGTTATGGGTGAAATGTGCAAAATTTTCAAAATAAGCAAGTGGTTATAAAATATTCAATTGGTCGGGGAATATTCATTTGGTCGTGGAATATTCTTGCTGTCGGGGAATATTCGTACGACGGTGCAGTCATTTGTGGGCCCCATAACGGATAACTGTCGGATGAAGAAAACGACAAGTTTGAGTTTTTATAAATAACGGCGTAATGGTTACCGTTAACATTGTTGGATTACCTGGTGGTTAAAATACGATACGCTGGCGTGGTTGCACAAAGAGCATACCTGGTTTTGCACAGTATTTTTGAATTATTTATTCTTACGTAAGAAGGCACTACTCAATAATTGTTACAAAGAATTATCGTAAATATTTTATTTTATTGGTTCAATAATTGTTGCGTTGATATTTTATATTATTGTTGTTTCAATAATTATCACTGCACAGTATTTCCCATTATCGGATCAATAATTCATATTATTTGAATAATATTATGAGATAGCATTATTGGCAATGTCTAGAAAGTTATGTCAAGGAGAGGTTTAGTCACCTAATTGTGCGCCAGTAAGGAGAAATCCTTATCGGAAAGCCCCCTCTTTCCTAGGAACGGCCTGGTTGTCATAATTGTGATTTTATAATATTATTTGTGAATAATTAATTATTAATTTATATGATAAGGAAATATTTATTTGATGTGGATATAAATGATGGATTTATTTATATAGTCATAAATGAATGAATTAATGTTGAGGTGTGATGAGTGAGTTTTATACACATGAATTGGATACATTCGGGATTAATTTATTGTTGTTCTCAAGTCTTTTAAATTATTTTTTAAGTGTTTATGTCTATTCAAGCATGTTTTATGTTGTTTTGTAGGAATTGGGACAAAAGTTACATGGATCAACGTTCGAAGTGGCTAGATTCGCGTTTTCGGCTTGCCATTTACACAGCAGTCACTTCAGAGCTAATTTGAGTATTTCTACAGACCTTATTTCGAAATTCTTAAAGAATAAAAGTTGTAGATCTACTTTTCCTCTTTCCGGATCATCTTGAATCATCTAAATCAGAGTTCAGACGAAAACGTTATGGCCATTTTCCCAAAGGACGTCGGAGTAGAAAATGTCAAAACTTGTAACAACACCGGGGCTCTATTCTTAGTTCATTTCACAGCGCCGGGGAGCTATAAGGCGATGTCTCGGCGTCTTGAGCAGTCTTTGAAGGCCAAGGCCGGGAAGAGGTTGAAGCGCCTCGACGCGGGCGCGCGTTTAGGTAATTTTGACACCTTTTGACTCCAAATTGGATTGGGTTTGTTCTAAACTAAAAATTGGACTTGTAACCTATAAATACATGATGTAAGGCATAAAATAAAGGGAGATTACATAGATTAGACTAGATTAAACACTCCTTTAGATTAGAACATAACCCTAGTTCTTATTAGTTTTGGAGATTGAAGCAACTTGGAGACCATTGAAGATCAAGAGCAAGAGCAAGAGGGGAGCATCAGATTTGCTGACAACAGATTCTATTCTCTTCTCTCATCTTACTTTTATCTTTTAATGTCTATTCAATTGTGGGTTCTTGATTTTAATTCATTAATTATGAACTAACACTTTCATTAAGATTTCAATTGAACCTTTTATGATTATGAATTGATTATTTAATTTATTCTAATTATTTATGTTGAAGTGAATTGTTCATCTTGCTTTGAGCTTATTGATTAATTATCTGATCAGTAATTACTGTGTTACTCTAGAAGGAATTGAGAAAGGAATTCTAGGGTTAGAACTGGGCATGGTGACATGTGACTTAGTTATTTGCACAGTGAATAAGTAGGTTTGTGAATAGAATGAGAATATCTATTTGCCGCATGTAACACATAAGGAATTGGGATTGTAACGAGTTTAATTCAATTGTTTTGCATAGAGATATAGCAAAATTAATCTGGGTTAAATAGAAGGCAATTGATCACTCGAGAGAGGGCTTTTGGCATTTGAGAATTCCTGTTAACAATTCAGTAGACATAATAATTGGGATAATTGGATAATTGGTTTATAGTTCATAATTGGGGATATTGGAGTCTTAGCCTTTATTTATTTGAATTCATTTATAAAGTAACCTAGTTTTAATTGATTAATTTAGTTTTATTAATTAGAAAAATCACGATTTGAGATTGTTTAAATAAAATTAGTTTGGTTAAGAATTAGTACTTGGTGATTTTTATCAAATAATTCCTCGTGGGAACGATACTCTACTTTCACTTTATTACTTGTTGACCGTGTATACTTGCACGTATTCATTGATTGCGAAATCGATCAACAAGTTTTTCGCGCCGTTGTCGGGGAATTAATTTAATAATTTTTACCAATATTAATTTCTATCAAATTAGTCTTAATTTAAACATTTTTATTTTTATTTTAATTCTCTTCCTATATTTCTCTCTTTTCGTATTACCATGGATGAGTTTGAGTATCAATGGCCATACACAAACATGACTCAACCAATGGAAACATGGCGTCCACAATCCACACAAAGCAGTAGTGATGGTTTGTGAAATTTTCTTTGAAATCATATGAGTCATCAATGTGCCATCAGTTTTGAGCTGGTACAATATAGTGGGCCAATACAAATTGAGGCAACTTCGAAGACATTGGAGGTTATCGCAACCCAACAGAGTCGAAGGATGGAAAGAATGACTCAACGAGGGAGGAGCGGAGATTGATGGACTCGAGGCATTTTCTCAGATTGTCGGCCACAATTGAGAAACTTTCGAGGATGTTTGAAGCTTTTAAAGCTCAACGTCGTCAAAGTGTGGCGGTTACTTTTGTGATTATTGTCTTTGGAAATCATATGAGTCATCAATGCGCCATCAGTTTTGAGCCGGTACAGTATGGTGGTGATTACCCCAATAATTATGTCTATCCCAATAACTATTATCAAGATTGGGGGTATCACCCGGATTTTTCATGGAGCCATACTCATCAAGATCAATTTTATGCTCCAAGTCCAACATACCAACCGGATTTCTCGTGTCCACCTCCACTACAACAGGAAGAACATTCAAATTTGGAGGAAACTTTGTCCAAGTACATAGCTTCATGTGAGGAGAGGGGGATTAATCAAGAGATATTGAGTCAAAATTTTACGAACCAAACAGAACAACTAACCAATGCCTCAAACATCTATCCTCAATACCCTTGGCTCTATGACATGAATTCTGAGACTGATGGTGAGCCCAAGCCAAATCTATAACTGGATGAGCCACGAGATGAAAAAGAGGAGACAAGTGGGGATAATGACAACAAGGTCGGTGAAGAACTAATTGTGAGAACCAATGATGATGAGCCAATGTTATTTACACCTCAAGTGCCTTCTCCTCCACAGTTCAAGAGTCCGGTTAGATTTGCAAAACCTTGTCCGATTGGTAGTCATGTCGTCGGCAATACTCTCTGTGATGTAAAAGCAAGTACACCTTCGAAACCATGGTGCGATGAGTTGGAGAAGATAGAAGAAGAAATTGTTGTGTCGACATAAGCCTCAATGCCAGAATATATTCGCAGACACAATGGAGAAACCACCTAGATGCTGGACGTTCTTGAATGTGATCTTATCTAAAGAAAGCATGCTAGGTGACTTTAATACAATGGCTATTACAAATGGGAACCTACCAAAAGCTATATTATTTCTGATGGATGGAGGGTTTCTCAACTTTCAAGAGGAATTGGATAGCGTTGACCGAGATAAAGTCAGTCGAAAGAAAGGCGAAAAACAAGCGCTTATTGGGAGGCAACCCAAGTTTAATTTTTATTTTTAATTTTTATTAAGTTTTATATTAGTAGTTTTGAATTTGCATTTATTTAGGATTTAATAAAATTGCTTCTATCTTGGTTTTACAGGTTATTCAAGTCAAATTCAAGTGTGGTGCCCAATTTGTTCCATGTGCTTAGCCTATTCTCCAAACTTAGCGGACAAGGAGAAAGATTGCTATATTTTCAGGGAAGTCCTCTGCTTTAATTTTTTCTATTGTAGCCATTGAGGACAATGTCTAGTTTAAGTTTGGGGGCATTTTCGTGTCGTACTGTATATAGTTAGTTATCTGCATAGTAGTTTTTTTTTTTTTTTATGTGTTAGCATTATGTTTTTTTAGGTTGCATATAATACATGGTATTTTTTTTTTTTCATCTTCATATATGTGTTCATGTAGTATAATTGCATTTTTTTTTTTTTTTGCATGAATCATGTGATAGGTTGGTGTGGTCTTAGCTCGGCATATGATAAGATTGGTTTTGCATGTTAACTTGAATAAGTGTTGATAATTGATGATGAGTTCTAATTTTAATCATGATGATAATCTGAGCTTTTCCGTTTCGAAACTTATGTAACCTAAGTTAGCACTTAATGTTTAACTGCTTTAATCCACTTGGTTCAAGGGTTTCATAATTTGTTTACGAGGAAAATCTTTGTTAAAATTTAAGGAAATTAGTGAACTGGCGGTAAAGGTTGGAATGACGTAAAAGCTTGAGTTTGGGGGAATCTATGGGATATATATACTAAAAAAAATTGATGAAGAAAAAAAAATAGAAAATCCAGAAAAAAAAAAAAAAAAGAAAAGAGATGATGAAAAAAAAAAGAGAAAAACTGTGGTTAGTTTTGTTTCGGGGCCTTTGTTACTTGAGCAAGTACGCCCGAAGGGGTGTCTTAACACCTAGCGCCCTAAGGTCTTATATGGTCTGGGAGTCGTTGGTTGAAAGCTCGCTAAGGGGTGGCACTGTTAGCCTAATGGAATGAGACATTGCACATCCATGAAAAAAAAAACACGAGAAAAAGCAAAAATGCCCTCGTGGTTGAATAAAAGTATAAATAAATCCTGTATTTACCCTTAGATTTGGTAATTGCTTAGTTTTAACCGGAGTTATCATGTTCACAAAAGTAATTGAATGGGAACTGAAATTTTCCTTATAAGAAGTTTGTTATGTGATTATCTTGAACTGTGGTTGGTTAGAATGATTAACAAGCACACACACACAACATGGGTGATGACAGGTTTGGGTTGACTAATTGGTTAGAGTTATGAATTTTGAATTGATTGGATATATTGTTTGAGTACCAATGGTATCTTTGAGGCCTGTTGCTATATATCATACTGATTTATTACTCGGTTCGTAGGTATATTAGGAAGTAGATTATGCATATGCATTCATTTAATTGAGTTATTTTGTTTATTTTTAGTTATTTTGTGTTTTTGCTTGAGGACAAGCAAAGGTTTAAGTTTGGGGGTATTTCATGAGTGAGTTTTATACACATGAATTGGATACATTCGGGCTTAATTTATTGTTGTTCTCAAGTCTTTTAGATTATTTTTTAAGTATTTATGTCTATTCAAGCATGTTTTATGTTGTTTTGTAGGAATTGGGACAAAAGTTACATGGATCGACGTTCGGGGTGGCTAGATTTGCGTTTTCGGCTTGCCATTTACACAACAGTCACTTCAGAGCCAATTTGAGTATTTCTACAAACCTTATTTCGAAATTATTAAAGAATGAAAGTTGTAGATCTACTTTTCCTCTTTCCGGATCATCTTGAATCATCTAAATCGGAGTTCGGACGAAGAAGTTATGGCCATTTTCCCAAAGGACGTCGGAGCAGAAAATGTCAGAACTTGTAACAGCGCCGGGACGCTATTCTTAGTTCATTTCACAGCGCCAGGGCGCTATAAGGCAGTGTCTCAGCGTTGTGAACAGTGCTGGGGCACTGGGGAAGAGGCTTGGTGCGGCCTGGACGCGTTTTGGGCGAATTTTGACACCTTTTTGACTCTAAATTGGATTGGGTTTGTTCCTAAACTAAAAATTGGACTTGTAACCTATAAATACATGATGTAAGGCATAAAATAAAGGGAGATTACATAGATTAGACTAGATTAAACACTCCTTTAGATTAGAACATAACCCTAGTTCTTATTAGTTTTGGAGATTGAAGCAACTTGGAGACCATTGAAGATCAAGAGCAAGAGCAAGCGAGAGGGGGAGCATCGATTTGGTTGACAATGTATTCTATTCTCTTCTCTCATCTTACTTTTATCTTTTAATGTCTATTCAATTGTGGGTTCTTGATTTTAATTCATTAATTATGAACTAACTCTTTCATTAAGATTTCAATTAAACCTTTTATGATTATAAATTGATTATTTAATTTATTCCAATTATTTATGTTGAAGTGAATTGTTCATCTTGCTTTGAGCTTATTGATTAATTATCCGATCAAGAATTACTTGTTACTCTAGAAGGAATTGAGAAAGGAATTCTAGGGTTAGAATCGGGCATGGTGACATGTGACTTAGTTATTTGCACAAATGAATAATTAGGTTTGTGAATAGAATGAGAATATCTATTTCTTGCATGCATAAGTAACACATAAGGAATTGGGATTATAGAGAGGCTTTTGGCAGTTTAATTCAATTGTTTTGCATAGAGATATAGCAAAATTAATAAAGTAACCTGGTTTTAATTGATTAAATAGATTAGAAAAATCACGATTTGAATTGATCACTTAGAGAGAGGGCTTTTGGCATTTGAGAATTCTACTTCACTTTATTAACAATTCATTCATTGATATGCGATAATAATTTTGGGATAATTGGATAATTGGTTTATAGTTCATAATTGGGGATATTGAGTCTTAGCCTTATATTTATTTGAATTCATTTATAAAGTAACCTAGTTTTAATTGATTAATTTAGTTTTATTAATTAGAAAAATCACGATTTGAGATTGTTTAAATAAAATTAGTTTGGTTAAGTAAAGTTAGTACTTGGTGCTTTTATAATTCCTCGTGGGACACGATACTCTACTTTCACTTTATTTACTTGTATTGTAGTGTATATATCAAATGCAAGTTCTTGAATATATCCAGCTTTCAGATTCATTGATTTCAAAGGTATGGGAAAATCGATATCATTATCTTTTGAACATATTGGTCTAAACTTTTAATAAATTCAAATTGGGTTTATAATCTTGCCTTATTCAAAAATGATATTTCAAATGTGGTAGAAATTACACTATTCACGAATCTTTGGCAAGACACTATTCACTTTAAAAAAATGAAATTTTCTTCTTTTAATATTGTCCAAGATGTAGTATTATGTTTACTATCTTATATCCGCTTTCCATATCCATGTTTTGATCTTCTTATTATTCTTGAATTTTATGCTTTAAAATATGGTTATTTTGGAACTTTTTGTGTCGGGATTATTCACGATCTTGGATAAATTCGTTCATTCATACTATTCAAAAAAATCTTCTTTTGTCCATATTTGGTTATTTTGATTTCCATGTTTTGATCATTATTCGAATTTTGCTTTAAAATTGGTTATTTTGGAGTATTATTTCTTGGATCATCTCTAATATTTGTTATTTTGTTTCACCGATTCGCTTTCTAAATATTTTTCATCATCCTCAGTCCTAAATGATGATATTACTGAATATCTTTGGCATATAGTGCAAAGATGTATGATTACTTGATGAATATCTTTGGCCTGTAGTGCAAAGATGAATGATTACCTGATGAATATCTTTGGCCCGTAGTGTAAAGATGAACAGGTGTTGAGATGAACATAACCAACTGGTGATACAAATGAATATCTTTGGCCTGTAGTACAAAGATGAATATTTGATTCAAGATGTATATTGATTGATGTTACAGGGATAAAATATTGATGATGCACTTTTAAATCTTAGAAGATAGTAGAATTCTTTCTCTACTTGACTCTTCTAATGGATTGTTGTTTCCGCTGCTGTTGTTGATTTAAAACGTGTTGTCTATTATATTTTATCAGATTTTTCCCTGTTGAAGACTAATGATAATTTGTTGTATATTATCTTAGTCATAATATTCTTTACTGGGCTAGTTGAGCTCACCCTTTTCCTTTTTATTTCATTTTTCTTCTCAGGAGGTGAGAATATAGCAGGATCTAGTCGGGGTGTGGAGTGATGGTTCTAGAAAGATGTTTTAGTAGTCCTCACTATTTCTGTAAAATAGTGGTTGGATAATTGTAATGAGGACTCCTTTTGAGTTTATATACTCTCTATTAGACAGTATTTGTATTCAAACTCACAGTATATGTTGTATCGTATTTTGCACGACAATTGTATTACTGAGGTTGTATTTGTTTCTGTACCATGTATTTGGCGACTCAGAATAGGTTGGGTGGATTGGACCTATTTTGGGGGCGTCACAGATATTGTTTAGATGACAATATTTGTATTAAAGCTCATAGTATATGTTTTGTCGTATTTTACAATTAATTTACCGCTTAATTAAGTTTTTATTTGTATTTTGTACCATGTATTTGGCGACTCATGATGGGTGTTGTATACCTATTTTGGGGGCGTCACATAGAAGATAGTAGATTTTATTCTCTACTTAACTCTTCTAATGAATTATTATTTCCGCTGCGAATATTGATTTAAAACTTGTTGTCTATTGTATTCTATTAGATTTTTTCCTGTTGAGAACTAACGATAATTTGTTTTATATTATCTTAGTCATAATGTTCTTTACTGGACTAGTTGAGCTCACCCTTTTCTTTTTTGTTCTATTTTTCTTTTCAGGAGGCGAGAATGTAGCGAGTACTAGTCGAGGTGTGGAATGATGGTTCTAGAAGTTGTTTTAGTAGTCCTCATTATTTTATAAAATAGTGTATCAATAATTGTAATGAGGACTTATTTAAGTGTGGATATTGTCTAGATGACAATATTTGTATTTAAACTCACAGTTTATGTGTTGTCGTATTTTGCACGATAATTGTATTAATAAAGTTGTAGTTATTTCTGTACCATGTATTTGGCGACTCAGAATGGGTGTTGAATACCTATTTTGGGGGCGTCAAAAATATTTCAGCATAATGATATTGAAAGAAATAATATCATTTACGAAGAAAATAACATCTCTTACCTCAAAATAACCGTACTTTTGACTGAATTTCGGATATAGTGCTTACAGAAACTTACACTGAATAGCAACTCTCAAAGTATCAAAATACTCACAAAAATACGCTCGATAATCTAGAGAGAAAGAAAACTTATTTCTGGTGTGATTTTCAATTCTAACCTAAGCGTCTATTTATAAGAAAATGCTAGAACGCCATAAGAGACTAAAATAATAAAATAATAATATTCTTTTTCTTTCTTCTACGCCAACCTTCACTAACCAAGCCCGCCAACTTGGAACAAAAAAAATAGCAGCCCACATGTTTAAAACAAAAGTGGGTCCCACCCAATTTTAATAAAAATCATTTTATTTTCTGAAACTTCAGTAATTCATAGAAAATAGCCCGTTTATCAGAAAAATACGAATTTTATGTCCATTTTACACGAAAATTGAATTCTCTACAACTTTGTAGCTTTGAGTTTTTCTAAATTCCAAACAGAAAATATCTGAAATTCCCAAACGGATGATTTTTAATACCTCTATTTCGACAAAATACTGATAAAACATCTCAGCATTAATTCCTTCATTTATAACCACATAAAATAAATAAATCTATCATTTATATCCACATCAAATAAATATTTCCTTATCATATAAATCAATAATTAATTATTCACAAATAATATTACAGAATCACAATTATGACAACCAAGCCGTTCCCAAGAAAGAGGGGGTTTTTCAATAAGGATTTCTCCTTACCTACAAGCCAATGATTAGGTGACCAAACCTCTCTCGACGTAACTTTTTAGACATCGCCAATAATCTTTATCTAATAATATTATTCAAATAATATGAATTATTGATCTGATAATGGAAAATATTGTGCAGTGATAATTATTGAAACAACAATAATATAAAATATCAACGTAGTAATTATTGAGTAGTGTCTTTTTACGTAAGAATCAATAATTTAAAAATAATGTGCAATACTGTGCTTCTTCGCAAGCAACAACGCCATTATTTTATTTTACCCAATCGGTATTCCAACAGAAATTAATCTGTAATAATTACGCCGTTATTTATAAAAACTCAAATTTGTCGTTTTTTTCATCATCCGATGTTATTTTGTTATAGGGCCCACAAATGGTTTAACATGTCAATGATATTTCCGACAAAAAAAATATTCCACGACCAAACGAATATTCCCCGACAATAATGATTATTTTATAATCACTTGCTTATTTTGCAAAATTTGTACATTTCCTCCATAACCAAAGTATTATATCAAATTAACTCCATATTATTTTAAGATAATAAATAGAGAAAATTCAATTTTATTTATAATAAGTTGGGGTCTTACAATCACTCTTACAACTATTTTCATTTTAAAATAAAAGAAAATTCTTTTGAAGGCTTTTTTTTTTTTGAGAACTTACACTATTACAATGTAATAAATGTTGGGATAAATACATTTCTATCTTTTGAAGCAGACCTAATAAATTTCTGACTTTCTGTTGACGAATAAACTCAAATATGTGATCTTACACAATAAAAATAAAAAAAAAAACATTTTACTATCACATTTAGTCTTTTTAGAGCCTTTCTTATTTATCTATTTACTTTTGGTGGCAAGGCACTTAAGATCCTTGATCTAGATTTGGAGAGGTTTCTCTTTAAAAATAAACTATCCTCTAGAACTTTTTGTTTCTTTCTTTCTTACTTTTATTTTAATTTACTTTTTCCTTTTGTGTGGATTGCTCTTTACTTATTTCCTTTATGGTCCGATCGTAATTGGATTTGAATAAATCGGGACATAATAGTTTCCCGAAACCTTCAGTCATGGGAGTTTTGTTTTCTAATTTATTTAAGTTTTAATTCTTTTTATGTGAGAGCTTGTCTCTCTCTCCTTTAGTCCTTTGTGCGAGTCTACGGTGATAACTGAGTTAGATCGGGGGTCTTTGATCATCCGCGTTACTCGTGGTGATTGGAAGGAGCACATTTATCTATCACCTTCTCACTACGCCCGTCCTGTTATGGCCTAGTGATGGTGACTAGAATATCAATTATCTTAGTATTGGTCCCTTCTATAGAATTTATAGGATAATACACTTCTTGGTTACTGTACTAATATTCGATTTTTATTATGGTTATCGAAACTTTTTTTGTTACAACCGAATAAATGTACTCTAAAAAATTATAAAATGGTCATTATTTATGATTTTCGTCCAAAAAAAAGACGAAAAAGCTAACTGTATATATTAACCCATTATTTTTGCTGACGTGGAGGGCAGAAATACAAAGAGGCGATTACATGGAAATATGAGGAAGAAGATCATAGATCTAGGTTCTGAGGGTAGAAAATAGTGAGATGAATGCTTCAAACCCAGACGAAGAACGAACATAAAGAAGAGAGAGAAAGAAAAGTTAAAAGAGAAAAAAAATACTCCCTCCATCCTATGATAAAAATCTTTACTACTATTTTGAATAGGCTCATATTAAATATTTATTTTTCTTTAATAACTAAATTTTATACATATTTTTCTATTATACCGTAGCATTAAATATTTTATATTTTTCTTATTCTAATTCTCTCTCCATATTTAATGACATTATTAGAAATAATTTTGTCATTTTATTCACCTTCTTAATATGCGTGAAAAGTCCACCAGGACTTTTATCCTGGGACGGAGGGAGTAAAAGTTTATAATAATTTTAAAATAATATTATTATTAATAATAATAAAGATATTAAGAATAATAATAATTATTATTATTATTATTATTTTGAAATTATTATTATTATTTTAAAATTATTATTATTATTTTAAAATTATTATTATGTAATTATTTAAAAATTATTATTATTATTTTGAAATTATTATTAGTTTTGGAATTATTAATCTGAAGTATTAATAGTCTTGCATTTCTACCCTCTACGTCAGCAAAAATAACGGGCCAATATGTACAGTCAGCTTTTCCATCCATTTTTTCGGACGGAAATTATAAATAATGACCATTTTATAATTTTTAAAAGTACAATTATTCGATTGTAATAAAAAAAAAATTGATAACCAGAATAAAAATTAGACCCTAATAAAATGATCAAAAAGCCTATTATCCCAAAATGTATATTTGTCTTTATACATGATATACTTTTCCGTCCTTATAGGGGAATGGGAACTTTTGACCGGTAGAAATTCCCAATTCTCAGCCCCCCCCTAGGATTATTGTATACTTTTTCCTTAGTTCTGAGCTTCATTTAATTATAATTTAATATATATGTAATTTAATTTTTTTAATGAATGAGTTTTTCTTCTGAATTAATCTATATATATATATATATATAATTGACGATTAAAATTTAAATTAACTTTTATACAATGAATTTGATACACTGAGATACTAGTGGGTCCTGTAAGGCTGTAACATACTACATTGATGAGGGATCCGGTTAGACTCTATATGTGTCGGTATTTTACTGGCCAATTGATCAACTTACATAAAAATAAACTTCATGCTAATCACTTCCATTGATGAGTAATGTAAGTTGGGATACAAAGAAAAAGGTGAGATTGGGTTGCATTAGATTCCCTCCATTACATCTATTTTTCAATTTTTTTTGAATTAGAATCCTCTTTATTATAATTATTGTCCAATTTCTCTTAATACATATTTAACGATAGAAATATTATATTTAACGACAAAATAAAATTCATCGCAAACAATTAGCGACACAATAAAATAATTTAGAGCTTCTAATTATTTTTATAAAAAGTGATTATAAGCCGTTTTAAAATCAAGTTAACAAACAATTTTTACTTAAAACATATTATAACCAGGTTTGACTATTTATAAGCGATTCCAAACACCCTCTTAGTTAGAATAAAATTCCAACTCGGCACTTTTTGAGTGAGATTTTGAGAAGAGTTGGATTGATTAAAGAAAGATCTATTGTTCTTATTATAAGACCCTGATTAGCCACACAAATGTTTGGCAAAGAGAATAATCTTATCATTTGAGTTTGAGAATAATCAAAAACTCCTCCTAAAGGAAGGGTGATAATTTGATCATTTATCAATCTGGGTCTAATAGATTGATGAAAGGTAAAGGTAAACTTTTTTTATTATAAAATCGTATGCAATGCACAAAAATGTCTGCCCAAGATACCGAATTGCTACAAATAACCGCCTTTTAATCATAAAAAAATTATAAAAAAAAAAAGATTTATATATCATCCAACATAAGCAAATCAAAGAGAGTTTTATAACCATTACTTTGAGTCTAGTCTTGCAAATAAATCCACTTACATGTCTTGCTTTTATTATTATATAGGGAGTTACTCTGAATATAAAGTTATATAACTTGAGCCGTAACCCAAAGTAAGAGTCCGGATCTTAAGCTCACCCCTTATCCAACTCACTCGAACTCACCACCCTTTAGCGACGGACCCGGCGATGGTTCGGTCATACAACTGTCGTTTATACTTTTAGCGACGGACAACATATAGCGCCGCTAAAAGTATAGACGACGATATCAGATGACCGAATCAATGAATTATCCATCGCTAAAGGAAGGAGAGTCGGATGAATGGATAAATGATGAAAGCAAGATCCTGGACCGTTCAAAAGTAATATTTGAATCGCTAAATATATACAAGGAGAAATCGGAGTATAAGTTATCCTATCAAAATTATCCAACTGCTTGTATAGCATATTTATTTTTTCCAACTTGATGTTATTTTCACCTTTCCATTTATTCAACCCTAAACTAATAAAATGAAATGATCCAATTCAACTAGTAAATAAAACAAATGGAGATAACTTGCATGAACAAGGGGACTGACAATGTTAACTTATGCGTATGTGCTTTAAAATGTCCTTTAAACAGCTTTGCATGCATGAAATTCTGTCCAAAACTTACCTGTTGCATAGCAATTTCAAATATTTTACATCATTTATGCTTCTTATATGGCATTGGTCCCCTTTAATACATCCAAATCTCCAACCATTATTCTGGTTTCCCTCCTTCAAAACAAGCCAAATTTTGTATTCCCTTTCATCCCATTAGTTCCTCACACTACTCATCTATAACAAGTGAACCTTTCTAGAACTGACAAAGAATGAATCAAGAAATTATCTAAATGTGTCAAATATGGATGATTTTTAAAGGGTTTTTTTTGCTATTGATAATGTCAAAGGCAATAATTATGTTGTCAGAGCAATAAATGTCGTTGAAAGTTCAAATAGTTGTTAAAACAAGGGTAAAAGTATTGTTAAATGCATATTTACTCCGACACTTGCCAATTTTCTCTTGAGATAAGGTCAATAATTGGTGCAAATTGTGGTACTATAGTTTGGGAGTGGTTAGTATGAAATTTATTTTGAAGAATTATTATCGATTGACCAATAGAATCTTGACACGCGAGCGAATAGTTGTATGTGTCAAGATTCTATCTACCTACCAATCAACCAACTTACAAAAAAATAACTTCACGCCAAATTTTGATCCCTATAGTTTACACATGAATAGTCCAAAACCCATCAATAAAATCTTGTCCTCAATAGCTTGAGAAAACAAAGCCGCAAATAAACACCCTTTTACTTCAACCATTTATTTCTCAACTAGACAAAAAAGGCTGGCTTTGGCTTTAGATGTTTGTAAAAGTGCAACTATTTTTAGGCTTAGGCAGTGGGAAATATAGGTATTTTGATTTGTTATGAATGTCTTCAAACTATAACCGAAATTTGGAATGAGTGAATATATTTTCAAACCCAACCAAATAAATAATTCCTACGTTCTATCATAAGAGCACAATCTCTCATCTTAACCGTTTTCTAAACAGGGGCGATCACAGGAACTTGAACACTAAAGTTGCATATTTCTGAATTCTTTTCTCCTCACAATTCAAGATAAATACTGGCTATGAACATCATCATTCAATTTATTTTTTTAACACAGTTAATTACAAACTACCATATTTAAGGAAAGAATAATGGCACATAAAAAGAACAAAAATCAGAGGAACACGACATTTGAACGTAGATAAGCATACGTATTTTTCTTATATAATTCTAAGCATATGTATAAACATAATATAAGTTCACTAATACAATGGATGTTTCTCATCCATGCCCTAAAATTAGCTTATATAAACATTAGCCAGGCACCGATCCCAAATTACGGCCCCAAAACTTTACGTACACGTTCCTGTCTTCCTCTCCTTTGGGGAAAGAAGTCAGAAAGGGTAATTTTAAATCGCTTTGTCAGCTAAACAAAGTCAATGGCTAATATAGCAACAATAAGTTTATGAAACTATATTACCCGAAGTCCATACACTCGGGATGCCAAGCAACGCAACATATAGATCCAGCTAGATGATGATTAATGCCTCTGCACCCAACAGCAAAAAAATACACATCTCCATAGAAATAACCAAGCCTGGAGGGAGCAGATCCAAGTAACGCCATGGTCCACAAAGGTAGTAACTAGTAGTACATAGCAATCTTACAAACTCAAACAAGCCCTTTAAAAGAAAATAACTTCAAGCAATAGATCAAGCTTCAGATATACCACCGCCTGTCCGTAGTTAATCCTTATTAACAGTCAGAACCCACAAAGCTTTTTATCTCATCCATTACAGTGTAGAAGTGGTCATTGTTGGGCAACAAGTAGAACCCAATTGTTGCCTTCTCCAAATATAGAAGTTTAACCTCTTTGCCGGCGTTCTTAAGCCCTTCCGCGTAAGCCATCTGCCAGTCCTGGATAAGGTCCAAACCAGCCACAACTACAAGACTCTTCGGAAAATTCATTCCTTCTATGCTTATGCTTATAGCCTTGGGACCGAAAGGATTACAGGCTGGATGGTCCCTATCTTCCCCCTCAGGGAGAAATGCTCTCCAATACCAGTCTCGGTCTTGAACAGTGACAAAATATTTCCCATCCAGCCGCTTCTCTGATTCAGTTCTCTCTTGCCCACCAAACATTGGATTCAGAAGTATATTTCCCAACACTTCAATTCCTGATTCTACTGCCCTCAAAGCAACATTATGAACAATATTGCCACCAGAGCTATCACCAGCCAAGTATATATGAACTTTAGAGTCCTTTCGACTTTGAAGCCATGTCCTCGAATTAACCCACTCAAGCGCAGTCCAGCCATCATCATAGGCACAGGGATAAGGGTCCTCGGGAGCACGCCGATAATTTACTGAAATCACAACAGCATTACAAAGGCCCACCAGACGTCGACATAGAGTGTCATAGATAGCACTGTTTGCAGAGGAATGTGCAAAGCTTCCACCATGGAAGAAGACTATGACAGGGACAACATCAGCGCTCAAAGGATTCTCAAGTTCCGCAATACTAGGTCGAATCAATTCAGCATTTGCCGGTCGATAGATTCGGGTAAGGAGGTTGGTTCTACGGTCAATAATGACATCAAAGGAGAAAACCCCATTAACAGGATTTGCATTGGCCAGGACTTTGCGGTCAAGGAACTCAGCCAAGTGGCGGTTAAAAGACCCATCAGGACGACGAAGAAGATTGTATGCCAGCTTGAAATTGGAGATGAGGACCCATGTATTGAGTGGAACCACCATCTGTACACAAAACACAGGTGACAACTGAGAAATTGTATAAACACATGATACCCTGAACCTATAAATAGTAAACATCTTAATCTACGTCTTCTGAGCAACATCTTTGTTCCAATTTATCTAATATAAACTAGTTGATTTGCAAGATTTGCAGTAACCCTTGCCCAAAAAAGTGGAGGAAAACAAACAAAAGAAGACAAAAACAGAAAAGGCAAAGGAAAATAGAGTGAACACAGAAACTAAGAAATCCTACAAGAACCCACAAACAAGTAAGAAATAGCAAAACCAGTTGGAACAAAATTGTAAGTAGTGAAAGTGAAACTACCTATACAAACCCTCAACCATATCAAAAGCTCGAACTCATCATAAAGGCCAAAACACAAAATCTCACCAATCCCAAACAAAAATTAGATGGATTTTCAACTTTCCTAAGCACAGAACTATAGACCTCATTCCAAAAAGTAAAAACACTGAAAAATGGCCCACTAACAATCTTTGATCAATCTTCAGCCTAAATCAAAACCCTAAACTTATGCCACCAAACTTCCAACTTTAAAGGAACAAAATCAGAAGCCCAAAACCCATTCAACAAATCTAAATTTTACAAATACCCACCAAGCAAAACATCTAGATTTGCAAAAAAATCATGAATATACATGTGTGCTCCAAAAACAGATGAGATTACATACCTTGGACTCACTAAGATTAATTCCATTACTTCCAGCCATGTGACTACTACTTTTTGTAGAGGAAATCACCAACAAAACCCAAACACCCAATTCAAAATTCCTTTCAAATACCCACTTCAAAAAGAGATCACATTTCAAAAGGGCCAAACGAACACACCCTTTTCCCCTAATCTTGAATTTCTTTATCTAAGATCACAACTCCTTTTAACTGATCAAAAATTCATAATATTGTAGCATCAGATAATAGAAACTAATCTTTCTTGAGTAGTTTTTCTCCCCAAGATTATTAAACTATTAAATCACTCTGCTATAAGAGATGAGAGGGGGAGAGGGGGAGAGTGGGAGAGAAAGAGAGCTTAGGGGTGAGGAATAATGTGGATGGCGCACTTTAGCAAGTGAATATAGGGAAAGGCTAACGGGTTAGGGGGGGTGAAGAGGAGGACGAAAGACACGACAAAGTGAGCTGCCGAAAAGATACTGTTTAGTTACGCGCGGGACCCAATTTCTTAAATTAGTGTATTTGTCAAATAGTCTCTCAATTAAATTAGATACTGTATTTGATGTTTGTGGAAATAAAATTAGAAAAAATAATATTGTAAAATAAGAGGAAAAATAAAAAATAAGAAAATAAGACAGGACTTATAATAAATTCCTTACTTATTTCTATAGATCAAAAAAGAGGGATGATTATCAATAAAATTTATTGTATTAATTTTTAAGAATTAACTTACCGAAAATTGTATAATTTATTTATTATTTTAATATTTTTATTTATTTAAAAGAAAGTTATGCAATCATAATATTTTCATACAAAAATAGTTTTACAAGAATCTTTGGCTCCTTTTGATCAACCAAATATATTCTCAATTAAAATTAATTTTCTAAACGTTTTGAGAATATAAGGGTTAATTGATGTTCTAATTATTGTATTATGTGTTAATTTTCATTTTGGTTATCGATTTTTTTTGTTATAAAGGTATTATTATACTAAAAAAATTAGAAATTAGTTATTACTTAACATTTTGTTCAAAAAATTGATAGAATTGTTGAATAGACTAACGTTTAATAATTGTCATGTGAGATATTTGAATATGTGGGTGGGTCCTTGTTACGTAGACGGTTAATTAATGTTTTGGTTACTGTACTAGGGATCAATTTTTATTTTAGTTACTGAATCTTTTTTTCTATTATAAAGACATTATTGTACTTAAAAAAATATTACAAACTAGTCATTACTTAACTTTACTTAATTGACACATGAGTTAGTTATTGATAATGTGGCACATGATATTGCTAAAGAAATCAAAAAAGGGAAAGCAATTAAAAAAGGGGGGGAATTAGGGCACAATTTTACTTCAATTCAACTTGGCCACAAATATACACAGCAACAAAATGATTTCTACCGAGCCAAAACTAACTTTCGGGTTTACATGACCAAAAATGTAAGTCCAAAGCCCATTTTTTTACGGACGGGTCGGGGCGGGTTGCGGGGAGAGTGTTTATGCCTATTTTTTTGGCATTTTTTGGGCTTAGCCCAAACGGCTCGGATTTTGTGTTAAAAAATGTCACTAAAACTCCGCTTATTTACTGGTAGTAAGCGGGCCCATCATGCTTTGGGGTCTGCTTTGTCGTCTAACCACAAATATCTGGTTCGTTTCTTATTCGTCGATGACAATACACGCGATATGCACGTTTTAGCACTTCCATCTATTTTTGGAGGAATGTTAAGTAATGAATACTTTGTACTCCCCCCGTTCCTAAAAGATTGTCGTTTTAGGAGAAAAAATTTGTTACAAAAAGTTTGTCGTTTACAACTTTCGAGAAGAATAAATTATTTACTTTCCTATATTATCCCTACCTTCTCTCATTGTCCCAAGAAATTTTCTCTCTTGTATTAATAGTTTGCAATTTCTCACAAAGGGGTAGTGATGGAATTTCAAACAAATTTTACTTGGTAAATGAGACTTCCTTAATCTATGTGCCAAAACCTTAAACGACAATCTTTTAGGAACGGAGGGAGTAACATTTTTTTTTATTATAGTAATGACTTTGTAAATATAAAAAAAAAGATTTAGTAATCAAAATGAAAATCGATTCTTAGTATAGTAACCAAAATATCAATTAACCTCCCACGTAACAGGGTTTCACTTGTCACATATTCAAGTACCCCCCACTCCCACCCCCACCCCCACACACCATGACAGTTGATTCAACACTTTCGTTAATTTTTTGAACAAAATATTAAGTAATGACTAATTTGTAATAATTTTTTAAATATAATAATATTTTTATAATAAAAGAAGATTCAATAAGTAAAATGAAAATCGACTGTTAATACAATAACCAAAATGTCAAATACCCGAAAATACAAATATAAAACGAAGTTAAGGGATGTGAGGGACTTATTTCTAAAAATAAATTTCTCATACAAAGAATTATTTTAATACAAAATATCTTTCAAGTATATCGACTCTATCTTGACTAAATTCTTTTTAAATTTAAAATATAATTTATTTTTAAATTATGTAATATTAATTTTGTAAAAGTTTCATTACATATTGAAATTTTTTCTGTCAAATTACATTTACGATGTATATCAATATATGAAAGTTTGTATAATTATAAAGTTGACCCACTATATTATTACATCGTTAAAATATTACCAAATATCAATTACAGTTATCCATGTAATTTACAGTAAAACAATTGAAATATAAATTAATTAGCAAGATGTATTTTTTTTTTATTTTGTACATTTTATTACTTTAGTTGTTATCATGTCAATACTATTATATATTATGGGAATAAAATTATTATTTATTATTATATTTAAAATCTAAAATCTAAAAATATATTATAATTTATTATGTATATGCGAATCTAAAGCGTATATCTCTTAAATAACATATATCTTTTAAATAACATATCTTTTATTAAAATTACGTCGTTTTTCATGATTTTTTTTAAAATAAAATAATATTAAAAGAGAGTGATCCAACTTACTTTTTTTTTATTTACAAAAATGACATCCACAATCCTATTTATTTTTAAAAAAATTATCAAAACAACCTAATTTTAATAAAATTATGATATTTAAAAGATGTATACTATTTAAGAGGTACTACTATATTTTAGATCCGTTCTGATTATACGTAATCATAAATTAGAATTTTGATAATTTTATTAAATTTTGGAAAATGCAAGAGAATGAAACGGAGTAGGGACAAAAGATTGCAAGCGTGCGGCCAACGCCAAGCCACGTGATGACAAACGGGGTCCGTCCGACGGTCTTAGATTGCGTGAAGAATTCTTCAATGACACAATTATCCTTGTCAGTGTATTCTATTTATCGTGCTGCTGCTAAAAATCGGTTCCAACTTTTCTTGGTGCTAGCGGAAGAGGCCTTCCGCACGTGGAAGCCTCTGGTTTTGTTGTAGTATTAAGAGAATTCAGAATAATTTTTTTTATCTCTATTCTTACTCTTTAATATTATCGGATCATTCTGCATAATAGAGATTTAATTTTTTTCACTATATACCTAACAAGTTTTTTATATTAATTTCTTAAAAAATGAAATTTAAATTTTAAAGTTGAAATTTAAATTTAAAATTTAAAATTTGAAAATTCCAACAATCAAAACATGTTTTGACTATTATAACTATTTGACATTTATATTAGCTTCATGCATTAGAGTTTATGATAGATGTAATATACTTAAACCTTTTGTTTTTAATTATAAAATCGTTATTAATTTATTAATTTTTTTTTTGAATTAAGTATGTGATATTTTAAATTTAAAATTAATATAAATTTAATCAATACATGTTGTAACTTTTTAGAAAAAAAAATACTACTACTTATAAAATTTATTTTTTATGGTTCTTAGCAAAATTATTAAGTTTGAGAATAAATCAAATTGACTTATAAAATTAATAATAATCTTATAATTTATAAAAGAGAGTATAATTTATCAATTGTATTCTACTCGTGTAAAATAACTTATTTTATTTTAAATTTTAAGTAATTTATGGAGTGAGTATTGAATGGACTATAGTTGCAAATGTACATAAAATTAATATTAACTTTTAAAAAGTTAATTTGTGATATTTTAAATTTAAAATTAATATGATTCATTTAAATTTTGAAAATAATAAATGTAAGACCCCAACTTTTATAAATAAAGATTAAATTTTCTCAAAATATATTTTTGAATATTATGGTATGGATATGATATAATGTTATAGTTGTGGGTAATATTTATAAATTTTGCAAAGAAAGCAAGTGGTTATATAATTTTCGATTGGTCGGGGAATATTCATTTTAACAGGGAATATTCAAATGCGACTAAGACAATCATCGTGGATCCCACAACTAAGTATTGTCGTAATTAGAAAAACGACAAAATTATCTTTTATAAAAATAATGGCGAAAGTTTTATCGTTAAACCGTTGAACTACCCATTAGTAAAAGTAATAAAGAATACACGTGAGTTGCATAAGTAGCACACCAGTATTGATTATTAATGCTTACGTGAGAAGTCACCAGCTTATACTCAATTATTGCTACATGAATTCTTTTAATCATATATCTCATGTGACGCCCCCAAAATAGGTCCATTCCATCCAACCCATTCTCGAATCGCCAAATACATGGTGCGAAATAACTACAACTTTATTATTACAACATATAAACCGTTAGTTTAAATACGAGATATTGCCATCTAGACAATATCCACACGCAAAATAAATTCCCATCATAATTATTGATACATTATTTTACAAAATGGTGAGGACTACTAAACAACTCTATCTGAACCTTCATTCCATACCCCGACTAGTACTGCTTTACATTCTCGCCTCCCGAGAAGAAAAAATGGAACAACAAGGAAAAGGGTGAGCTCAACTAGCCGGTAGAAGAATATTATGACTAAGATAATATACAACAAATTATCGTTAGTCTTCAACAGAAAAATCTAATAGAATCTGATAGACAACAAATTTTAAATCAATATTCGCATGGTGAAATAATAATTCATTAGAAGAGTTAAGTAGAGAATGCAAACTACTATCTTCTATGTATGAATTTAAAAGTTCATCGTCGATATTTTATCCTCGTAACATCAATCAATATATATCTCGAATCAAATATTCATCTTTGCACTACTGTGCCAAAGATATTCATCGATTAATTGTTCATCTAAACACTGCTCATCTTTGCACTACGGGCCAAAGATATTAATCGATCGATCATGTTCATCTCAACACTGCTCATCTTTTGCACTACGGGCAAAAGATATTCATCAAGAAATCATTCATCTTTTGCACTACAGCCCAAAGATATTCCATAATATCATCATTTAAAACCGAAGATGATGAAAAATATTTTTAAAGAAACGAATCCAAAGAAACAAAATGACAAGGATTAAGGATTAAGGATTCGTACTTTTGTTTTATCCACGTCCAAAAATACCTCAAAAATAATCATAGGGGTGTAAAATTCAAGAATGATCAAAACATGGATACAATCAAAGTTAGTATCCAGAATAGATATTTTAGACGAAAAGAAAAAAATTTCATTTTTTGGTGAATAGTCTTAGTATTCGTGAATAAGTCAGATATCGTGAATAAAGTCTTGAGTATCGTGAATAGTAACTCAGACACCAAAAGATAGAAATTCCACAAAAAACATCTTCACGCTTCATGAATAGTACTCATGAATAGTAACTCGTGAATAAGAACTCATGAATAGTAACTTCGTGAATAGTAACTCATGAATAGTAACTCGTGAATAAGAACTCATGAATAGTAATCTCGACATGAAAAAGTCCCAAATTTGATAAAATTTCCAACCAATATTTCGCATAATGATATTGAAGAAATAATATCATTTTCGAATAAAATAACATCCCTTACCTCGAAAGATCAAGATTTCTAAATTTGAAACAGATATAAAGCTATGACTTGAACTTGCCGTGTAGCAATACTCAAAGTATACTCAAAATACTCACATGAATACTCGATAATATAGAGAGAAAACTTCAATTTCGTGTGATTTTTTTCAATTCTAACCTAAGCACCCTATTTATAGAAATTGCTTAGAACACCAAAGTAGAAAATTGAATATAATAATATTATTTATAAACAAAATTCCTTAGCCCACCTTTGAAATCTGATTTCAGCCATAGCACATGTTAAATGAGGTTCACAAACTCACCAAAAAACGTTTTTCTCAAAATAATTAATTAAAACTCCTAAAATCAATTATTTGAACTCAAACTTCAATAATTCATAATAAATAGCCCTTTGTCAAAAAATTCAAATCTCTCAATTTTTTATAGGAAATTCAATTCTCTACAACTTTGCGTAAGAAAGTTTTTCCAAATTCCAAATGTAAATTGACCGAAATCCACAAACAAGGCGATTTTTCGTTTATATAATCAAATTTCTATCAATAATTGTGTCCACCAACACACAAAATATGTGTTAAACATTTAATGCCACAAAATACTCTTCCTCCTCATATACTCATATATCCCACATTCATTATAAAAATATCACCGTTAATATATTATTAAAATAATATATTTAAATGAATTATTTTATCAAAATGATAAAATATTAATTTTCAACAATTGTCATTTTAAAAATTTTCTCCATCTATATCCACATAAAATTAATATTTTCCTCATCATATAAATCAATAATTAATTATTCACAAATAATATTATCGAATCACAAGATCTTGCAACCGGTAGCTCCTGAGAAAGAGGGCTTTCGAATAAGGATCTCTCTTACTCGGCCGCAATTTAGGTGACCAAACCTCTCCTTAGACAGAACTTTCTAGACATTGCCAATAATGTTATCCAATAATATTATTCAGATAATATGAATTATTGCTCCGATAATGAAAAATACTGTGTAATGACAATTATTGAAACAACAAAGAATATAAAATATCAACGCAAAGAATTATTAAATCAATAAAATATTAAACAAGAATTATCGTAACAATTATTGAGTAGTGCCTTCTTACGTAAGAATCAATAATTGGTGCAATACCGAAAAAATGCTACTTGCTCAACAACGCCGTATTAGTGTGTTTTAACCACCGGGTATTCCAACAAGATAATCTGTAATAACTACGCCTGCTATTTATAAACAACTTATATTTGTCGTTTTCTTCATCCAATCGCTTTCCGTTATGGGCCCACAAAAGATCAAGGCTACTGTCAGTATGAATATTTCCCACAAAGCATCTAATATTCCACGACCAAACGAATATTCCCCGATGATAATGAATATTTTATCACCACTTGCTTATTTAAAATATTTACGCATTTTACCCATAACTAACCACATTAATCAAATCCACCCTTACTATTTCAAAATAATAAATAAAGGAAATTCCTTTTTATTTAAAAAATTTTGGGGTTTTACAACCTCCCCTCCTTATGAAATTTCGTCCTCGAAATTGACGTACGTACCTGGTGTTTCGAAAAGATGAGATTACCTCGCTTTCATTTCCGTTTCCAACTCCCAGGTCATTTTCTCAATAGAATGGTTTCTCCACAAAACTTTAACTTGTGGTATAACCTCGGTACATAGGACATGTTCTTTCCTCTACAAGATCTTGACAGGTACCTCCTCGTACGTTAAGTCTTGGTCTATCTCGTCCGGTTCTAACTCAATGACGTGGTTCGGGTCATCCACATATTTACGTAACATCGATACGTGAAAAACATTATGAATACGCGTCATACTTGGCGGTAAAACGAGTCTATAGGCCACAGTTCCTATTTAATAGAGAATTTCAAATGGATTAATAAATCGAAGGTTTGAGCTTTCCTCACCTCATCGATTCTCGCTTTTGAAATAACAACTTCTTGCACCTCCTTCTTCAAATTCATCACCCAGGTGTGTAGCTTGAATAACTTTAACTTTATCGATTAAAATCGATTATACTCAGATATCATCACGTGGGTACCTAGAGTTTTCATCTCCATCTCTATTATTTATAAATTATACTGAAATGAGTCTTTGACAATATCGTACTGATCAGATTTGTATACGATCTTTTATTCAACACGTCACCTACCACGTTCGCTTTTCCAGATGATATTGTCGTAACATGTCTTTGAAATGAGTCTCCTCTCGAGTTCTTCAAGCTCTTCCCACATTCCTTGCTCCATTCGATTTTTGTATCTCTACGAGTCACCAGATAATGGAATAGCGATTCGAGAATATCCTTCAACGAATCTCCGATAATAACCAACTAAGCCTAGAAAGCTACGTATTTCAATTACCGACTTAGGTTGTTCTCAACCCATGACTCATATCCTAACCTTGGATAGCACGTTACAATGACACCTATCGCTTTACCATCGCATTTAAATATGGTGTCCCCTACGAGAGTTCGGCTTCGGTGAATTCCACAAAGGAAGTCACCGATAAAGGCGCAGTACCAAATTCTATAGTTGAATTTTTAACTCACGAAGTTCAATAGAGCCATTCGATATGAGATTTTAGAAATGAGTTTTGTATCGGGTTCAAAGTCGATACAAAATTTAATATCAGGCTTTGGGAGTAAGCCAAGAAATTCTTCAGGAAATACGTCGGGAAAAATTAATAACAACATGAATATTATTCAAATCTGACGTGTCTTTATTCAAATCCATACCATGGACTAAGAAAACTTGACATCCGTAATAAACGAATGACTTCATGGCTTGATATGAAAATGTTTGACTACAATGGTTTGATTGCTTGAATTCGAATAACAGGTTGCTTAAGAATATGAAAACTAACAACCTTACGAAAGTAATTAATTTCGGCATGATGAGTAGTTAACCTTAAAATCACATCAAAAGCAAATATCTCTATAGAAATAAGGTTAACAGGTAATGTGATAGTGCCAACCTGAATCAAGCAAGATTTCTAAACAACGAATGTAATGAAAGTTTCTTCTAACGGAGTCTCCATAAATAGGTCAAAGTCTAATTTCTCCGTAGTCAAGTTCAAACGTTGAGCGCAAGTAAGAGAGATAAAAGAATGGGTAACCCCAGATTCTAGTAAGGTATAAACTTCGTAAGAATTTATAATTAACTAACCCGTGCTAATTTCGTTCGGGTTCCTTGCATTTTGACCGGTCACGACAAACGCTCTTCCAAGAATCGTTGACTTTGACTTTTCTGGGACATCCTTTTGAGTCACCATTCCCGCTTGACTAGGTTTCGATATCGTACAATCTCGAGCGATATGTCCTTCTTT
Organism: Panax quinquefolius; assembly: GCA_020205615.1. Lineage (NCBI taxonomy): Eukaryota > Viridiplantae > Streptophyta > Magnoliopsida > Apiales > Araliaceae > Panax > Panax quinquefolius. The sequence goes on from CM035166.1 coordinate 20,552,705, forward strand.
TCCATAATTATAGCATACCTTAAACTGTTGTGGGCATTTTGGGCTGATATGTCCCTCTTTCCCGCATTTGTAACATACGACTGGTGGTCTTTCTCCTCCCTTGGAACCAGTTGCTACTGGCGTTGAACTCTTCACATGGTCGTTGTTGAATATCCTCTTTTAAAATCTCCTCTCGACTCGCTTCTTCTATTTTCATAGCCACGATTACCACCGAGTGGTAACCGCTTTCCCGTATTCTTCTTTCTCCGCCGTTATCGTTATTACGATGACCGCTATCTTCGATATGATCCTCGTTATGGTCCCTCGGTTGAACGTACTTCGTTATCTCGCTTCTAACAACCGAGCCTCATTGACAACATCTGAATAGAGAAAAATTTATGAGAAATGAGATCTCGACGTATGACGGGTTTCAAACCTCTCGAAACATCCGCGTCATGCGTTCCTCATTCTCCACCAAATGAGGTGCAAACACGATAACTCCGCGAACTTCGCCTCGTCTTTGGGACACCGCCATGTTATTCTCGCTCCAGCCTAATAAACTCCACTTCCTTCATATTACGAATACTTTCGGAAAGTACTTGTCATTGAACTGCTTCAAACGCTCTCTCATGACATCTTTGAAAATGGATGGGATACGCTTCACGTATTCCCACCAAGATGTCTGCCTTCGCCACGGAACATGAAGGTGGCGAATGGAACTTTCTGTTCCTCCACGCATCCCAAGACATCGAATATCTTGGTAATTTGTTTTGACCCACGCTCTCGCTTTAATCGGATCCGACTTTCCCGGAATTCGGTGGTCCCAACTCTTTGAACTGCTTGCATTGTGACCACCCGTGAATTCTTATCATTTCCTCCTATATTTTGAACACGAGTCTCCCTCGTCGATTTTTGCATGAATCAAAAAGTTTCTAAACATCCCCTCGCTCATCTCTCGCTTTCGGTGGTGTTGTTCACAGAGGTACATTGCCACGACACTGTTGCACGCTCTCCTCGATGGTAAAAGTACAGTATCTCCACTGGTCTCATTTACTCCATCATTAATATTCTCGATCGACATTCTCAAATCACCATCATAAAACAAGGGTTAATTAAGGAAATCAATATATCACATAATATCCCTATATACTAACTTGACTAACAAATAAGCTTAGGTAGGACACACTAGCGAAGGATTTACTCGCCTCCCCTCCTAGTTCTATTCCCCGATCTCCGCCAGAGATCATATCCTAAGCTCGATATTAACCGTGACGCCCCCCAAAATAGGTCCATTCCATCCAACCCATTCTCGAGTCGCCAAATACATGGTGCGTAAATAACTACAACTTTATTATTACAACATATAAATCTGTGAGTTTAAATACGAGATATTGCCATCTAGACAATATCCACATGCAAATAAATCCCCATCATAATTATTGATACATTATTTTACAAAATGGTGAGGGCTACTAAACAACTCTATCTAGAACCTTCATTCCATACCCCACTAGTACTCGCTACATTCTCGCCTCCCGAGAAGAAAAATGGAACAACAAGGAAAAGGGTGAGCTCAACTAGCCTAGTAAAGAATATTATGACTAAGATAATATACAACAAATTATCGTTAGTCTTCAACAGGAAAAATCTAATAGAATACAATAGACAACAAATTTTAAATCAATATTCGCAATGAAATAATAATTCATTAGAAGAGTTAAGTAGAGAATGCAAACTACTATCTTCTATGTATGAATTTAAAAGTTCATCGTCGATATTTTATCCTGTAACATCAATCAATTTATATCTCGAATCAAATATTCATCTTTTGCACTACTGAGCCAAAGATATTCATCACCGGTCATGTTCATCTAAACACTGCTCATCTTTGACTACGGCCAAAGATATTAATCGATCGATCATGTTCATCTCAACACTGCTCATCTTTTACTACGGCCAAAGATATTCATCAAGAAATCATTCATCTTTTTACTACATGTGCCAAAGATATTCCATAATATCATCATTTAAAAGCGAAGATGATGAAAAATATTTTTAAAGAAACGAATCCAAAGAAACAAAATGACAAGGATTAAGGATTAAGGATTCGTACTTTATTTTATCCACGTCCAAAAATACCTCAAAAATAATCATAGGGTGTAAAATTCAAGAATGATCAAAACATGGATACAATCAAAGCTAGTATCCGAATTGATATTTTAGACGAAAAGAAAAATTTTTCATTTTTCTATTGAATAGTCTTAGTATTCGTGAATAGTGGTCAGATATCGTGAATAGTGCCGTATACATGAATAGTAACTCAGACACCAAAAGATAGAAATTCCACAAAAAAAACATCTTCACGCTTTCATGAATAGTACTAAATGAATAGTAACTCGTGAATAGTAACTTCGTGAATAGTAATTCATGAATAAATACCCCAGACATTAAAAAGTTCCAAATTTGATAAAATTTCCAACCAATATTTCAAAGATAATGATATTGAAGAAATAATATCATTTTCGAATAAAATAACATCCCTTACCTCGAAAGATCAAGATTTCTAAATTGAAACACCTGGATATAAAGCTATGACTTGAACTTGCACCGTATAGCAATACTCAAAGTATACTCAAAATACTCACATGAATACGCTCGATAATATAGAGAGAAAAAAACTTGAGCTTTAAATGTGATTTTCAATTCTAACCTAAGCACCCTATTTATAGAAATTGCTTAGAACACCAAATCGAGAAAATTGAATATAATAATATTATTTATAAACAAAATTCCTTAGCCCACCTTTGAAATCTGATTTCAGCCATAGCACATGTTAAATGAGGTTCACAAACTCACCAAAAACGTTTTTCTCAAAATAATTAATTAAAACTCCTAAAATCAATTATTTGAACTCAAAACTTCAATAATTCATAATAAATAGCCCTTTTGTCAAAAAATTCAAATCTCGCGACTTTTTATAGGAAATTCAATTCTCTACAACTTTACAGAAGAAAGTGTTTCTAAATTCCAAACAGAAATTGACCAAATCCACAAATCCAAGCGATTTTTTAAAGTTATAATCAAATTTCTATCGATAATTGTGTCCACCAACACACAAAATATGTGTTAAACATTTAATGCCACAAAAATACTCTTCCTCCTCATATACTCATATATCCCACATTCATTATAAAATATCACCGTTAATATATTATTAAAATAATATATTTAAATGAATTATTTTATCGAAAAATGATAAAATATTAATTTTCAACAATTGTCATTTTAAAAATTTTCTCCATCTATATCCACATAAAATTAATATTTTCCTCATCATATAAATCAATAATTTATTATTCACAAATAATATTACAGAATCACAATCTCGGCAACCGTGTAGTTCCGTGAAAGAGGGGCTTTCCAATAAGGATCTCTCCTTACTGGCGCGCAATTAGGTGACCAAACCTCTCCTTAGACAGAACTTTCTAGACATTGCCAATAATGTTATCCAATAATATTATTCAGATAATATGAATTATTGCTCTGATAATGAAAAATACTGTGTAATGACAATTATTGAAACAACAGCAATATAAAATATCAATGCAACAATTATTGAATCAATAAAATCTTCGAATAAGTAATTCTTCAGTAACAATTATTGAGTAGTGCCTTCTTACGTAAGAATCAATAATTGGTGAAATACCGAAAAGCTTCTTGTTCAACAACGCCAGATTAGTGTGTTTTAACCACCGGGTATTCCAACAAAGATAATTGTAAATAACTACTGCTGCTATTTATAAACAACTTATATTTGTTGTTTTCTTCATCCAATCGCTTTCAGTTATGGGCCCACAAAAGATCAAGCTAAATCGTTTAATATTCCCAACAATACGAATATTCCACGACCAAACGAATATTCCCAACGATAATGAATATTTTATCACCACTTGCTTATTTAAAATATTTATGATTTTACCCATAACTAACAACATTAATCAAATCCACCCTTACTATTTCAAAATAATAAATAAAGGAAATTCCTTTTTATTTAAAAAATTTTGGGGTTTTACATCTCATATTATTGATTCAATTATTGTCACAATATCATCTGCATAATATTTATTATTATTAAATCAATAATTGAGACGACAAAGTTTTTCATATTATTATTTGTAATATTGACAATGTCTAGAAGTTCTGTCAAGGTAAGGTTTGGTCACCTAATTGAGCGCCAATAAGGAGAAATCCTTATCGGAAACCCCCTCTTTCCTGGGAACGACCTGGTTGTTAAATATTGTGAGTTATAATATTAATGATGAATAAGTTCGTGTTGATTAAAGATGAAATTGATAGTTCCATTGTGTTGGGATTATTAGTGTTAGTGGAAATCGACAATTATTTCGATAATAATTGATGTCTGGAGGTTATATTGACCAATCGGGTAATTAATCGGATAAATGAGCAATTAATTGCTATTATTCCACATGCTTATAACTATTTGTTCACATGTGTGTACTATTAATTCACATTATTTACTATTAGGGGAGGTGGTGCAAGTTTGATAATATTTGCAGGACTAAATTAAAAATGAAGAAAAAGAGGAAGGTATTATACTGTAATATTTCGAGCCCCAAAACGTGCAATTATCGAAACTATATTTTCCTATAAATAGAAGCTCATTCTTCTTTCATTCTCACCAATTCACTAAGTCTCACAAGAGCAATTATTATAGAGAGAAATATAGAGAGAAAAGAAGAAGAAAGTCTGCTACCTCACTATTCCAAAGATCCAGCTTTCTTCTAGGTAAGGGGTATTATTTCTTTCGTATTCATGAAGAGAGTTATTTTCTTTCAATACTCGTAAGGGTTGTTATTCCATTCTTTATTATTCATTTGGAATAACCTTCATGCATGCGTCTTGATCTATCGCATGCCCGGTGAATTCTTTTATTATTCCATTCTTTATTATTACTGTTGGAATAACTTTGTATGTGCTTGATCCTATCGCATGCACGGTGAATTCTTTTGTTATTCCATTCTTTATTATTACATTGGAATAACTTGTCTACGCGGTCTATCGCATGCCCGGTGAATTCTTTTCTTTATTCCATTATTTATTATTCTGTTGGAATAACTTTTTATGCATCTGATCTATTGCATGCTCGGTGAATTCTTTTGTTATTCCATTCTTTATTATTACATTGGAATAACTCGTTCTGCATCTGGCCTATCGCATTCATGGTGAATGATCATTCGTATTCATTCCTTATTAAATTGTGGAAATGATCTCATCTTACGGATTCTGCATGGCGAAGCAAATATCCATTTGCGCTTTGATATATTCTATTATACTCAAATGGTTAAAGTTTTGGCTTCTATACTCCATGAAATTAGTAGAATATCCTGGATATTTGCGCGCTTCATCCAAAGATCTTTTCATAGAAATATTCTTACGAGCATTCTTGAATTTTACTCCACAAAGCGATGATCGTGTTGACAATTTGGGCGTTATTGATTTACGGATAAATTAAATTATAAATCTTTAAAATTTATCTTGAACTTGTTTTATTGAATTATTATGTTATTGTCATCATCCTCATGCTTATATTGTAATGAAAGTCATCTTCTGACTACGTGCATAGATGGACTTGGTATGATTATGACGAGGATTATTCGGATAATTATGGTAGTAATGTAACGAATGATGTGGTGAAAGTCCTCATTGGCCTGTAGTTCATTGATGGACAGTTGTTGGTATGATTATGACCATGGATTATTCGGTATAATCATGACCATTGATGATTACATGCATATCCTTGGTCGTGATGCAGGGATGATTCGATTTTATTTATTAAGCTGAGTCTTGGAGATAAAGTTGGTGAAAAACTTTTTAAATCATAGAAGATAGTAGATTTTATGCTCTACTTGACTCTTCTAATGGATTGCTTATTCCGCTGCAGTTGTTGATCTAAAACTTATTGTCTATTATATTCTATCAGTTGTTATACTGTTGAAGGCTAATGATAATTTATTCTGCATTATCTTAGTCATAATATTTCTTACTGGGCTAGTTGAGCTCACCCTTTCTTTCACTGTTCTCTTCAGGAAATGAGAATATAGCTGGGACGGGTCGGGAAACAGATTGACGGTCCAGATGGGTGTTTTAGTAGTCCTCACTATTCTATAAAATAGTGTGACAATAAATGTAATGAGAACTCCGTTGAGTGTGGATATTGTCTAGATGATAATATTCTTATTAAAACTCTTAGATTATGTTTTGTCGTATTTTACACGACTATTGGATAATTAAGTTGTATTAAAATTTTGTATAATGTATTTGGCAACTCAAGATGGGTGATTGATACCTATTTTGGGGGCGTCACAATATGGACCAATGTGAACAGCCTCGAACAGATCATCATCAATAGTATCCATATATGTCTGTATACACACTTTCTAGTTAGCAAATTTTTCTCTGTTTAAAAGATGTGGCTTACTTCCACCACCAAGCTCAGAACCATTTTTATTTTGTGCCATGGATGTACTAAAAGTGTAAGTTTGTGTGCGTGAGAACTTGCTTTGATACCACTTGTAATTTTTGATGATTAAAAGAGTATTACCAATTATTTATTAATTTGATTGATTAAGCACATCAGAATACGTCTTTTGGAAAACCCCTTCAAGATTTAAAAATAAATATATTATGTATGATTGCAAGATAAATAGTATAAACACGCAAATAAGAAATAAAATTAGCAAGTAAAGACACATGCAATTTTAAGTGGTTTGGAGATTGAATAACTCATAATCCACTATTCTACTCCTCGAGTAAGAAATCCATTAAAGGTTTAGTCACATAGACAGTGACACTCTACCCTCTTCAAGCCCAGAAGACTTGGATATTTACACTCTACCTTGACTTCACTTCAAATTCTAACTCTTGAGGTATAACCTTTGAGTGTCGAATATAATCCTTCTTATCCAAGATTTTAACACGTATCTACTCATACGTTAAATCTTCTGCTATCTCGTCTAATTCCAATTCAATAATGTAGTTCGGGTCATCCACATATTTACATAACATCGATACGTGAAAAAAAAATGTTATGAACACACGACATACTTGGCGGTAAAACGAGTCTATAGGCCACAGTTCCTACTCGATCAAGTATTTCAAATGGGCCAATTAAATCGAAGGTTGAGATTTCCTCTCTTCATCGATTCTTGCTTCTAGAATAACGCCCTCTTAAACCTTCTTCTTCACATTCATTAGCTCTGAGTATGTAGCTTGCACGACTTTAACTTTATCGATTAAAGTCAATTCTACTCGTATATTCGTTATCTTCACATGGGTCCCTAGAGTCTTTAACTTTATCTTCATCATTTGTAAGTTATACGAAATGGGTTTTTGTGTTAACAACATCACACTCGTAAACGCATACGATCTTCTACTCAACGCGTCAGCTACCATGTTCGCTTTCCCACGATGGTATTGAATGGTACGATCATAATCTTCAACAGCTCGAGCCAACGTCTTTGGCGCATTATACGTTCGTTTTGGTTGAAGAAATATTTAAGGGTTTTAGAAATGGGTTTAGTACTGGGATAAAAACAAAATTCGATTTCACGCTCTAGAGGTAGGCTAAGAAGTCCTTCGAGAATACGTCAGGAAATTTATTAACGATAGAAATATCATTTAAAAACTGTGACTCTCATCCAAGACTTGGATAGCACTTGAAATGAAGGTTTCTACTAACGAAGTTTCAATCGATAAGTCAAAGTTTAACTTCTCTAGAGTTAAATTTAAACATTGAATGCAAGCAAGAGAGATAAAATAATGGGTAGAATCGGTGTCTAATAAGGTATAGATTTCGCAAGAATTTATAATTAACTAACCCGTGCTAACTTCGTTCGGGTTACTCGCTTTTTGAGAAGTCACGAAAAATGCTCTTCTTGAAACCACCGACTTTGTTTTGTCCAGATCGCCTTTGGTGCCACCGTCGGTGGACTTGACTTGACTTTTGGTGCACGACAAAAAATCGGGCTAGGTGACCTTCTTTTCCATAATTATAACATGCTTTGATCGCATCACGCAGCTTTGGTGATATGTCCTCCCTCCGCATTTGTAACATACGACCGGCGGTCGTTCTCCTTCCTTAACAACATGTGCTGGTGCTGATATCTTTCCATCATTGTTGAATCTCCTCTTCTTAAAATTTTCATTCCTATTATCTTGGCCATGATTACCACCGAAGTGGTTACCATTCTTGGCATGATAATTTCTCCCACGATGGTTATCATTGTTCCGATGGTCGTTGCCACCGGTACGATTATTATCGTTGCCTTTTGGTTGGGCTGGTTCATTATCGCGCTCCAATAACTAAGCCCTATTCACTACATTTGAATACAAACACAATTTGTGAGAAATGAGGTATTGATGTATCGGGTTTCAAACCTCTTAGAAACATTCGCGTCATTCGCTTCTCATTATCGACCAAATGGGATGCAAACTGGGATAACTCCGTAAATTTAGCCTCGTATTGCGACACGATCATATTGTTTTGCTCCAACTTGATAAACTCCACCTTTTTCATGTGACGAATACTTTCGGGGAAGTACTTGTCGTTGAACAGCTCTTGGAACTTCTCCCAAGACATCTTGAGTCGTCGGGTTAGAGTGCGTTTTGATTCCCACCAATGTCGCCTCTTCACGCAACATAAAGGTGGCGAAGGGAACCTTTTGCTCCTCTGAGCATCCCAAGACATCAAATATCTTGGTGATATTCTTTAACCACGTCTCCGCCTTAATTGGTTCTGGCTTTCCCAAAAATTCCGGTAGTCCCAGCTTCTTGAACTGCTTAGCGATGACCGACCGTGGGTTGCAATTATTTCCACCTATATTTTGAATAGGAGTCTCTCTTACCTAATGTTGCATGAATTGCATAAGGCCTCTGAACATCCCATCATTCATCATTTGATCGGTATTGTTATTTACCTGAGGATTATTGTCCTCCTGTTGCACATTATCCTGGGTATTGATCGTTGGTGACTCAACGGTCTCATGTGCTTCATTGTTGATCTCAACATTTTCAGATGCCATTTTCAAATACTGCCACAAAAGAAGGGTTAATTAACATATCACATATTATCCCTATACTCTGACCGACCAATTGATAACCAAATAAACTTAAGTAGGTCATACTAGCGAAGGAATTCCCCATCTCTCCCCTCATAGTTCTTGTCTCACATCTCAGCCAGGGATCATATCCCTAAGCTTTGATACCAACTGTGACGCCCCCAAAAATAGGTATACATCACCCATCTTGAGTCGCCAAATACATGGTACATAAATCAAATACAACTTAATTATACAACTGTCGTGTAAAATACGACAAAACATAAATTGAGAGTTTAATCAAGAATATTGCCTTCTAGACAATATTCACTCTCAATGGAGTCCTCATAGACAGTATACAAACTCAAATCCAGTCCTCATTACATTTATTATCACACTATCTAACAGAATAGTGAAGACTACTAATGCTATCATATGGATTGTCACTGTGACGCCCCCAAAATAGGTCCATTCCATCCAACCCATTCTGAGTCGCCAAATACATGGTACAAAAATAACTACAACTTTATTATTACAACATATAAACTGTGAGTTTAAATACAAATATTGCCATCTAGACAATATCCACACGTAAATAAATCCCCATCATAATTATTGATACATTATTTTACAAAAATGGTGAGGGCTACTAAACAACTCTATCTAGAACCTTCATTCCATACCCCGACTAGTACTCGCTACATTCTCGCCTCCTGAGAAGAAAAATGGAACAACAAGGAAAAGGGTGAGCTCAACTAGCCTAGTAAAGAATATTATGACTAAGATAATATACAACAAATTATCGTTAGTCTTCAACAGGAAAAAAATCTAATAGAATACAATAGACAACAAATTTTAAATCAATATTCGCAGCGGAAATAATAATTCATTAGAAGAGTTAAGTAGAGAATGCAAACTACTATCTTCTATGTATGAATTTAAAAGTTCATCGTCGATATTTTATCCCTGTAACATCAATCAATATATATCTGGAATCAAATATTCATCTTTGCACTACAGGCCAAAGATATTCATCAGTTGGTCATGTTCATCTAAACACCTGTTCATCTTTGCACTACGGGCCAAAGATATTAATCAGTCGGTCATGTTCATCTCAACACCTGTTCATCTTTGCACTACGGGCCAAAGATATTCATCAAGAAATCATTCATCTTTGCACTACAGGCCAAAGATATTCCATAATATCATCATTTAAAACTGAAGATGATGAAAAATATTTTTAAAGAAACGAATCCAGTGAAACAAAATGACAAGGATTAAGGATTAAGGATTCGTACTTTATTTTATCCACGTCCAAAAATACCTCAAAAATAATCATAGGGGTGTAAAATTCAAGAATGATCAAAACATGGATACAATCAAAGCTAGTATCCAGAATAGATATTTTAGACGAAAAGAAAAAATTTTTATTTTTAAATTGAATAGTCTGTTGTATTTTTGAATAGTCTCAGATATCGTGAATAGTCTTGCCAGATACGTGAATAGTAACTCTCGACACCAAAAGATAGAAATTCTACAAAAAACATCTTCACGCTTCATGAATAGTACTTTCGTGAATAGTAACTCATGAATAGTAACTCGTGAATAAGAACTCACATGAATAAGTAACTCCTACATGAAAAAGTCCCAAATTTGATAAAATTTCCAACCAATATTTCGGCATAATGATATTGAAGAAATAATATCATTTTCGAATAAAATAACATCCTTACCTCGAAAGATCAAGACTTCTAAATTTGAAACACCTGGATATAAAGCTATGACTTGAACTTGCACCGTATATCAACACTCAAAGTACACTCAAAATACTCACAAAAATACACTCGATAATATAGAGAGAGAAAACTTCAGTTTCTGGTGTGATTTTCAATTCTAACCTAAGCACCCTATTTATAGGAAATTGCTTAGAACACCAAAGCAGAAAATTGAATATAATAATATTATTTATAAACAAAATTCCTTAGGCCACCTTTGAAATCTGATTTCAGCCATAGCACATGTTAAATGAGGTTCACAAACTCACCAAAAATGTTTTTCTCAAAATAATTAATTAAAACTCCCAAAAATCAATTATTTCGGAACTTCGAAACTTCAATAATTCATAATAAATAGCCCTTTTGTCAGAAAATTTGAATCTGGCGAATTTTTATAGGAAATTCAATTCTCTACAACTTTGCAGAAGAAAGTTTTTCCAAATTCCAAACAGAAATTAACCGAAATCTACAAACGGGTGATTTTACAGGCTATAATCAAATTTCGGTCAATAATTGTGTCCACCAACACACAAAATATGTGTTAAACATTTAGTGCCACAAAATACTCTTCCTCCTCATATACTCATATATCCCACATTCATTATAAAATATCACCGTTAATATATTATTAAAATAATATATTTAAATGAATTATTTTATCGAAAATGATAAAATATTAATTTTCAACAATTGTCATTTTAAAAATTTTATCCATCTATATCCACATAAAATCAATATTTTCCTCATCATATAAATCAATAATTAATTATTCACAAATAATATTCTTGAATCACAAGATCGCAACCGTGCCGCTCCTCAGAAGAGGGGCTTTCGATAAGAATTTCTCCTTCTTGGTAGCAAAATTAGGTGACCAAACCTCTCCTTAGAAGCGTAACTTTCTAGACATTGCCAATAATGTTATCTAATAATATTATTCAGATAATATGAATTATTGCTTCGATAATTAAAAATACTTGTGTAATGACAATTATTGAAACAACAAAGATATAAAATATCAATGCAAAGAATTATTGAATCAATAAAATAAAATACCGAACGATAATTTACCGTAACAATTATTGAGTAGTGCCTTCTTACGTAAGAATCAATAATTGGTGCAATCTGAAAGTCTACTATTCAACAACGCGACATTAGTGTGTTTTAACCACCGGGTATTCCAACAAGATAATTACTGGTAATAACTACGCCAAGTATTTATAACAACTTATATTTGTCGCTTTCTTCATCCAATCGCTTTACATTATGGGCCCACAAAGATCGCTACTGTCAGTATTTAATATTCCCAAACGATTTAATATTCCACGACCAAACGAATATTCCCTAGCGATAATTAATATTTTATAACCACTTGCTTATTCGAAATATTTGCGTATTTTACCCATAACTATCCACATTAATCAAATCCACCCTTACTATTTCAAAATAATAAATAAAGGAAATTCCTTTTATTTAAAAAATTTCGGTCTTACAACCTCCCTCCTTATGAAATTTCGTCCCTCGAAATTGACGTACGACGTACTGGTGTTTTCAAAAGATGAGAATACCTCGCTTTCATTTCTGCTTTCCAACTCCCGTGTCATTTCCTCAATAGCATGGTTTCTCCACAAAACATTAACTTGTGGTATAACCTCGGTGCATAGGACATGTTCTTTCCTATCCAAGATCTTGACAGTACCTCCTCGTACGTTAAGTCTTCTACTATCTCGTCCGGGTTCTAACTCAATGACGTGGTTCGGGTCGTCCACATATTTACGTAACATCGATCACGTGAAAATGTTATGAACACGCCATACATACTTGGCGATAAAACGCAGTCTATAGGCCACGGTTCCTATTCGATCGAGAATTTCAAATGGATTAATAAATCGAAGGTTTGAGCTTTCATCACCTCACCGATTCTCGCTTTTAAAATAACAACTTCTTGCACCTCCTTCTTCAAATTGCCACGGCTCAGGTTGTGTAGCTTGAATGCGACTTTAACTTTATCGATTAAAATCGATTATACTCAGATATCATCACGTGGGTACCTAGAGTTTTCATCTCCATCTCTATTATTTGTAAATTATAATGAAATGAGTCTTTGACAATATCGTACTCAGTACTTGTATACGATCTTCTACTCAACACGTCCACCTACCACGTTCGCTTTTTCGAGGATGGCATGGTCGTAACATGTCTTTGAAACGAGTCTCCTCTTGAGTTCTTCAAGCTCTTCCCACATTCCTTGCTCCATTCGAATTTTGTATCTCTACGAGTCACCGTTAATGGAATAGCGATTCGAGAATATCCTTCAACGAATCTCCGATAATAACCAACTAAGCCTGAAAGCTACGTATTTCGATTCTACCGATTTAGGTTGTTCTCAATCGTGACTCATATCCCAACCTTGGATAGACGTTACAATGACACCTATCGCTTTACTATCGCATGCGAATATGGCGTCCCCTACGAGAGTCTGCTTTGCATTCATTCCAAAAGGAAGTCACCAGATAAAGGCTCGTGTACTAAATTTATAGTTGAATTTTAACTCCACGAAGTTCAATAGAGCCATTCGATATGAGATTTTAGAAATGAGTTTTGTACCGGGTTCAAAGTCGATACAAAATTTAATATCGCGATTTTGGGAGTAAGCCAAGAAATTCTTCAGAAATACATCAGGAAAAATCAATAACAACAGGAATATTATTCAAATCTGACGTGTCTTTATTCAAATTCATAACATGGACTAATAAAACTTGACATCCGTAATAAACGAATGACTTCATGGCTTGATATGAAAATGTTTGACTACAATGGTTTGATTGCTTGAATTCAAATAACAGGTTGCTTAGGAATATGAAAACTAACAACCTTACGAAAGTATTCAATTTCGGCATGATGAGTAGTTAACCTTAAAATCACATCAAAAGAAAATATCTCTATAGAAATAAGGTTAACAGGTAATGTGATAGTGCCAACCTGAATCAAGCAAGATTTCTAAACAACGAATGTAATGAAAGTTTCTTCTAACGGAGTCTCCATAAATAGGTCAAAGTCTAATTTCTCCGTAGTCAAGTTCAAACGTTGAGCGCAAGTAAGAGAGATAAAAGAATGGGTAGAACCAGTATCTAGTAAGGTATAAACTTCGCAAGAATTTATAATTAACTAACCCGTGCTAATTTTGTTCGGGTTCCTTGCATTTTTTGATTTAGGCACGACAAACGCTCTTCCAAGAACCGTTGACTTTGACTTTTTCTCGGGACATCCTTTTGAGTCACCATTCCCGCTGAACTGGGTTTCGATATCGTACAATCTCGAGCGATATGTCCTTCTTTTCCATAATTATAGAATACCTTAAACTGTTGTGGGCAGTTTGGGCTGATATGTCCCTCTTTCCCGCATTTGTAACATACGACCGGTGGTCTTTCTCCTCCTCGGAACCAATTCTTCTGCGCCAGATCGCTGCCTTCACATGGTCGTTGTTAAATCTCCTCTTTTAAAATCTCCTCCCGATTCTCTTCTTCTATTTTCATGGCCACGATTACCACCAGAGTGGTTACCACCTTTGTCCGTATTCTTCTTTCTCCGTGGGTTATCGTTATTCGATGACTCTATCTTCAAATATAATCCTCGGTTATGGTCCCTCGGTTGAACGTGATTTCGTTATCTCGCTTAACAACCGAGCCCTCGCTGACAACATCCTGAATAGAGAGAAAATTTATGAGAAATGAGATATCGATGTATGCCGGGTTTCAAACCTCTCGAAACATCCGCGTCATCGCTCCTCATTCTCCACCAAATGAGGTGCAAACTCGGATAACTCCGCGAACTTCGCCTCGTCTTGGGGACACCGTCATGTTATTCTGCTCCAGTCTAATAAACTCCACTTCCTTCATATTACGAATACTTTCAGGAAAGTACTTGTCATTGAACTATTTTTGAAACGTCTCCCATGACATGCTGAGTGCAGCTGGATGGGTACGCTTCACAGATTCCCACCAGTAATCTGCCTCGCCACGGAACATAAAGGTGGCGAATGGAACTTTCTGTTCCTCCGTGCATCCCAAGACATCGAATATCTTGATAATTTGTTTGACCCATGTCTCCGCCTTAATCGGATCCGGCTTTCCCTAGAATTCTGGTGGTCCCAACTCTTTGAACTGCTTGGCTGTGACCACCCGTGAATTGCTATCATTTCCTCCTATATTTTGAACACGAGTCTCCCTCGTCTGATTTTGCATGAACTGCAAAAAGCTTCTAAACATCCCCTCGTTCATCATTTGCTCAGTGGTGTTATTCATAGGAGGTACATTGCCAGCCTGTTGTACGTTCTCCTCGTTGGTAAGTACAGGCATCTCTACGGTCTCATTTACTCCACTGTTAATATTCTCAGTCGACATTCTCTAATACTATCATAAAACAAGGGTTAATTAAGGAAATCAATATATCACATAATATCCCTATATACTGACCAACTAACAAATAAGCTTAGGTAGGACACACTAGCGAAGGATTTACTCGTCTCTCCCCTCCTAGTTCTATTCCCCGATCTCCGCCAGAGATCATATCCCTAAGCTCTGATACCAATTGTAACTCTGGACACCAACTTGTGTCAGCACCTCACTTTGATACCTATCAGTTTGCCACCGCAGAACGGCGTCCCCTACGGAGAGTCCGCTTCGTGCATCCCCCATCAACAGAAGTCACCAAATGAGAGGCTCGGGGCTCTTTACTTATAGCTCGATACCAACCGCGACGCCCCCCCAAAATAGGTCCATTCCATCCAACCCATTCTCGAAGTCGCCAAATACATGGTACGTAAATAACTACAACTTTATTATTACAACATATAAACTGTGAGTTTAAATACGATATTGCCATCTGCATAATATCCACACGCAAATAAATCCCCATCATAATTATTGATACATTATTTTACAAAAATGGTGAGGACTACTAAACAACTCTATCTAGAACCTTCATTCCATACCCCGACTAAGACTGCTACATTCTTGCCTCTCGAGAAGAAAAAATGGAACAACAAGGAAAAGGGTGAGCTCAACTAGCCCAAAGAAGAATATTATGACTAAGATAATATACAACAAATTATCGTTAGTCTTCAACAGGAAAAAATCTAATAGAATACAATAGACAACAAATTTTAAATCAATATTCGCAATGAAATAATAATTCATTAGAAGAGTTAAGTAGAGAATGCAAACTACTATCTTCTATGTATGAATTTAAAAAGTTCATCGTCGATATTTTATCCTCGTAACATCAATCAATATATATCTCGAATCAAATATTCATCTTTGCACTACAGCCAAAGATATTCATCACCGGTCATGTTCATCTAAACACCTGTTCATATTTGCACTACGGGCCAAAGATATTAATTAGTCGATCATGTTCATCTCAACACCTGTTCATCTTTGTTACTACGGGCAAAGATATTCATCAAGAAATCATTCATCTTTGCAATACAGGCCAAAGATATTCCCATAATATCATCATTTAAACCGAAGATGATGAAAAATATTTTTAAAGAAACGAATCCAGTGAAACAAAATGACAAGGATTAAGGATTAAGGATTCGTACTTTGTTTTATCCACGTCCAAAAATACCTCAAAAATAATCATAGGGGTGTAAAATTCAAGAATGATCAAAACATGGATACAATCAAAGCTAGTATCCGTAATAGATATTTTAGATTTAAAGAAAAAATTTTCATTTTTTGGTGAATAGTCTATCAGATATCGTGAATAAAGGTCGATATCGTGAATAAGAACTCTCACACACAAAAGATAGAAATTCCACAAAAAAACATCTTCACGCTTCATGAATAATAGTACTCGTGAATAGTAACTCGTGAATAAGAACTCATGAATAGTAACCCGACATGAAAAAGTCCCAAATTTGATAAAAATTTCCAACCAATATTTCTAAGATAATGATATTGAAGAAATAATATCATTTTCGAATAAAATAACATCCCTTACCTCGAAAGATCAAGATTTCTAAATTTGAAACACCTGATATAGGCTATGACTTGAACTTGCACCAGTATATCAACACTCAAAGTATACTCAAAATACTCACAAGAATACGCCGATAATATAGAGAGAAAACTTCAGTTTAAGTGTGATTTTCAATTCTAACCTAAGCACCCTATTTATAGGAAATTGCTTAGAACACCAAAGTAGAAAATTGAATATAATAATATTATTTATAAACAAAATTCCTTAGTCCACCTTTGAAATCTGATTTCAAATTTATAAGACATGTTAAATGAGGTTCACAAACTCACCAAAAACGTTTTCTCAAAATAATTAATTAAAACTCCCAAAATCAATTATTTTAACTCAAAACTTTAATAATTCATAATAAATAGCCCTTTTGTCGAAAATTTGAATCTGGCTAATTTTTATAGGAAATTCAATTCTCTACAACTTGCAAAAGAAAGTTTTTCCAAATTCCAAATGTAAATTAACCAAATCCACAAACAAGCGATTTTACGGTTATAATCAAATTTCTACAATAATTGTGTCCACCAACACACAAAATATGTGTTAAACATTTAATGCCACAAAATACTCTTCCTCCTCATATACTCATATATCCCACATTCATTATAAAAATATCACATAGTTAATATATTATTAAAATAATATATTTAAATGAATTATTTTATCGTAAAATGATAAAATATTAATTTTCAACAATTGTCATTTTAAAAATTTTCCATCTATATCCACATAAAATCAATATTTTTCTCATCATATAAATCAATAATTAATTATTCACAAATAATATTATCAATCACAAGATCTTGCACCAGTAGTTCGAGGAGGGGGCTTTCAATAAGAATTTCTCCTCATCTTGCGCCGCAATTAGGTGACCAAACCTCTCCTTAGATGTAAACTTTCTAGACATTGCCAATAATGTTATCTAATAATATTATTCGATAATATGAATTATTGCTTCGATAATGAAAAATACCGTGTAATGACAATTATCAAACAACAAAGAATATAAAATATCAATGCAAAGAATTATTGAATCAATAAAATAAAATAATCGAATAATAATTCATCGTAAAAATTATTGAGTAGTGCCTTCTTACGAAAGAATCAATAATTGGTGCAATACCGAAAGTGCTTCTTGCTCAACAACGCGTATTAATGTGTTTTAACCACCGGGTATTCCAACAAAGATATTAAAGGTAACAACTACGCCAAGTATTTATAACAACTTATATTTGTCGTTTTCTTCATCCAATCGCTTTCAGTTATGGGACCCACAAAAGATTAACGCGCTGTCGCATTTAATATTCCCGAAAAGCATTTAATATTCCACGACCAAACGAATATTCCCAAGCGATAATGAATATTTTATAACCACTTGCTTATTCAAATATTTGCGTATTTTATCCATAACTATCCACATTAATCAAATCCACCCTTACTATTTCAAAATAATAAATAAAGGAAATTCCTTTTATTTAAAAAATTTGGGTCTTACAAATCACTCTGCTTTAGGACTCGTCTCTAGCTATATTCTCATTTCACGAAGAAACGGTGAAAAGAGAGGTGAGCTCAACTAGCCCAAAGAAGAAATATTATGACTAAGATAATACGTAATAAATTATCATTAGTCTTCAACAATGTTAAACCGATAAAATAAAATAGACATCAAGTTTAACTAGCTGCTTTGAATAAGCAATCCATTAGAAGAGTCAAGTAGAGCATGATATCTACTAACTTCTATGATTAAAAATGTTTTCATCAATTTTTATCGCTGAGACTCAGCTTTATAAATAAACCACATCATCGAATCATCCCTGCACTACGGGCATACTCTGGCAAGTCTTATTTACCTCGCCCTTTATAGAGTAAGGGGGAGAGCTCTTATTCGACATAGACTAATACGGCCTCTTAGGGGCCCAAAAGAAAGAAAAAGGCAGTTCATACACTGAAGGTATCCCTCTTATTTCCATAAACATAATAACTCCCCCGGGGGGAATTCCTCACATACTGGAAAGCACTGGGCATTGTCCTGCCATTAATTACCCGAGGGAAATCTTTCATCTTTGAATGGTTAGCCCGAAAAGCCAGATCGGGATATCCGCGCTTACCTCAATGGCGGGGTTCGAGAACCCTTATTTACTTAGATTGGTAGGGAAGAACGAACCAGGAGACAATGACTTTCGGGGTTAGCGGGCTGTTGCCCCTTATTGAAAACTAAAGTCTCGCCTTGATCGATACCTTTTGACAACCTTAAAAATAGAAGGGGGGATAATGCGCTCAAGTAACCTATCTTAATAATAATAATGAAGGGCCCTTATCTAAGCCCTATCGTTGTAAAGCTACAAATTTCGGCCAAAACCTTACCTTCTATTATATTAGTAAAGGGCCTTTTTTCAATAAGGCTCGCTTAAAGCGCCACGTTTTTTTGGCTTCCCTAAAATATAAGATTTTGAAGTTGGTAAAGACCCGCCTAGGATATTCATTAAATCATCAATGGTCATGACTATACCGAATAATCCCTGGTCATAATCATACCAAAAAATGTCAATCAATGCACTACAGGCCACTGAGGATTTTTACCACATCATTCGTTACATTACGGTCTTGATTACACCGAATAATCCCTGGTTATAATCACACCAAGTCCATCTATGCACGTAAGCATGAGAATGATGACAATGACATAATAATTCAATAAAACAAGTTCAAGAATAACTTTTAAAGATTTATAAGTTAATTTATCCTGAAATCAATTACGTCCAAATTGTCAACATGATACTTCTTTGTAGAGTAAAATTCAAGAATGCTCAGAAGAATATTTCCATGAAAAGATACTGGATGAAGCGCATTCTACTAATTTGATGGAGTATAGAAGTCAAAACTTTAACCAACTGAGTATAATAGAATATATGAAACTGTAAATGGATTTTCGTCCGCCATGCGGTAATCCACATAGACAGATCATTTCCACAATTTAATAAGGAATGAATACGAAGGATCATTCACCATGCATGTGGTAATTAACATAGACAGATTATTTCAATAGAATAATAAAGAATGGAATAACAAAAGAATTCACCATGCATGCGATAGATCACACGCATGAGTTATTCCAATGAATAATAAAGAATGGAACCGTGTCAAATGCGTAATCCGCATGCACAAGATGTTCCAATGAATAATAAAGAATGAAACCAGGTTATGCGTAATTCGCATAGACAGGATGTTCCAACAGGATAATAAAGAATGGAACCAGGTCATGCGTAATCCACACAGACAGGATGTTCCAACAGAATAATAAAGAATGGAATAACAACAGAATTCACCAGGCATGCGATAGACCGCACAGACATGTTATTCCAACATAATAATGAAGAATTGAATAACAACCCTTACGAGTATTGAAAGAAAATAACTCTCTTCATGAATACGAAAGAATAATACCCCTTACCTTAGAAGAAAACTGGATACTGGAATAGTGTTTTAGCAGACTTCTCTTCTTCTTTCTCTCTATAATTTCTCTCTATAATAAATGCTCTATAGCTTTAGTGAATTGGTGAGAAATGAAGGAAGAATGAGCTTTATTTATAGGAAAATATAGTTTCGATAATTGCACGTTTTGGGGCTCAAAATATTACAGTACAATACCTCCAACTTTTCTTTCCTTTTTAATTTAGTCCTGCAAGTATTATCAAACTTGCACCACCTCCCCTAATAGTAAATGTGACGCCCCCAAAATAGGTATACATCACCCATTCTGAGTTGTCAATACATGGTATGTAAAATAACTACAACTTTATTATTACAACAAGAAAGCGTGAGTTTGAATACAAATATTATCTTCTGACAATATCTATACTCAAATAAATCCTCATCACATTTATTGATACATTATTTTACAAAAATGGTGAGGACTACTAAACAACTCTCTCTAGAACCTTCATTCCATACCCAGGCTGCACTACTTCATTATATTCTCGCCTCCCGAGAAGAAAAATGGAACAAAAGGAAAAGGGTGAGCTCAACTAGCCCAATAAAGAATATTATGACTAAGATAATATACAACAAATTACCGTTAGTCTTCAACGGGAAAAATCTAATAGAATACAATAGACAACAAATTTTAAATCAATATTCATAATGAAATAATAATTCATTAGAAGAGTTAAGTAGAGAATGCAAACTACTATCTTCTATGTATGAATTTAAAAGTTCATCGCTCATCTTTTATTCTTGTTACATCAATCAATATATATCTCGAATCAAATATTCATCTTTGCACTACATGCCAAAGATATTCATCGATTGGTCATGTTCATCTAAACACTGCTCATCTTTGCACTACGGGCCAAAGATATTCTTCGAAAATCATTCATCTTTGCACTCTGGTGCCTAAGATATTCAATAATATCATCATTTAAAAGCGAGGATGATGAAAAATATTTTTAAAAAACGAATCCAAAGTTGAAACAAAATGACAAGGATTAAGGATTAAGAATTAGTACTTTGTTTTATCCATGTCCAAAAATACCTCAAAAATAATTATAGTGGTGTAAAATTCAAGAATGATCAAAACATGGATACAATCAAAGCATGTATCCGAATAGATATTTTAGTGAAAAGAAAATTTTTATTTTTCGATGAATAGTCTTGTATTCGTGAATAATCATCAGTATCGTGAATAGTCTTAGATATCGTGAATAGTAACTCAGACACCAAAAGTTCCAAATTTAATAAAAACTTCAGATCAATATTTCAAAGATAATGATATTGAAGAAATAATATCATTATGAAAAAAATAATATCCCTTACCTCACAAAGAAGCAATTACTTTAGTTGAAACACCGGATATAGGCTATGACTTGAACTTGCACCGTATAGCAATACTCAAAATACTCACAAGAATACACTCGATAATATAGAGAGAGAAAACTTCAGTTTCTGGTAATTTTCAATTCTAACCTAAGCACCCTATTTATAGAAAATTGCTTAGAACACCAAAGCAGAAAATTTAATTTAATATTATTATATATATCAAAATTCCTACGCCACTCTTGAAATCTGATTTCAACTCAATAAGCACATGCCACATTCTAGAAAAAGTAAGAAAAAACGTTTTTCTAATTTAAAATAATTTAAACTTCCAAAAATCAATTATTTGAGCTTGAACTTCAATAATTCATAATAAATAGCCCTTTTATCGTAAAAATTCGACACTCATGACTTTTTATAGGAAATTCAATTCTCTACAACTTTTCGGAAGAAAGATTTTCCAAATTCCAAACAAAATTGGCCACCAAAATCCACAAGCAGGCGATTTTACAAATTATAATCAAATTTCGATCGATAAATGGGGTCCACCGAGCATGTTTAACATGTTTTAAACATTTATTGCAACAAAAATACTCTTACTCCTCGTATACTCATATATCCCACATTCGTTGTAAAAATATCACCATTATTATATTATTAAAATATAATATATTTAAATGAATTATTTAATCGAGAAAAAGATAAAATTTCAATTTTCAACAATTGTCACATTAAAAATTTTCTCCATCTATATCCACATAAAATCAATATTTTTCTCATCATATGAATCAATAATTAATTGTTCACAAATAATATTACGAGAATCACAATATTGACAACCAGCGCTTTACAGGAAGAGGGGCTTTCCAATAAGAATTTCTCCTTCTTGGCGCAGATTAGGTGACCAAACCTCTCCTTGAATGTAACTTTCTAGACATTGCCAATAATTTTATCTAATAATATTATTCGAGATAATATGAATTATTGCTTCGATAATGAAAAATACTTTATGTAATGACAATTATTGAAACAACAACAATATAAAATATCAACGCAGACAATTATTAAATCAATAAAATCTTGAATAATAATTATCGTAACCATTATTGAGTAAAGCCTTCTTACGTAAGAATCAATAATTGGTGCAATACTGGTGTCTTCTTGTGTTTTAACCAATAGAGTATTTTAACAAGATTAATTGCAGTATAACTACTTATTTGTTATTTTTAAAAACTTATATTTTTCGTTTTCTTCATCCAATCGCTTTTTAGTTATGGGGCCCACACATGGTCATGGCTACTTAGCCGTTTAATATTCCCCGACAAGCATCTGAATATTCCACGACTAAACGAATATTCCCCACAACAATGAATATTTTATAACCACTTGCTTATTTTGAAATATTTGCGTATTTTACCCCTAACTATCCACATTAATCAAATCAACCCTTACTATTTCAAAATAATAAATAGAAAATTAAATTTTATTAATAATAAGTTGGGGTCTTACAACCTCCCTCCTTATGAAATTTTGTCCTCGAAATTGACGTCACGTGCACAGTGTTTGAAAAGGTGAGGATACCTCGCTTTCATTTCCGTTTCCAATTCCCGGTCATTTCCTCTATAAGCATGATTCCTCCACGAACTTTAACTTGTGGTATAACCTTTATGCGCGTAGGACATGCTCCTTCCTATCCAAGATCTTGACAGTACCTCTTCATATACGTTAAGTCTTCGGCTATCTCGCGTGCGGTTCTAACTCTATAACGTGGTTCGGTCTTTCATATATTTACTGAAGTGCAGATATGTGAAACACATTATGAACACGAGACATACTCGAGGTAACGTGAGTCTATAGGCTACATTTCCTACTTCGGTCAAGAATTTGAAATGGACCAATAAATCGTGGATTGAGCTTTCCTCTCTTCCCAAATCTTGTAACTCCCTTCCATGAGCAACTCGCAACAATACATGATCCCCTATACTAAATTCCACGTCCTTTCGATGAAGATCCGCATAACTCTTTTGTCGATCTTGTGCCGCTTTGTATCGTTGTCGAATCATTTGGATCTTTTCCGTAGTCATATACGTACTCAACTCGGGTCCCAACAATGTTGCTTCACCCACCTCATCCCAACATATCTTTGGAGCTTACACTTTCGTCCATATAATGCTTCAAATGGAGCCACACCTATACTTGCACGATAACTGTTGTTGTAGGAGAATTCCACCAATGGTAAATACTTATCCCAACCGCCTCAAGTCTAGGACACGAGTCTTAATAAATCTTCAAGAGTTTGAATAGTCCTTCGATTGTCCGTCCGCTTTGAGGATGGTATGCCGAATCGAATCGTAAATCCGTGCCCATAGCTTTTTGCAAGCTAACCCAAAATCTTGAAGTGAATCTTGGGTCACGATCCAAAAACTATGGATACAGGCATGCCATGCAACCTCACAATCTCATTCACGTACATACTAGCAAGACGTTCAAGGAATAAGTCTCCGTGTCGGCAAGAAATGAAGCGGAGACTTGGTTAATCTATCAATAATAACCCAAATAGCATTGATGCCTTGAGAAACCGTAGGAAGACCCGTATGCTTGAAATCCATGGTAATGTGTTCCCACTTCCATTTCGAATCTCAAGTGGTTGCAACGGACCCTTAGGTACTAGATGCTCGCCTTTACACGTTGACAAGTTAAACACATCGAGATAAACTTTGCAATCTCTCTCTTCATATTGTTCCACCAAAATGTATGTCAAGATCACGATACATTTTGGTACTTCCAGATGGATTGCAAATGGTGTATTGTGTGCCTCCATCATAATCTTGTACTTCAAATCGAGTCGTTAGGGACACAAAGTTTAGAGTGGACTCAAGTATTCCTTCTTCATCAATTCTCGCTTAGGAATAGCTCCTTCTTGTACTTTCTTCTTCATACGCATTAGCTCGGCCCATGGCTTGAGCAACCTTAACTTTTTCTATTAAAGTTGGCTTTATGTGTATACTTGACATCATCGCACTCATTCCCGCATATGATCTTCTACTCAATGCGTCAGCTACCACGTTCGATTTACCAGGATGGTATTGAATAGTGTGGTCGTAGTCTTTCAATAGCTCGAGCCAACGTCATTTGTCGCATGTTGAGTTCTTTTTGAGTGAAGAAATATTTAAGGCTTTTATGGTGCGAATATATCTCCACTTTCTCCCCATATAGATAGTGCCTCCATATCTTTAAGCGGCTTGCAACGATCACGCTAACTCTCTAGATCATGAGTAGGATAAATCCTCTCATACTCTTTAAGTTGTCATGAGGCATAGGCTATGCCTTTCCCACGTTGCATGAGAACACATCCTAACCCTTTGCACGAAGCATCGGCAGTAGATAACAAATCCATCCGAACTAGATGGTATTGTTAGAAAAAGTCTTAAATAAGTCTCCTCTTAAGCTCTTGGAAACTCTTCTCGCATTCTTCGCTCCAAACAAATTTTGTATCCTTCCGGAGTTAGGCGAAGTTAATGGAGTAGCGATTCGAGAAAACCCTTCCACAAATCTCCGATAATAACCAAATTGTAGACCCGAAGAAAGCTATGTACTTGGTCACCGACTTGGTTGCTCCCAACTTTGTATTGCTTCAATCTTCGCCAGGGTCCACGGATACTCCATGTTTTGACACCGATGCCCAAGAAATGCTACTTCCTCAAGCCGAACTTCGCATTTCTTCAATTTGACATATAGTTTGTTTTCACGAAGCCTTTGGAGTACCGACTTCAAATGGTGCTCATGATCTTCACGACTTTTGGAATATATGAGGATGTCATCAATAAAGACAACAACAAAGCGATCCAAATATTCCTTGAATACTCGGTTCATCATATCCATGAAAGCCGCAGGAGCATTAGTTAGTCCGAAAGACATGACTAAGAATTCATAATGCCCATACCGAGGAGTTACGGCGGCGCTTTGGAATATCCTCGCCTAATCTTCAAATTGATGATATCCGAACGAAGATCGATTTTTGAAAAGAATTGTGCCCTTTGCAATCGTCAAACAAGTCATCAATACGAGGTGAGGATACCTATTCTTGATGGTGACATGGTTCAATTCCGATAGTCAATACAAAGTCGCATACTCCCATCTTTCTTCTTTACGAATAAAACAGAGCACCCCAAGGAGATGTACTGGGGCGAATGAAACCGATGTCCAACAATTCACGTAGTTGGACCTTTAACTCTGAAGTTCAATAGGAGCCATTCGATATGGGGTTTTAGAAATGGGCTTTGTACCGGGTTCAAGATCAATAAAGAATTCAATTTCACGTTACGGGGTAGTAAGGGAAGTTCTTCTTGAAATACGTCGGAAAGTCAATAACAACAGAATATTATTCAAATTTGGCGTGTCTTTATTCAAATCCATAACATGGGCTAAGAAAGCTTGACATCCGTTTTTCAATAAACGAATAGCTTTATGATTAGATATGACGATGATTGATTTTAATGGTTTAGTTGCTTGAATTAAATACATGAGTTGGTTAGGAATATGAAAACTAACAACCTTACGAAAACAATCAATTTTGGCATGATGAGTAGTTAACCAATCAATCCCTAAAATCACATCAAAAGCAAGTATCTTTAAAGAGATAAGGTCAACAGTAAGGTGATGGTGCCAACTTGAATCAAACAAGATTTATAAACAATGGATGTGATGAAAGTTTCTCTAACGGAGTTTCCACAAATAGGTCAAAGTCTAATTTCTCCTGAGTCAAGTTTAAACGTTGAGCACATGCAGGAGAGATAAATGAATGGGTAACACCAGATCAAGTAAGGTATAAACTTCGCAAGAATTTATAAATAGCTTACCCGTGATCACCTCGTTTGGGTTCTTCGCATTTTGACCGATCCACAACAAACGCTCTTCCGGGAATCGTTGACTTTGACTTTTACTGGGACGATCTTTTGAGTCACCGTCCTCATTGAACTAGGTTTCGCTGATCTGAATCTCGAAGCGATATGTCCTTCCTTTCCACAATTATAGCATACCTTGAATCTGTTGTGGATAGTTTGGTGATATGTCCCTCTTTCCGCATTTATAGCATATAATGGGGTGGTCGTTTTTCCTCCCTTAGAACCGGTTGTTGTTTTAAACCTGCTCATCTTCATATGGTCGTTGTTAAATCTCCTCTTTTTCAAATCTCCTCCCGACTCGCTTCTTCTATTTTCATGGCCATGATTACCACCGTAGAGTGGTTACCATTTTGTCCGTCTGCTTTCTTTCTCCATTGGTTATCATTATTCTCATTGATCGCTATCTCTCTGCACGCGATCCTCGGTTATGGTCCCTCGGTTGAACATACTCGTTATCTCGCTCTAACAATTGAGCCACATTAACAACATCCTAAATAGAGAAAATTTATGAGAAATGAGATATTGTCGTATCTTTTGGTTTCAAACCTCTCGAAACATCCGCGTCATCGTTCCTCATTCTCCACCAAATGAGGTGTAAATCGGATAACTCTGCAAACTTTGCCTCGTCTTCTTTGAGACACCGTCCATGTTGTTTTGTTCTAATCGATGAACTCCACTTCCTTCATATGACAAAACTTTCGGGAAAGTATTTGTCATTAAATAGTTTCTGAAACGTCTCCCAAGACATCTTTGAGTCTTACTGGATGGAGTGCGCTTCACGACTCTCCAATGATACCGCCTCGCCACGGAACATAAAGGTGGCGAATGGAACCTTCTATTCCTCCGTGCATCCTTAGACATCGAATATCTTGGTAATTTGCTTGACCCGTGTTTTCGCCGATCGGATCTGCTTTCCCTTAAATTCGGTGGTCCCAACTCTTTGAACTCTTGCATTGCTGATAACCCGTGGATTGCTATCATTTCCTCCTATATTTTGAACACGAGTCTCCTCGTCTGCGATTTTTGCATGAATCTGCGAAAAGCTTCTAAACATCCCCTCTTTCATCATCTCTTTCGATGGTGTTGTTCACGGGAGGAACATTGCTAGCACATGTTGCACGTTCTCCTCGTTGGTGAGTCTGAGCGTCTCCACGGTCTCATTTCCATTGTTAATATTCTCGATTCGACATTCTCAAATCTTGTCATAAAACAAGGGTTAATTAAGGAAATAAATATATCACATAATATCCCTATATCTTGACCAACTAACAAATAAGCTTAGGTAGGACACACTAGCGAAGGATTTACTCGTCTCTCCCTCCTAGTTCTATTCCCCGATCTCCGCCAGAGATCATATCCTAAGCTCGATACCAACCGTGACGCCCCAAAATAGGTATACATCACCCATTCGAGTTGTCAATACATGGCATGAAACAACTACAACTTTATTATTACAACAAGAAATCTGTGAGTTTGAATACAAATATTATCTTCTAGATAATATCTATACTCAAATAAATCCTCATCACATTTATTGATACATTATTTTACAAAAATGGTGAGGACTACTAAACAACTCTCTCTAGAACCTTCATTCCATACCCTCACTAAATTCGCTTATATTCTCGCCTCACGAGAAGAAAAAAATGGAACAAAAAGGAAAAGGGTGAGCTCAACTAGCCCAAAGAAAGAATATTATGACTAAGATAATATACAACAAATTACCGTTAGTCTTCAACAGGAAAAAATCTAATAGAATACAATAGACAACAAATTTTAAATCAATATTATGCGTGAAATAATAATTCATTAGAAGAGTTAAGTAGAGAATGCAAACTACTATCTTCTATGTATGAATTTAAAAGTTCATCGCTCATCTTTTATCCTGTAACATCAATCAATATATATCTGGAATCAAATATTCATCTTTTGCACTACGTGCCAAAGATATTCATCGATTAGTCATGTTCATCTAAACACTGTTCATCTTTGCACTACGGGCCAAAGATATTCTTCGAAATCATTCATCTTTGCACTACAGCCTAAGATATTCAATAATATCATCATTTAAAACCGAGGATGATGAAAATATTTTTAAAAAACGAATCCATTGAAACAAAATGACAAGGATTAAGGATTAAGGATTCGTACTTTGTTTTATCCATGTCCAAAAATACCTCAAAAATAATTATAGTGGTGTAAAATTCAAGAATGATCAAAACATGGATACAATCAAAGCTAGTATCCGTAATAGATATTTTGACGAAAAGAAAATTTTTCATTTTTCGATGAATAGTCTTGAGTATTCGTGAATAATACAGAGTATCGTGAATAGTCTTGAGTATCGTGAATAAGAATCAACACACAAAAGTTCCAAATTTAATAAAACTTCGGATCAATATTTCAAAGATAATGATATTGAAGAAATAATATCATTATGAAAAAAAAATATCCCTTACCTCACAAAGACAAGATTTCTAGTTGAAACACCTGATATAGGCTATGACTTGAACTTGCACAGAGTATAGCAATACTCAAAGTATACTCAAAATACTCACAAGAATATGCTCGATAATATAGAGAGAGAAAACTTCAGTTTCTGGTAATTTTTAATTCTAACCTAAGCACCCTATTTATAGGAAATTGCTTAGAACACCAAAGCGAAAAATTTAATTTAATATTATTATATATATCAAAATTCTATGCCACTCTTGAAATCGATTTCACTTTCGATAAGCACATTCCACATTCTAAAAAAGTAAGAAAAAACGTTTTTCTAATTTAAAATAATTTAAACTTCCAAAAATCAATTATTTCGGAGCTTCGGAACTTCAATAATTCATAATATGAATTATTGCTTCGATAATGAAAAATACTGTGTAATGACAATTATTGAAACAACAAAGAATATAAAATATCAACGCAACAATTATTAAATCAATAAAATATTTGAATAATAATTATCGTAACCATTATTGAGTAGTGCCTTTTACGTAAGAATCAATTGGTGCAATACCGTGTATCTTCTTGTGTTTTAACCACCAAGTATTTTAACAATAAAGATAATTGCAGAATAACTACTACTGTTATTTTTTAAACAACTTATATTTGTCGTTTTCTTCATATAATCGCTTTCAAGTTATGGGGCCCACACATTATTTTCATACTGGCCGCAATAATATATTCCACGACTAAACGAATATTCTCCGACAACAATGAATATTTTATAACCACTTGCTTATTTTGAAATATTTATGTATTTTACCCCTAACTATCCACATTAATCAAATCAACCCTTACTATTTCAAAATAATAAATAGAAAATTAAATTTTATTAATAATAAGTTGGGGTCTTACAACCTCCCTCCTTATGAAATTTCATCCTCGAAATTGACGTGCGTACTGGTGTTTCGAAAAAGGTGAGGATACCTCGCTTTCATTTCCGTTTCCAATTCCCGTGTCATTTCCTCTATAGCATGATTCCTCCACGAACTTTAACTTGTGGTATGACCTTTCTTGGCGTAGGGACATGCTCCTTCCTATCCAAGATCTTGACAGTACCTCCTCACACGTTAAGTCTTGGCTATCTCGTCCTGGTTCTAACTCTATAACGTGGTTCGGGTCTTTCACATATTTATGAAGTACGATATGTGAAACACATTATGAACACGAGACATACTTTGAGGTAACGCGAGTCTATAGGCTACATTTCCTACTCGGTCAAAGAATTTGAAATGGACCAATAAATCGTGGATTGAGCTTTCCTCTCTTCCCAAATCTTGTAACTCCCTTCCATGGAGCAACTCGCAACAATACATGATCCCCTATACTAAATTCCACGTCCTTTCGATGAAGATCCGCATAACTCTTTTGTCGATCTTGTGCCGCTTTGTATACGTTGTCGAATCATTTGGATCTTTTCCGTAGTCATACGTACCAACTCGGGTCCCAACAATGTTGCTTCACCCACCTCATCCCAACATACTGAAGAGCGACACTTTCGTCCATATAATGCTTCAAATGGAGCCACACCTATACTTGCACGATAATCTGTTGTTGTAGGAGAATTCCACCAATGGTAAATACTTATCCCAACCGCCCTTGAAGTCTAGGACACGAGTCTTAATAAATTTTCAAGAGTTTGAATAGTCCTTTCGATTGTCCGTCCGCTTGAGGATGGTATGCTTAATCAATCGTAAATCCGCGCCCATAGCTTTTTGCAAGCTAACCCAAAATCTTGAAGTAAATCTTGGGTCACGATCCGAAACTATGGATATACAGGCATGCCATGCAACCTCACAATCTCATTCACGTATACTAGCAAGACGTTCAAGGAATAAGTCTCCGTGTCGGCAAGAAATGAGCGGACTTTGGTTAATCTATCAACAATAACCCAAATAAAGATTGATGCCTTGAGAAACCGTAGGAAGACCCGTAACGAAATCCATGGTAATGTGTTCCCACTTCCATTTCGGAATCTCAAGTGGTTGCAACGCGGACCCTTAGGTACTAGATGCTCCGCCTTTTACACGTTGACAAGTTAAACACATCGAGATAAACTTTGCAATCTCTCTCTTCATATTGTTCCACCAAAATGTATGTCAAGATCACGATACATTTTGGTACTTCCAAGATGGATTGCAAATGGTGTATTGTGTGCCTCCATCATAATCTTGTACTTCAAATCGTAGTCGTTAGGGACACAAAGTTTAGAGTGGACTCAAGTATTCCTTCTTCATCAATTCTCGCCCTAGGAATAGCTCCTTCTTGTACTTTCTTCTTCATACGCATTAGCTCCTGCCTGCGGCTTGAGCAACCTTAACTTTTTTCTATTAAAGTTGGCTCTATGTGTATACTTGACATCATCGCACTCATTCCCGCATATGATCTTCTACTCAATGCGTCACTACCACGTTAAACTTTATCGGGATGGTATTGAATAGTGTGGTCGTAGTCTTTTAATAGCTCGAGCCAATGTCATTGCCAAGATGTTGAGTTCTTTTGAGTGAAGAAATATTTAAGGCTTTTATAGTGCAATATATCTCCACTTTCTCCCCATATAGATAGTGCCTCCATATCTTTAGCGCGAAACGATCACGCTAACTCTAGATCATGAGTAGGATAATTCCTCTCATACTCTTTAAGTTGTCATGAGGCATAAAGCTATGACTTTCCCACGTTGCATGAGAACACATCCTAACCCTTTTCACCGAAGCATCATTTGAGATAACAAATCCATCCGAACCAGATGGTATTGTTAGAAACAGTCTTAAAATAAGTCTCCTCTTAAGCTCTTGGAAACTCTCCTCGCATTCTTCACTCCAAACAAATTTTGTATCCTTCCGAGTTAGCTGAGTTAATGGAGTAGCGATTCGAGAAAACCCTTCCACGAATCTCCGATAATAACCAGCTAGATGTTAGGTTTGTAATATTCATGAAGCAATCAAATTGCAAAATAACGCGGAAGCGTGTAAAATCAGAGTTTAAAAAAAAATTTACAAACCAAATACCCGGATCACCCTTTATGCACAATTATTAATTAAACGAAAAGATAAAGGATAAATCATACCCTTGAAGATCGAGCTTCCTCAGTATGTTCACCTCCAAATCCTTTCGCTCAATCATGAATCCACCGGTTTGGTTCCTTCCTTTGATCAACGTTAGCCACCCAAATGTTTGGCCTCTGAGGTGATCCACCAAGGAAGAAGAAAATTCAAGAAGATGGGTGTTATGACTAACCCTAGTTTTCTATCTCTATAGAAAAGGCATACTCCCAACAACTTGGAATTATTACGTACTTTGTTAAAGTCAACAACCCATTCATCCCATAATAAGACTCCTCTTATTTATAGATGTGGGCAACCCACCTTAACAATTAAGGAATTGGGTTTTAATTAATTAATTCTTTTAATTAATTAAGCTCCCTAATCTTATTAGGGATAATTAATTAAACTCCTTTAACTAATTTTCCTTCCTAATCCAATTAGGAATAAATGAGAGTACTTATATTAAATTAATTCCTAAACTCTTTTAGAAATTAAAATAATAATAATTGTAATAATATTAATAAGACTCCTCTTATTAATTTATATTTAATATTTCTAAAATATTAAATAATAAATATTAAGCTATTTAATTTATTCTATCACCATAGATTAAATTAAATATACATAACATATTATTACGATTATGCCATTTACTTCTTAAATAATTATTCTTCCTTTTATGGTGTGACCCTTTAGGTTCTCCATATTAAACCTATTGTGAATAAATCAATTAGAACAATTCTAATCTTATTTAAATAAATAAATTAAATAATTAATTTATTTAAATAAATAATATTTATTCTACAATAGGGATAAGCCTCCCCCTAGCGATCAACGACTTTCCGGATAATATAGATTTCAACATTAATCATTAAAGAACCTTTGAGTAAATAGTTACCGTATGAATTCAATCCTTCCACCATACAATGTCCCAATTAAATATAAGACATGGAATTCTTTGTCAAGTCTTATTTTATTTAATTATATGTATTTCGATCCTTAAATGCACAACTCCAAATAATGCAAATTAGAAACTCCTTTCTAATTTCATTCTCGCCTTAACCAAGGACTCATTGGGTTGTCATTTATCGAATCACATAGACATTTCTCTTCTTTTTATTAGAAGTGGTAGATTCTTTATTGATCATACATTATCTCCATGTACAACTTATTATACCCAAGCATACCCTTTGATATACCCTAAGGGTCTTAAGGAATAAGTCAAAGTATAACTCATCATATACAAGATACTATGATGATCTCAAGTCCAAGGATCACTTGTCTACTATCACTACTGAAATTCCTTGATCGACAGCAAATAAAACTCCATTAGGTATTCCTTAGCGAGCCACGTTCAAAGAACTTATTCTCTAATAAGCACCTACATACTTGCTTTAGTGTCTCCACACAAATGATGATCGTGAGATCAATCATCCTCATCCAATGAGCAAGCAAAACGTATGTACCAATCTATCCGGATTCACTAATCCCCAATTTAGTAATCCAATGATTGGGAACTATTTTAGTTTTAAGCTTTCTAAGAATTTAGATCTCATTAGAATGATCATCATCATTATTCTAAAAGCATTGCTTAAAACTATGGGTTTATCACATATTATAAAACAACATTATGTAGATAATTAAAAGCCTTTAATAAATTAATACTTTTTATTAATAAATGAATAAGATTATTACAAAGTATATGCTTTATCATCAAACATGATTGGCTTGTGTGCATATTACTTTCAATCTCCCACTTGCACTAAAGCCAATCGCCATCAGATCTTATACTCTTCTTCTCTAAGTGACGATTATCCTGTTTGTTGGATAAGCTTTAGTTAATGGATATGTAATGTTGTTCATGAGAGTCCACTATCTCTATAGTGATTTCCCATCTTTCAATGATTCTAATAATCAAATGAAAGTGCCACAACACATGTTTAGATCCAAGATGAGACTTAGAACTATTCCTAGTTACAGAATGAACTTTTAATCCAAACAATCAACTTGCAGCTTCATTTATAACTATATACTTTGTCTTTATCACTAAACCAACAACTCTTTCTTTGTTTGGAACCTTTCCAATTCAACGCACCACCGCTCAAGGTAACACTTTACCTTAAAGTGGATTTTCTGTCGTTTTGTGCATGCGAAAAAACTTGAGTCTGTAAAGCCCTCTAGTTTTAATTCGGACCCACCATGTATGCTCACATCCTTAGTCTTTGGTTAAGAACTTTAAGATGTTTTCACCGCTTCTGATGATCTTCTCCGAATATATGACCGATCAACATCGTGTCTCGTACATTTCATTGCATACATGATTGTCACTCATGCGATCTCTCTTCTTTTGAGTCTATGGGGACTATTAAGAGATACACTCCATATAGCTCATCGACATGAGACATCTCTTGGAGTTTGCCATGCTAAACGACTTTAGCATCAAATGAATATACGTTCCTTGGGTTAAGTCGAGCATCCTCTTAAATCTATCTATATAGATTTATATCCCCAATTAAGATACTCTTCCAAATCATTCATGGAAGAATGTTTAGACAACTTTATCTTTACTGATTGTAGCATTGGTATGTCATTCCTTATCTGTAGTATATTAACATATAATATTAGGAATGTCACGATGCTCCCACTGTCCCTTTTGTACACACTAGAACTCTTACCTCATCGTATGTAACTTTGGATCATCATCTTCTATGATGCGTACCTCATCATCATCATCCATGATGAATCCATACCTCCTAGGTATCTTCAAATTACTATTTCGATTTATTCGATTCTATTTGTGGTACAATAGGTCTATCTACAGTGTTCCTCTTATTTGACTTATAGTGTTTTGTGGTTCTTGAACTTTTCAAGATCTATTATCCTCCCACTAGCCCTTGAATGATAAACACCTTTATCTTAGAAGGCGTGTTTCTAACAAACACCTTTTGCAAAGTAGAATTATAGAACATATACCCTAAACTTACTTTAGGATGTCCCACAAATCGACACTTATAAAATCTTGTCCCAAGCTTATCCTTTGAAACCTTTTCACATAAGTTGGACAACCCTTATCTTAACATACTTAAGATTAGGAATCCTCCACATCCATAACTTTTATGGAGTCTTGAAATAAACTTTGAGGTTACCATTTTCGTGAGATATGCAACCGCTTTCTAGGACATTATCCCGTAAGGATATTGGAATGTCGGTAAAATCATTATGGACCGCACCATGTCCAACAAGGTACGATTTTTCATTCAGATACATCAATCAATTATTAAATGTCGGGATGTGTCCATTATGAGAAAACCATTTGAGATGATCTAGAAACTTATTGCACAAGTATTTATTCCTTGATCTAATCAAAGAATCTTAATACATTGTCAATTTGTTTCACTTCTGAATTATTTGAACCTTTCAAATAATTCACACTTGTATTTCAACAAGTACATACATTCAACTCTTTGAATGATCATCTCCTTTTCTTATACTAATTTGTTCAATATGCAAAATTATTTTCATGTAAGTCAAGTATACAAAATTTATTAAGTAATATTCCAGTTCTATACAAAACATTATTATTATAAATAGAACAACAATTGTTCTTAATTATAATACCAAAGATTTCATTGTCCAACAATAAAATGGAAATAATATTTCTAACAAGAACTGAAATACAATAACAACTTATTGACTTAATAGATTTTTCCCATAGGCATTGCTAAACTATAAGTTTCTATGGCTAATGTAGCAACCTTTGCTTCATTTTCCACACATAGGATTACTTATATTTGTTTAGCTTTCTACTTCTGCTTGGTCCTTTTCATAAATCTATATTTATGATAACCAAAGTCGGTATCCAATACCCAAGTAGAACCTTGACTTAAAGAAAAATTTATTTCAATCATGAACAAAAAGCGTATTATGAACCAAAACTTCACTAAGCTTCTTTGGTTAGCCTCTGCAAGATACTTCTCGCAGCTTTCTTTCCAAAGTTGTCCGGGCTTATAGCGGTGGAAGCAAACTCCTTTGCTATCCGTATCAGGTTTTGTTCTTATTATCCTTTGTTTTTGCCTTTTCATTTACCTTCTTTGAATCGTTCTTCTTTTGTAAGATCCTTTGGCCCCTACCAAAGAAGACTTGATCTTTCTTGGTTGAAAGTGACTCTCAACATTTTTCAACATGTTAAGCAAATCAAAGAAAGTCGATATCTAGCTTGTTCATATGAAAAATTCACAACAATTGTGAAAGGAGTCCGGGAGTGAGTGCAAGATCAAATCTTGGCTCAACTCTCCATCCATGACAAAACCAGTTGTCTAATTGATCAATCAAATTGATTATGTTAAGAACTTTTATCATCTTTCAGTAGTGTCATCTGGCCATTCTAGATCGGAAGAGCTCCTTAGATATCCGATATCTTTCGGTCCTACTTTCCTCACCATCAACTACTTGATGTGCGGAAATATAGTAGAAGCATCCATAGTTTCATCTTGTGGACGTCAAGCTCGTTACTCACGGACGCCTTGAGCATGATGCATTGAGCCAATCAGTGCATCATCTTGCCACTTTCTAAAAGTAGCAATCTCTTCCTCGGAGGCATTATTCGTAACCATTGCGAGGATAGGCGTATATGATGACATAAGATAGCTTTTCACTATGAGAACTATTCTCAAATTCCTTAACCAATCCGCTTAATTCTTGGCCCGATTAATTTAGCATCTAATATGCTTCATGATGATAGTAATTTTAGACATTGTAAAATTACGTAAATGAATTTGTAATTAACAACATTTTAACATACATTCTATTATTAATTACCAAAATAAATTAGGTCTTGTTTTAAATTGGTATCTCCCACTATTTTCTTCAAACTATATTACCTCACTTATATAGTTCTAAAAAAATCTAATTAAAGATTTGCTAAAGAGAATAAGGATCCCATTTTAAATGTATATAGCCTTGTGGTGACACAACAAACTATATATAAATAAATAGGTAGACAACTTTTGTCAATTACATCAACTATGTAACTCCTTGTATTTTGCCTCTTAGATTATTTTGATCAAGTGGTGGCACATCCGAATCAAAATTATCCAAGTTAAGTCCGACCTAGCACTCCATATATTCAAAAAGAAAAATATCATCCTCCTTGGTGACACAACAAAACAATATTGTTCAATTTTCTTTATAAGCATCAAATGTGATAAATTAACATCTTAAATACTTAATACTTGCCTTGTGGTGACACAACAAACTCATATTAAATATTTAATACTCTATTAATTTTATCATGCTAGAAAGCGACGCTCGATATTCCAAATATCTTTGAACGCTTAGACTTAATATAAAAATTGAGGGGTTTGTTATTAATTTGTCTCATCTTGTTTAGCGCATGCATACATATATATATATAAAATACGCGTCATATTAATGAACATGCGAAGCATGTTTGCATAATATATAATATATATAGTATAAGCATGCACATATAGAATACTATATTCTACCCGGATTGATTATGGACTTTTATTCTAGTTTGGTTCACTAGAGCCACCAAGTGAACCAAAAGGTCAAACCCTAGGGGTGCAAGAAATAATATTTAAATATAACTATTACATTTAAACTCTGCTCTATTACAAACGCAGGTCTTAAAGCGCTCCTTGCTCCTTTGATCTCCAATTTTTCAAAATTAATTCTAATTATTCCTATTACAAAACTATTTAAAATAAATAGAAACCTTGATCGTGATCGAGGGAAGTACATAGGAGAAAGATAGAATTTACATTAAGAAAAATTAGAGAAGACGAGGCACTGTGAGACCCCATTTAATAAAACCCATACATTCACGCATCCAACTAAAATAAAATCCAATCATATCGGTCAATAGTCCATAATCAATCCCATTTATTATCATACACATCATCATACGCATCAATAAATAACATTCATCCTATGAATAATAAACATTTAATATATATATTGATATCATTTAACTGGGCAAATTTAGTTAGTATAAAATCTAATTTTGAATCAAAATAAACTCCTTTATTTTTAATCCAAATTTAAATTAAAATAAAACTATTTTATTTTAATTTATCCTATTTTGAATAAAATAAACTATTTTATTTTAATCAAAAATCTTTAATCAAAATAAACTCCTTTATTTTAATTAATTATGGAATCCAATTCCATGTAATAAAAAAATCTTTAATTAAAATAAACTCTTTTATTTTAATTAATTATGGAATCCAATTCCATGTAAAAAAAATCTTTTATTAAAGGAAACACGGATATTCTTTTCCTATTCACAAATAAACTCCTTTATTTTGAATAATATGAAATCTTATTCCATATTTAAATAAACTCCTTTATTTAAGGAAATTAGGATTCTCTTTCCTATTCACAAATAAACTCTTTTATTTTGAATAATATGAAATCTTATTTCATATCTAAACAAACTCCTTTATTTAAGGAAAGATGGATTTACTTTCCCTATTCACAAATAAACTCCTTTATTTTAGGAAAAATAAAATCCAATTTCAACTCCAATTAGTTATTATGGAATCCAATTCCAAATCTAATTAGTTAGCATGAAATTCTAATTTTAAAATTAAAATAAATCTTTTATTCTAATATTAAAATAAACCTTTTATTTTAAGATTAAAATAAACCTTTTTATTTTAATTATAAAATTATTAAAATATTATATATATATAATATTACGGTAATAATATATATATATAACCGTCCGTTCCTTTTTCTTTTTTTTTTTTTTATTTTAGCTTCGGAAAACCGTGCACAGTTCTTCTTTGCCATGAAATCATGAATTATCATCTGTAACTACCAATCACGTGGACCATTGATTGCAAAAACCATGCAAATTCGCCCATTGAAAAAACCATGCAAATTCGCATACCATGATAATATATATCATGTAACTACCTTCATTGAAAAACTAAAATGAACCACGAATCAGGATTAAAAAAAAAAAAATTTGACCGGATGCTTCCAAAAAAAAAAAAATTCGGCACCAATTTTTTATTTTTTTTTTTTAAATTTTATACAACAAAATTATGCCCAATTAAATTGTTCTAAACACATATCAATATACATATCAAATCTGAACAATTAATAATTCGCATAAAGGTTTGGCTCTGATGCCACTGTTAGGTTTGTAATATTCATGAAGCAATCAAATTGCAAAATAATGCGGAAGCGTGTAAAATCAGAGTTTAAAAAAAATTTACAAACCAAATACCCGGATCACCCTTTATGCACAATTATTAATTAAACGAAAAGATAAAGGATAAATCATACCCTTGAAGATCGAGCTTCCTCAGGTACAAGTTCACCTCCAAATCCTTTCGCGTTCAATCTTGAATCCACCGGGTTTGGTTCCTTCCTTTGATCAACGTTAGCCACCCAAATGTTTGGCCTCTAGAGGTGATCCACCAAGGAAGAAGAAAATTCAAGAAGATGGGTGTTATGACTAACCCTAGTTTTCTATCTCTATAGAAAAGGCATACTCCCAACAACTTGGAATTATTACGTACTTTGTTAAAGTCAACAACCCATTCCACCCATAATAAGACTCCTCTTATTTATAGATGTGGGCAACCTACCTTAACAATTAAGGAATTGGATTTTAATTAATTAATTCTTTTAATTAATTAAGCTCCCTAATCTTATTAGGGATAATTAATTAAAC
The DNA here is from genome assembly GCA_020205615.1 of Panax quinquefolius. Taxonomy (NCBI): domain Eukaryota; kingdom Viridiplantae; phylum Streptophyta; class Magnoliopsida; order Apiales; family Araliaceae; genus Panax; species Panax quinquefolius. The sequence continues at coordinate 20,592,575 of CM035166.1, forward strand.
TCCTTTAACTAATTTTTCTTCCTAATCCAATTAGGAATAAATGAGAGTACTTATATTAAATTAATTCCTAAACTCTTTTAGAAATTAAAATAATAATAATTGTAATAATATTAATAAGACTCCTCTTATTAATTTATATTTAATATTTCTAAAATATTAAATAATAAATATTAAGCTATTTAATTTATTCTATCACCATAGATTAAATTAAATATACATAACATATTATTACGATTATGCCATTTACTTCTTAAATAATTATTCTTCCTTTTATGGTGTGACCCTTTAGGTTCTCCATATTAAACCTATTGTGAATAAATCAATTAGAACAATTCTAATCTTATTTAAATAAATAAATTAAATAATTAATTTATTTAAATAAATAATATTTATTCTACAATAGGGATAAGCCTCCCTAACGATCAACGACTTTCCGGATAATATAGATTTCAACATTAATCATTAAAGAACCTTTGAGTAAATAGTTACCGTGACAATTCAATCCTTCCACCATACAATGTCCCAATTAAATATAAGACATGGAATTATTTGTCAAGTCTTATTTTATTTAATTATATGTATTTCGATCCTTAAATGCACAACTCCAAATAATGCAAATTAGAAACTCCTTTCTAATTTCATTACATTTAAACCAAGGACTACTGGGTTGTCATTTATCGAATCACATAGGACATTTCTCTTCTTTTATTAGAAGTGGTAGATTCTTTATTGATCATACATTATCTCCATGTACAACTTATTATACCCAAGCATACCCTTTGATATACCCTAAGGGTCTTAAGGAATAAGTCAAAGTATAACTCATCATATACAAGATACTATGATGATCTCAAGTCCAAGGATCACTTGTACTACTATCACTACTGAGAATTCCTATTGATGACAGCAAATAAAACTCCATTAGGTATTCCTTAGCGAGCCACGCTCAAAGAACTTATTCTCTAATAAGCACCTACATACTTGCTTTAGTGTCTCCACACAAATGATCATGAGATCAATCATCCTCATCCAATGAAAGCAAGCAACGATGTACCAATCTATCCTGGATTCACTAATCCCCAATTTAGTAATCCAATGATTGGGAACTATTTTAGTTTTAAGCTTTCTAAGAATTTAGATCTCATTAGAATGATCATCATCATTATTCTAAAAGCATTGCTTAAAACTATGGGTTTATCACATATTATAAAACAGCATTATGTAGATAATTAAAAGCCTTTAATAAATTAATACTTTTTATTAATAAATGAATAAGATTGTTACAAAGTATATGCTTTATCATCAAACATGATTGGCTTGTGTGCATATTACTTTCACTAGACCCAGAAAGCTACGTACTTCGGTCACCGACTTTGGTTGCTCCCAACTTTGTATTGCTTCAATCTTCGCCGGGTCCACGGATACTCCATGTTTTGACACTGACGTGCCCAAGAAATGCTACTTCCTCGCCGCCGAACTCGCATTTCTTTAATTTGGCATATAGTTTGTTTTCACGAAGCCTTTGGAGTACCAGCTTCAAATGGTGCTCATGATCTTCACGACTTTTGGAATATATGAGGATGTCATCAATAAAGACAACAACAAACTGATCCAAATATTCCTTGAATACTCGGTTCATCATATCCATGAAAGCCGCAGGAGCATTAGTTAGTCCGAAAGACACGACTAAGAATTCATAATGCCTATACCGAGTTCTCAAGGCGCCTTTGAATATCCTCGCCTAATCTTCACCGATGATATCCGAATCGAAGATCGATTTTTGAAAAGAATTGTGCCTCAGAATCGGTCAAACAAGTCATCAATACGAGGTGAGGATACCTATTCTTGATGGTGACATGGTTCAATTCCCGATAGTCAATACAAAAGTCGCATACTCCCGCTTCTTCTTCTTTACTGAATAAAACAGAGCACCCCAAGGAGATGTACTAGATTTAATGAAACCGATGTCCAACAATTCCTCAGTAGTTGGACCTTTAACTCCTCAAAGTTCAATAGGAGCCATTCGATATGGGTTTTAGAAATGGGCTTTGTACCAGGTTCAAGATCAATAAAGAATTCAATTTCACGTTCTGGGGGTAGACCGGGAAGTTCTTCAGGAAATACGTCAGGAAAGTCAATAACAACAGGAATATTACTCAAATTTGACGTGTCTTTATTCAAATCCATAACATGGGCTAAGAAACTTGAAACAAAGGATCTAGTCAAAGGTCTACCTAAATTGAACTTCGTGAAGAAAAGGCCATGCAAAACTTGTCATCTAGGAAAGCAAACCAAGAAGTCATTCAAAAGAAAAATGGCCAACTCAACTGAAAAGCCTATGCAACTTCTTCATATGAATCTTTTGGGGCTTATTCCAACAGCTAGTCTTGGAGGTAAGAGATACTCACTAGTATTAGTAGATGACTATACCAGGTTCACATGGGCATTCTTTTTAAGTTCAAAAGACAAGATCATCACTCAACTGATCAGATTCTTCAAATTAATGATGAATGAGAAAGGCAAAAAGATAAATCTATGATGAGTGATCATGGCAAGGAGTTTGATTATTTTGAAGTAAATCAGTTCTGTGAAGACAATGACATTCAACATAATTTCTCAGCACCTCGAACTCCATAACAAAATAGAGTAGTTGAAAGGAAGAACAAAAAATTGATTGAAGCAGGAAGAACCCTTCTGGTAGTCGCCCGAATACCAGAGTATTTATGGGCAGAAGAAGTTAACATTGCATGCTATACTCAGAATAGATCATTGATCCACTCTACGATCAAAAAGACACCCTACGAGCTGTGGAAAGAAAGAAAGCCAAACATCAGCTACTTTCGTGCCTTTGGTTATGCATGTTACATCTCAACAATGGCAAAAGATATCTGACCAAATTTTAACCTAAATTAGATGAAGGAATCTTTGTTGGATACTCTATAGAAAGTAAAGCCTATAGAGTTTTCAACAAGAATACCTTGACAATAGAAGTATATATCCATGTTTCATTTGATGAGTATGATGAAGGTGAACCAAGAAAGACATCTCAAATTGAAGAAGTCAAAGAATTAGAACCTCAAACAACAGAGAATCCTACAATCAATGCAACTGGAGATGACGTGTCGGACCCTATAATCGTAGTACCAGATAAAGAATTCTTAGAGTCTTAAATTCTAAATACTAGAACTTTACGAACCAATAAAGGTGCAGAACAAGAACCAAATCTTGAAGAACTTTGACAAGAGTGCACAAGGACTGACGTCCCATCCGGATCCAAATGGGCAAGAGATCACACTCAAAATCTAATCATAGGAGATCCAAGTGCACGTGTTAGGACCAGATCAACAACTCAAAATGAATGTTTCTATGTAAGCTTTATTACTCAAATTGAGCCAAAAAAGATTGAAGAAGCTCTAGAAGACTCAAGCTGGATGGAGGCTATGCAAGAAGAGCTAAATCAATTTGAAAGAATTAAGGTTTGGAGGCTGGTTCCTAGACCAAAACAATATCCAGTCATTGGCATAAATTGGGTCTTTAGGAACAAGATGGATGAAGCATGTGTGATCACAAGAAATAAGGCAAGGTAGGTGGCAAAAGGATATTCCCAAGAAGAAGGAATTGAATATGATGAAACCTTTGCACCTTTTGAAAGACTGAAAGCCATCAGGATGTTTCTAGCCTATACATCTCACATGAGATTCAAAGTTTTCAAATGGATGCCAAAAGTGTATTCCTCAATGGTGAACTTCGAGAAAAAGTCTATGTCGAATAACTACTAGGTTTTATCAATCCTACTTTTCCAAATTATGTCTTTAGACTTGATAAAGCACTATATGGTTTGAAGTAAACACCAAGATCATGGTATGAAACACTCATTAATCTTGTTGAAAATGGATTCACTAGAGGAAGAGTTGATTCAACTCAATTCCTTAGGAAGCATAAATTTAAAATTCTATTAGTTCAAATATATGTTGACGATATCATATTTGACTCTACTGATGAAAAATATTATGAGAGATTTTCCAAGTTAATGCAGAATAAATTTGAGATGAGTATGATGGGAGAGCTCAATTTTTTCTTTGGACTTCAAGTCAAGCAATCTGAAGAAGGAATCTTTATCAATCAAGCTAAGTACATCAAAGATCTTCTTAAGAAGTATGATTTAGAACCAGCTAATCCCATGAAAACTCTAATGACATATGTTGCCAAACTTGACAAGGATAAAAAAGGTAAAAGTATTGATAACACTCAATACAGAGGTATACTCGGATCTCTTTTCTATTTGACTGCTAGTAGACCAGATATCATGTTCTCAACCTGTATTTGTGCTAGATTTTAAGCTAATCCTAAGGAATCTCATCTAATAGATGTGAAAAGAATTTTTAGATATCTTAAGGGCACTCCTTATTTGGGCTTGTGGTATCCCAAGGAGTCTCCCTTTGATCTGATAGGATATTCAGATGCAGATTTCGCAGGATGCAAGATCGATAGGAAAAGCACTAGTGGGACATGTTAAATACTAAGAAATAGACTGGTATCTTGGTTCATTAAGAAACAAAACTCCGTGTCAACCTCTATTGCCAAGGTTGAATATGTCGCAGCTGGTAGTAGTTGTGCTCAGATTTTATGGATGAAGAAACATCTTGCTGATTATGGATTTGATTTTAAGTTTATCCCTATACTTTTTATAATACTAGTGCCATCTCAATCACTCATAATTCTGTTATGCACTCTAAAACTAAACATATAGACACCAGATATCACTTTATTAGAGATTATGTTCAAAATGGAGATATGTCATTGCATTTCATTGCAATTGATGATCAGCTAGCAGATGTGTTTACTAAGTCACTGATGAATCTAGATTTAATAAACTAATAAGTGAGTTAGGAATGCTAAATTTGCATCCATAATACTATATGTCTTGATGAAATTACCTAGTGCAGAAAAGAGAATCATAAAGCTAAATATGATTTTAGAAGGCACGTATTGCTCACGATTAATCAAGAGAGTGAAAAATTAAAGTTAATGTTTATCAACTGTAAAATAGCATAACTGAAGCGACATGCTGACTACCACATTATGGCATGTGTCCCACTTCTAAAAACTAAAAGGGAAGTTATATAAAATCCTTTCAAATTCAATTTCTGACCTTTACTCTTCCATTTTTAAAATCGAAATATTAGAATTTTTCATATTTTCTAAAGCTTTCTAACCCTAGTTCTCAAAATCCCCAGAAAACTTAATCACTTTGGTGAAATTTTCAGATCAAGTTAGTTCAAATGGAACCTCCTCATTGGATAAAGTTGATTTCAGAGAAGGAATGACATTAATGGGACACAAGAAGAACCCATAATTGAAAGAGCTGAAGAAAAAGAAATTTCTTCAAGAGTATGAGTTCCTTGCTAAAATTGCAGGAAAGTGTATTATCTGCAAAGACATTGCTCATGACTCGGTAAGTGAACTACAGTGAAATCAACTTCGGTGCTATATTTTTAACTTGGTTGAGCAAATGGGTTGATGATTTTGAAAAATCAATGGTGTCAAGAAAGTTTGCTCCCAAAATATTTCATGGGAGATTATTTAGTATTATTTTGAAGAAAAGTCTGCAGAACAGAATTGCAGACGATGAAGGAGTCCATCTTAATGCAAGTAAAAAGATCACCCCCAAGCTGTTTGAACATTTGAAAAGAAACCCTCTGGAGAATTTAAAGTCCAACCTGTTTGGCGGTGGAAGTGAAAGAACTATTAGTGAAGTACGGAAGCCAGTAAAAATAAAGAGAAAGAGAAAGGTAGATGTCATTGAGGAAGAGGAAGAAGCTTCTCAAGGATCATTTTCTCCTCATGTTTGTAGAGATCCTGATCAACCAAAGAAGAAAAAGAAAATATCGGAGAAAATTATCCAAGAATGTCAAAAGGATGCTCAGAATGAAGTGCAACCCTCTAAGAAAGTGAAAGATGCAAAGGATATAAACACTCCCCTATCCAAAATGATTCCAAGGAGGAAAAGGCATAATCATCGATGAAAGGTTCTTGTCCAATTAGAAGAATGATCTGAAGAATCCATGCCTCATCCAATTGAAAAAGAAAAAGAGGTAGAAGAAGATGAACAATATTTGTTGATTCGAAAGAATCAAGGAAAGAGGAATTCCAATTCCTCTGGTCTGAGGACAGAAGAATGTCCCGTTGAACAAGATTCTACTCGAGATTCTCTATATAATGATGAAGTGCTGGCTAAGACGGTTTTCACAGTCGATTCACAAATAGATGCAGAAATAGAGCATGTTGTTAAAGATACAAGCTATGTGCCCAAGGAGACAAAAAAGAAAATTAAATTGAGCAAAATGATTGAGAAAGATGATATACGACATAAAAAGGCTGAAAGATTGGAAGCAAAACAATTAAAGGGAAAGACAGAAGCAAAGCAGAAAAGAAGAAAAGAAAAGAGCTGAGAACAAAAAACAAGGAAAATTCAACTCAATGATCGACTCATTCTTCAGATACTTCTCTACGATTGACCCATGTCATCCCCAATATCGTAGAGGATGCTACCAAGGGTTTTGACCATGCGATCGTAAAACCAGAGGATCCTACCTCCGAGGGGGAGCAACAAAGGGAATCTCAACTCCCTCCCTCATCTCTTCCGTCCACTTAACAACAAGTTCTAGAAGGATCCTGGTTACCTCAATGAAGAGCTTATCAACAAGGGATGTGCAGAGTTATACTTACAGGGCGAGAAGCTCCATAAACTGCTTATCATCTTCCAGATGAGTTTGAAGGTGTCCGGGAAGGTATAATGAGAGTAGTACATTCCACATATGATCTTTACACTCTCTTTTATGATATGAACATTGACCAAACTATAGATGTATTTGAGCCAAAAGGTGATTAACTATTTTATTTCATGTCACGGTTGCCTCTACTTCGAACAGTCATGCAACGTGATCATAACTTTGTTAGCTGGGCATAAACTACATATCCCAGTCTACCTCTGGTATCTCAAAACTTTCCTCGAGTTTTAAGGTATGCTATGATGAGTGGATGTTATACCTATAATTTGGACATCTTTAAGGCTTATTTCTTTGTTAACTTTAAGTATTTTAGTGTCATTTCACTTGTTTTATGTTTGTGTTGTAGCAAACGACTTCATAGGGTCAAAACATGAAAAATGGAGCTTAGTGGCATTTACATCGACAAACTTCACGGTCTTGATTTCCCTAGTGTAAAAAAGCCCTTGACCAAGTAAAAAAAATAAGCCAATAAGGCGGTTATCGAGAAGAGAAAAGGTTGATTTGCTATGTTTCAGAAGTTGAGTTCGAGAAGGATTTGTTTGGATGATTAGTTCAAGGACTTTAAGGAGGGATAAAAGACACATGAAGAGGGATATAAAATGAGGAAAATTCACTAGGATTAAGAGAGCTCATTCCATTAGATTAGATTTCATTATATTAGGAAAAACCCTAGTTTAGATTAGATTTGTAGATTGAAGCAACTTGGAGATCATTGAAGATTCAAAGCAGGAGCAAGAGGGAAATTCAGATTTGCAGACAACAAATTTCATCTTCTTCTTTACTTTTATTTTTGTCTTTCAATGTATATTCAGTTGTATATTATGGATTTTGATTCAATTATGAACTAAATTCTATTTTGAGATTAGAACGGATCTTATTGTGTAGCTTACCTTAGTATGCTTCTCTGTTAATTATTGTTTATTATTCTTGGATTGTCTATTATGGTTTGTGCTTATTGCTTAATTGCATATTTAACGATTATTGTGATAATCTATTTGAAATTGAGAGACGGATTATAAATTTAGATATGATCATAATAACATGTGATTGTATTTTCTATATGGCGTTGGAATTCATAATTTATGTCTAGGATAGAGATATACTTATACATCGTATATAATCTGATAGAGAACGTGTGCTTTAAATCCTCTTTAATTGCAATTCACATAGAGATATAGTGAATTAGTTAATTAGGGTGTTCTTCTTAATTCTATCATCTGTGGATTTAAGTTGATTTGAGTATGATGTATTGAGAGATGGTCATATTTATTTTTGTGTTCTTGATTAACATACAATTCAGAATAATGATCATAATTGATAAGAAGTGTATTAATTTAAGTGAAACAATAAGTAAAGTTGTGATCTTGAATCTCCATAATCTGATTTTAACTAGTGGTAATTAGAATTAGTTTAATTAAATAATTTAATTGAAAACCTTAAATTGATTTTTTAAATAAAATTAGTTTGGTTAAAAGTTAGTATTTGATAATTTTTTATTAATAATTCATCGTAGAAATGATACTCTACTTTTACTTTATTACTTGTTGATCGTGTATACTTGCACGCATATATTGATTATGAAATCAATCAATACTCCACAAAATTTCTTTGCTCTGCACCCTTAAATGATGAACCTCATGTATTTTCTACCATCTTATCAATGTTCACATCTCTACTTCCATCCTCTGGTTGTAGTGATGAGATCTTTAATTTACCTTCTTTGATCTCTAAGCAACTTTCTTCCTCTCACACATCAACATCTATCTGTTTTGATGAGTCTCCTCACTCTGCGAGCGTTGTAAATAATACTGATCTCCAAATCGTAGAGTTTCAACCCTATACTGAACCTTCATCACACATTCACTCTCCAATCGTCGAGTTATTAACACCTACGGTCGAACTTGAACTCCCTGATTCCCCAGTTCATTCTCCATTTCCTATTGTCGACTCTCCCTCTCCCTTACATATTTCGAGTCTCTCAACAACTCCTCATAATTCCTCTTTCTATTTAGATTCCTCTTTCCCTTGGTCTTTAGATTCTCCAGATAACGAATCCCCTCACCTTAAGTCTGGAAAATCTAAGGTTCGTTTCTCACTCCTCTCCAAAACAATACAATCTCTAGATTCCCACCAATATTCCATCTTCTTCTTGGAATAAATTCTTTGATCTTCCTCTTGCACTTATAAATTTATCTCAAGGCTCTCACCCTATTTTGTAGGTCACCCCTACTCAAGTCATAGAGCATCTAAAACACACTAACTCAACTTACTACTCAGATGTCCCATGATATTGATGATAAGCTCACACAGAACAACATTGAACTTCAAGATCATATGGATAAAATCACTACTACTGTACGCCATTTACCTGGTGTAACGGGCAGAGAAATTCACAAGCAACATCAAAAGATGTGCACTGATATGCCTAGTTGTCTTTATGAGTAAGACCGACTTTTCTTTGAGACTTTGGTTGATCATAAAATTGTAGCTCTTCAATAATAGCATGAGTCCTTCCTCAAGTCCGTCACAGACAAACTTTTTGCGCTCAGTGGCACTCTCTTTAACTTCATGCAAAATATGAAAGCCCAAGCAATCAACAATCAAGATTTTGTTGTTCAACAACATGATCAAGCTACTGCTCGTCAAAATGAAATTCGATCTGATATTGCAATGATGACTACTTAGCTGCAGGAACTTTTTGATATTGTTCAACATCCTTCCCAATTTTCTAATGCCAAAAAGGGGGAGAAAGAGAAAAGGCAAGAAGACAGAGACAAAGGGGGAGTAAGTAAATCTCAGAGGGAGAAGATAAAATGAAATCAAATGCAAATATCCATTACCCCTCCGATCTTCAGATCTCCTTCACATCCTCCATCAGCTATTCCTTTAGAGCAAAGTAGATTCTTTTCATGATAAGAATCATCGAGTAGAATAACCCTTACTGGCATTCAGATTCTTACTAGTGATCTTACCTATCTTAGGAGGAATCTCCAAGGAACACACATCATAGGAGAAGAGAGGATGAATGCGTACACCTTGGCCATAGAGATTCTGCTGAAGAAATCAGAAGAAAAGTAAACAAAGACATAATCAGAGTTTATCGTAGAAGAGAGTCTAAGAAGAAATGGCTCTCAAAGGAAAAGGGGCCAAGGAGGTAAAATAAAAATTGCTCAAAATTGTCTATCATGTAATAGCTGAAATCTCTTGTGAATAATGTCAAGATATTAATAAATTTATGCTTTTAATATCAATACAATATCTCACTATATTTTAAGGCATGTTTACTTTCAAGGCATTGCATTTTAGTTCTTGATGAATGTTATAGAACTACTAGTTTTGTCATCATCAAATAGTGGGAGATTGTTAGAATTTACATATTTTAATTTTATGATGAATGAACTTAAATGTATATTTGTACCAGTATGATTTGTACAGTCCTTATAAAGAATTGATCAAATGTACAATGACTTAGAATAGAAAGATCAAATAATGTTAGATTGATCTTAAAGAAGCTGAATTGATGTATAGTTGATAGGTTGTTGTATTATCGTAAGGTTACTCTGCTACTGTGAGTACAAGATCACAGAGTAAGTAAAAGATCGCAATATTTCAAGAGGATCGTTGAACTATTTGGAGTAATCAAAATTCACTTTACTTCTCATCATCAAGGATCTTAGGATATCTAGACATTAAATGTACAAACGGGCATATTACAACGAAAATATTTTTCAACGGAGTATAAAAGGCAACAAGGATTCAAACTTAAGAATAGACGAAAATTGATCAAAAAGCCAAAAACTCTACAAAAGTCAAAAGAACGAACTCCACAATCCAAAATACATAGTTCGAGCTGCTAAGTACTTGAGAAGAAAAGCTTAAAGCAAACTTAACAGCACCTCACAACAAAACATCAATCATTAGATCATCAGAGGGCTTAGAGTCTTTGTCTTTGTAACTAAATATCCAAGTCTGCGGAAAGTGAAGAGGGCAAAGTGTCCTTGTCTTTGTGACTAAATATCCAAGTTTGTTGGGCTTGAAGAGGGCAGAGTGTCCTTATTTATGTGACTAAACCTTTAGTGGATTTTCCACTCAAGGAGTAGAAGAGTGAATTAGGAGTTATTCAGTTTTTGAACCACTTAAAATTTTTTGTGTCTTTACTTGCTGATTTTATTTCTTATCTGCCTATTTATTAGATTTATCTTGCAATCATTCAGAATTGATATTTATTTTTAAATCTTCAAAGTGTTTTTCAAAAGACATATTTCGATGTGCTTAATCAGTCAAATTAACAAATAATTGGTCATACTCTTTTAATAATCAAAAATTTTAAAAGATATATTTAACCCCCCTTCTATATCTATAAGTGCTTTTGGGAAATAACAAAATCTTAGTGATTTATTGTTGTAATAGATCTTAGTGATCGCCCCACATCCTTAGTTAATTTCGTACTTAAGAATTGAAGAGTAGATTAGGAGATTTTTTGTGCTCATAACCACTTAAAAATTCTCTGTCTCATTTACTTTCCAGCACTTATAATTTTACATTTATCTTTTATCATTATAAACTTATCTTTTATCATTATAAACAATTCTAGCACATCCAAAAAAGCTAGATTTTGCCTCCTTTGTTTCAAGATTTTGATGCTTAATATTTTACTAAAATCTACCAAATAAGATACAAATTGGTACAAAACACCATAATTACTACTTTAAACTCAAATATTGGGAGGAAGAAAATGTGGGGAGAAGGGGTTGTCTCCTAGCGATGAATTAAAGGAGCACTTTAAGTACATTTGTTGCTAGTACCTCCATTTTATCTCTGGTCCTTATCATTAAACTTCATTGTCAATCTCTCCTCTACTTTGCTAGTACCTTATAAATTGTAGTATTATGGTGCCAGCCCACCATGGTTTTGGCTCCATCCCATCTGTCTTTATTTGTCAACAAATAGGAACAACTTTTGGCATTTTCTATATTACTTACATTTTGGTAGACCCTCTCTTCTCCATTAAATTCCATCACCAAATTTAAATTTTCACCCCTCCCCCATTAATATTTATGTTCATTTTATGGACTAAAACAATACACCTCTTCTGACCCTTTCTTCTTGTTTCTTTCCTCTTTTTATCTCCTTTTTTCCTCTCCTTCACTAGAAAACGTTCGTTGGCATTGCTGTAACGCGCAATAGTATGCCTATTTGCGACAAAAAAGAGAAAGTGATTATGAGTTGGTTTGATTATTAACCTTTTGTAGCCATTATGACGGTAGTGTTTATAACGTTTAGAACTCTACACGTACTGCACTATTTTTAATGTTTTGCATTAATATTGTGTTTATGAGTTAAATAAGTTGATTGAGTTCTTCTTGGGGAACATTTTTCTACTGACATTTTAGTGATTTTTTTTTTGTAGTAACTTCCAAAAAATATATAGTATTTATTTCAACTGAAATTTTTACAGAAAATAGTATTTTAGGTGTAACTAGATACAAACCCCCGCGTTGCGGTGAGATTATTCAAAATTTTAATAATAAATGTGTGCGTACAAATAATAAATTAAAATATAATAAGAAAATAGTATATTATTATCACGATGATTAAATTTTACATAAAAAACAAATGAATATACATTATAGGGGTAGTGGTAAGAGTTTACTTTGGTTTGTGCATTCTGTTTCTATGTATATGATTATTAACTTTTAAAATTTAGTGACAAATTAAGTTGACCTCAACTTGTGGACAAATCATTCTTTCTACTCTTCTTTTTTCTATTTTTTTTTTATTTTCTTGACCAAAGTAATAATTGATTTATTTTCTCTGTCCTTTACTTCTTTTGTATTTTGTTTACTGTAAAGAAAGGGTTGCCTCAACTTAACTTTTTACAATCCATAACAAAAAGAGAAGAAAATGCTATAAATATATAAATAATTCAATGACCGATATGAACTTAAAAGATTACCAAAAGAGATCAAACAAAATATATCATTGATGCAGAGAGAAGAAGGAAAAAATCTGATATAATGATTCACATATTTCACATATTTCAATTGCAAACATTATTCTGCATATCAACTAATAAATGCAAATGCAATAATCTCATTCCACCCGCTTCTGGGTTATGTTTCACACTCCTGCACATAGCTGTAACCTGTAAGTAATAATGTGTGTATATAATAGCTCTCATTTTGTTAGTTCTCGGGTAATGAATTGAACCATACAATATTAGTTTTCGTTCACCATCAATGGTGATGGCTCTTCTATCGTGCGAAACGTGAATAACATAAGTAAAAGAAAGGCAGAGAGACAAAACGGAAAAGAAGAGGAAAATTGATCGTGAAGAAGAAGAAGAAGCCATGGTTGCTATTCACTTATGAGAATAAATAATTAGCCTGATTAATATACGTATATATGTATGTATATGCATGGAGGATTAGGTCAGGTGATCATTAACATTATTTCAAACTCTAATTCAATTAGGAAGTCTTATCCATATAAAATTTTGCTCATTGGTTGTTGAAGAGATTAAATTCTACTTGGTTTGTTATTATTTATCCATAATTTAAAAAAGGATAGGATATAATTAAGATAATTGGTTTGTTATTATTTTTCCATAATTTAAAAAAGAATAGGATTTAATTAAGATAATTGAGACAAAATTAAAACTATTTAAGATGGACATGTGTTAAATTTGTAAAAGGACATATGTCAATATATGGTGTCATGTACTGTGATTTAGTAAATATAATAGATTTGGATACATACAAGAAACAAGGTTGTACAAACTGTACAGACCATATTTCTTGTATGTATCCAAATTACACCTAAAACACTGTTTTTTATAAAAATTCCAGTTGAAATAAATACTATACATTTTTTGAGATGTACTACAAAAAAAAAAGAAAAAGAAAAAAAAATCAACTAGAATGTCACTAGAACAATGTCCTCCTAGACTTGTTGTTTTCAAATAAGCTGTTTATAAACAAATAAAAGTTTCAAATGCGTTACTTATCACTTCCAAAAACAACAAATGCATTAAGCGATTTTATAAATTCTCATGATCCAAACATACACTATGTAATAAGAGAGAGAGAAAACATGATTACACCAGACTATATTTATTCTTCCTCCCTAAGGGCTAAAGCTCTCTCTCCTAAAATTTTCCCCAGCTAGGACCTGGACCTTTGACAACTGGGGTGTAGTTTGGTTGGGCTTATGAATCCAGAATAAAAGTTTTTATATGGACTCCAGTAGAGAGCCCAACCCAACTTTAGTGTGTCATATTTTAGGAGCATGTCCAAATGGTACCAGTTGGTTGGGCCAAAATGGGCTAATTTTTATCCGATCTAAAATAATTAAATAAAGGTATAAGTTTGATCAAACAATCAAAATATTCCTCAATATAGGATTGGTTTGGCCCAATTAAAATTTAATTAGTTTCAGTTTTTAATCTTAGCTTTTAGGTTTTTAGGGTCCTTTACACTAATATACAATAATTAAAAAGTAATTACAAAAATAAAACATACACAACATAATTACAAAAATAAAACATACACAATATTACGTGTTAAAATCACGTGTCATTAACTCCTACACGTCAATTACCGAATTTCATATTTGCAATTAACTGCCCCTAAAAACATGCAACTTTGAAATCGGAACAACAGATCAACGACAAATCTATCGGAGAAGACAAAAACAACGACAACATATCGCGCGGAGAAGATCAACAGCAACGACATAGAGGAGAAGATCAACAGCAACTTTGAGATCAGAGAACACGACATAGAGGAGAAGATCAACAGCAACGACATATCGGAGAAGACGAGATGCAACTCGGAGATCGTATAATAGAGGAGAAGATCAACAACAACTTCAAGACCAACAGCAACTTCAAAATCAATAAAGAACTTGAGATCAAGAATTGACCTCTTTAACAACTCTGATTGTTGATTGATTCATTACAGATTTGTATACTAAGGTATTTGAGTTTAAAGTTTATATGCATATAGTTACCCCGTGGTTACTATATACTCGTATATTGGTTACCTTTCTTAAGTTTTTCTCTCTTTAATTGGTCACAAAGTTAGTATACTGACTGTTCTGATTGTAAAATGCATGTAAAAATATATTTTATATTACGGTTACTAAGTACATATAAATTAGTTCTTGCTTTATTATTTATTTGGTTCTTTATTTTGAATGCAAAATACATTTGAAAATTTGTTTTATACTCTGTTACTAAATACATATAAATTGTTTCTTGTTTATTATTGATTTGGTTGTTGTATAATATTTATTTGCTTGCTTTATAATTTTAAAGTTTATTCTACTGATGTTTTTTATATTAATGATTACTTATTAAATACATTGGTTACCTTCCTACAACTGTTGTTATTCTTGTCTAATCTGGATTTGGTTAGTATATAATCTTGATTTAGTTCTTGTGTAAAATTGCGATGATTCTTATGCATAATATTACCCCCAGTTCATGTTCGTTACTAACATTATGTAGTTTGATTCTTTGTCTAACAATGAGTTGGTTACTTTACAGACTACATTGAGTTCATGTTTTGTGTTTTATACTGGTTTTTTTATATTGATGGTTACTGATTAACTACATTGGTTACCTTCATACATCTATTAGTCTTTAATTTGTAACAAAGTCATTACTGATTGTTTTGGTTGTAAAATGAATGTAAAAATATTTTTTATAATTTTGGTTATTAATTACATATATCTTGATTCTTTGTCTAATATGTATTTAGATACTATAAGGTGTTTATTTGGTTACTGTATAATGTTATTGTGTTTTATAATTCTTTCTTTTATATTGGTGGTTACTTATTGACTACATTGGTTACCTTAATACAACTGTTAATCTGATTATATATATTGGTTGCTATATACTATTTAATTGGTTACTGTATACTATTTATTTGGTTGCTGAATAATATTAATATACACTTGTACTGATGTTTTTTATAGTTATGGACAGATTTGGTCAAGTGGCAATTTGGTAATTTCTGTCAAGTTTGGAGTGTCGGATTTTGGCGTTTTCGGAGCCTAATTTCATTGGAAACGGGTCAACGATCAAAAGTCACGAGCTTTGCTCGTGAACTGCATGGTTTTTTGGTTAAATTCCATCATTTAGGCCTTCAAAATTGCATGTAAAAATTTGGTTTATGTTCTGGTTACTAAGATTATGTAGTTTGGTTACTGTCTAATATTGATTTGGTTACTTTACAATATTTATTCAGGTTGTAGAATAATGGAGATGATTCGATTGTGTTTTATTTCAACGGAACATAAACAAAAAGTATGTAAATATATAATTGTTTACTGTTAGTAACCATTAACCACATGGTTGGTAACATTTTTGATGGTGTACAGTAACCAAAATTGTTATTGATTAATATTTTGATTTTTGATTCCATCATGAGTTGTCAATATAAAGTAAACATATACATTAAATAATTGGTAACTGTTCTGAAACATTTTTATGTAAATTTGGCTACCCATCTAAAATAAAATAGTTACCTCTATATTCATATTTAGTTACCAACTGGACTACCAACTGGACCATTTCCAAATAACTCTTATAACTATATAATTTAAAAGTATCCATGAGCTAGATAAATGGGAACCCTCACATGTACATTAAGCACTTGATAACTGTTGTAATATAAATATTTAATTATTTGGTTACTAACAAAAACTAAAATGGTTACTCTTATATGCAGATTTGGATACCAACTGCAACTCTCGAACTATTTTTATTTTAATATGAGATCTATAAGTGACCATCATATATATAAATGGAAACTCTTAATTGGAGTTTCTTATTCTATCATGATGACAGGGTATAAATAAATCATATACATTTAACATTTTATAACAGTCCTAATACAAACTTATAATTATTTGGTTACTAACAAAAACAAAAATAGTTACTATATATGTAGGTTTGGATACCAACTTAACATTTTATGAGTATGTAATTTATAAGTATACATCAACTAGATAAATAACACATGTACATTTAACACTTGATGTTTGTCCTGATACAAGCTTGTAACTATCTGGTTACTAATAACAGTAACCATAATGTAAAATAATAAAACAGTAACCACATAATTATATGATAATAACCAGAACAGTTTTTAATGGTAACCAAAACAGAAACATCATGTAATAAAATCCAGTTTAGGCAATCCATGTATACTAAAAAATTACATATTAACTAGAATAAAAAATAAAAGTAACCAAAATCCCACATTGAGGGCACAATAATAGTAGCCAAACCATAAGATGACAATAACCAAAACATAATATAGAAGTAACCAAATAGTTATATGAAAGTAACCATAACATGTTTTAATAATGATAACCAAAACAAAAATAACCTGTATATCCAACCCAGTTTAGGCAACCCATGTATACTCTCACATATACATTTAACACTTGAATTATGTCCTAATACAAGCTTGTAGCTATCTGGTTACTACCAATAAATACAATGGTTACCCTTCTATGCATGTTTGGTTACCAACTGCACCTTTCAAACAATGTATCAGACACAACTTAGAAGTAGCAAATACGAACCAACAAACAATGTCAAATCACTGGTAATATAATTAAATATGTAATCTCATTTACAAAAGTTCCAATAAACATTACAGACTCACCCGAACTAACAAACAATGTCAAATGGTTATGGATATTCAACAAAAACCAAAGTATTAAACACAATTCAGAAGGATAGTACAACGACAACCAGAACTAATCAAAATCTGGTATAAATCTTCGTGAAAATTCTCTGAAGTTGTGAAAAAGCCAACTGCGGATCCGAAGCGCATCTCATCTGGAAGGAAATCTCTAGTTCCTTTGAGAGGATTAACGTCAATTTTCTGTCAGAGTTGAGAGACTGTAGTGTTGCGGCGGCAGCGGAGGAGGAGGACGACGATTGGCTTCGAGAGGAGAGAGAGAAGTAGTAAGGGCGGAGAAAGAGAAGTAGTAAGGGAAAAGAGAGAGAGAGAGAGACCGAACGAAAAAGGAGTCTTCTGGAAGATGGAAACTAATTTGCCATGTCAGCCCATTAATATTAATCCCTTAAATTAAGGACTCCTAATTGTATTAGTATTGTAAATAAAAATGATAAAGATCTACTGATTCAGCTACCAACAACAAAACTTAGCTTTGATACCATGAGAGGGCGGAAGGAGATTCTTATTGAAACAGAGTCAGTTTTCATTAAACCAATTTATGCCAACGATGATAAATCAAAGCTCCTTTATCATTCGTTGTATATCAAACAATTAAAAGTCATAAGCGTCGTAAGAAAAGACACAATAATGATAAAAGGAGTAATATTCAAGATACCTATTACAATAAACCTAAGTCATCTAAGAAAAATCATAAAAAATCAAAGAAATATGATAAAAGTAAAATTATGCATCACAATTGTGGTAGAAAGGACACTATAAAAAGTGAATGTAGAGTCAAGCAAAAACTAGCCCAATTAAATATTTCAGCCGAAGATACAGAACAGTTATTAGAATTAATGAGAATTGAAAATAACAGTAGTAGTGATGAAGATGCTTCTGATATTCCAGAATCTTCTAGTAATAATACATCTAACGATGAATCTGATAGTGAAAATGAAGTCACTATATGTACAGAAAATTGCAATAAAAACTGTTGTAAAAGAATCAATGTAATTACGAAAGAAGAAGAAGAAAGTTCTTTATTAGTTGATCTAATTAGTAAAATTACAGGCCCTGAATTAAAAACTCAGTATTTAAAGCAACTAAAAGATTTGTTAACCAAAGATAAAAAAGTCACTGATAAAGTCCTTAGAGCCAAAGAAAAACCAATTTTCAGTCGCAATAAAACTCTTGAAAGATTTAAATCTTCAGTAAAAGAAATTACCCTCCCTGAATTAAATCAAGAAGTTAATAAACTTAAAAAAGAAATTTCTAACTTAAAATTAGATATTTCTAACTTAAGAAAAGAGATTGATGATAAAAATCGGATCTTCAAGTTCATGATTCCTCTTCTAGTGATGAAAGTCACGATGAACCGAGAATCATCAGGTCTTTAAGATTACGACCTCTTTATTTAAGGTCTCTCCTTAAAAAGAATTAAAGATATTACTATTCAAAAATGGTATATCTCTATTAATTTAGTTATAGATAAAATTTTCTCAAATGCTGACTCCACCTTAGTTGATCTTGATGCGATTTGAATCGTATTCAATAAGGTATTATCCCCATACGATATTATAAGAAGACTAGGGAAAAACTAAATTCGGCTAAGGGTAGTCAAATGGAGATAAAATATAAATTACCTAATGTACATATTTGTCAAGACAAGATGTGTTTTAAAACCTCATTTATCTTAGTTAAGTAATCTTCTTGACAAAAATCATTTTAGGTTTACCATTTATCTATTTATTATACCCATTTACTACTAGTAATAAAGGTTTAAGTTGCGAACATTTAGGAAAAAAGATTACGTTTAAATTCTTAATCAAACCAAAAGAAAGAGATTTAAAATTTATTCAAGAAGAATCGATTTCTAAATCATTGAATCTGTTAAATTGCAAAGTTACCCACCTAAATTTCCTTAAAGAAGAAGTTAAGTATCAACAAGTTGAAGAACAACTTAGGAGTAACAGAGTCCAAGAAAAAGCAGATTCTTTTCCTTTTTACCTGTACTTTTACTTTAGTAAAATATTTTTACCTGTACTTTTACTTTAGTTAAATGTTTCTTACTTTTACTTTACCCCAGTTGTTGTAATAGTAACAATGTAATAGTTCGTTTTCCTTGTTCTATAAAAGGAATTCGAATTCATTTGGTTCAAGCAGACTTAGAAAGACTCAGAGTTCCTTCTCTGATAAATCTTTAGCCTCAACCGCTGATTAAGCCTACTTAATCCCACTTCATCTAAATGTTCTTATTTTAGTAAAATTGTAAGTCATTTAATCATCTTGTATCAAGTTTGAAATATAATCAATTAAATTATTTAATTTCAATTAGTTATTTAATTGTGTTTGTATGCGCACTTGTTCTTCTCATTTCTTTTTCAAGAATCTCCTTCCGCCCTCTCATTGTAAGGAAGACTGGAATTTCCTCATATTTTAAATGATAATTACTATGATGACAGAAATGTTCCAACTGGGCAAGGAGAGGTTTGGGGAAGATATCATGGCACAAACCATACCTTGTCCACTAAAGGATAAACCATTTGGGGAATTGACTCTTGAACTTGTGGTCAAACTGAAAAAACCACGAATGACTATGATCTTCATTTTGATGAAGCATAATTTTATGCCAAGCCTCAATATAATCATAATAGGAAAAAGTGCTAGTATGATTAGAAAGTGACTTCAGATCAGAAGGATGACTACCCCAATCAGACAGATTGAGAACTTGTTTGATATACAACGAATGATAAAGGAGCTTTGATTTATCATCGTTGGCATAAATCGGATTAATGAAAACTGACTCTGTTTCAATAAGAATGTCCCTATAATACACAAGTGACTTGTAAGGAGCAAGAGGGAGGAAATGCCAACCAGAAGGGAAAAACTGGGCAGCTAACTGAATTGGATCATTTTTGGGTTTCATTTGTAACTCGAAGGAGATTCTTGAAAAAGTTCTGAAGGAGATTCTTGAACAGTGCGGAAGGAGATTCTTGAAAAAGAAATGAGAAGAACAAATGCGCATACAAACACAATTAAATAACTAATTGAAATTAAATAATTTAATTGATTATATTTCAAACTTGATACAAGATGATTAAATGACTTACAAGTTTACTGAAATAAGAACATTTAGATGAAGTGGGGTTAAGTAGGCTTAATCGGATTGAGGCTAAAGATTTATCGAGAAGAAGAACTACGAGTCTTTCTAAAATCTGCTTGAACCAAATGAATTCAAATTCCTTTTATAGAAACAAGGAAAACAAACTATTACATTATTACTATTACAACAAGCTGGGGTAAAGTAAAAGTAAAAACATTTAACTAAAGTAAAAGTAATGTAAAACATTTTACTAAAGTAAAAGTACAGTAAAAAAGAAAAGAATCTGCTTTTCGGTGGAAGCGGGCGTCTTCTTTTGACAAATCGGCGGCTATGGGGCCAGATGCTTGAATGATTGTTGTTCTTGGTGAAAAAGCGAAGATGCTGCCGACTAGAGGCTCTTAGGAAGCGAGTCTTTGTGGCCGTGGTTTGAAGGTGTCACATCCCACCTTGATTGATTAATGAAGGAAAGAAAAAGGATCTTGAGCATCTTGAAGCCTGATCGTGCCGTAAGGATCACAATCACCTTCGTCTTCAAGCTCTTGACTAGAATTTTCTCCTTTGGACAGAGAAGAGGCTTTGTCTGACTCTTCATGTAACTGATCAAGTCTCAAATGAATAGCATCTGCAAGACGCCTTAATTGGGAATTGAGTAACTAGAAACTTTAGTAACTTCATCAGAATCGGGAGAAACGACTTATTTTTCTTTTGACTTATCATTTGTTTTGTGGTGATTCTTTGGGAGATCTGTGGCGGTAGGCCGTAGTGATGGAGGGTGTTAACTGGAGGAGTCAATAGACAAGAAGGCGGAAATTCTTTCTGAACTTGGCCAATTATTCTATCAACACCGAATTTATCCCACCATTTAATGAAAAATCGGCGAGATACGCAAGAAATAAGGGAAAGGTAAGTCTGGGCCGTCCTAATTCCTATGGATGACGGAGACTAAAATACTGTGACTTCTTGAGTGGCTGAAACGATATATTGCCATTTCAGAATCCAAGGGATTTTGTATTTACTACAAAATTTAAGGAAGACTGGAATTTCCTCATATTTTGAATGATAATTACTATGATGACAAAAATGTTCCAATTGGGTAAGGAGAGGTTTGGGGAAGATATCATGGCACAAACCATACCTTGTCCACCAAAGGATAAACCATTTGGGGAATTGACTCTTGAACTTGTGGTCAAACTGAAAAAATCATGAATGACTATGATCTTCATTTTGATGAAGCATAATTTTATGCCAAGCCTCAATATAATCATAATAGCAAAAAGAGCTAGTGTGATTAGAAAGTGACTTGAGATCAGAAGGATGACTACCCCAATCGGACAGATTGAGAACTTGTTTGATATACAACGAATGATAAAGGAGCTTTGATTTATCATCGTTTGCATAAATTGGTTTAATGAAAACTACTGTTTGATAAGAATGTCCTATAATACCTGAAGTGACTTGTAAGGAAGCAAGAGGGAGAAATGCCAACGGAAGGGAAAAAGCGGGCGATTAAGCTGAATTGGATCGGTTTTAGGTTTAATTTGTAACTCGATATGAAATAAGTGTTGATCGAAAATCTGACGATAATCTGACATTTGGTGACTAGGTTTTGATTAGGTGGTTGGGGTTTGACTAGCGAAAATATCAAATGGTTTGGGCTGATTAGTAAGAACTGAGGAGTAGGGCTTGGGAACTGTACCAAGCGTCTGAAATTTATTATGGGTTTGGGTAACTGGATGAGGAACAACAGTTCCTTTTGGTGATCAATTGGATAAAATTTGGCTGACCATGACCACGAGAAGACGAACCTCTTATACACTCATAATGTTGTAATAGTACTGTGTTAATAAATTCACGAGTGAGAAAATGCAGGCGAGTTGTTACTTCCTTTAATATATTCAATATCAAAATCAAAATACTTAAAATTGCTTGCCATCTAGCGAATGAATGCTTAGGCGACATTCTCAACATCCTTTTCAAGGATAAATTTTCTTGACTTACAATCTATTCTAACTAGGAATTTTTGGTTTAATAAATCTCTTTGAAATTTTTAATACATAAAACTAATGATAAAATTTCTTTTTAATAATCTTGTATTTTAAGCGTGTAGGATTATATCTTTGAAATGGAAGCGAACAATTTGCTCATCGAGTAGGAGTTAACTTTTGTTTGAGTATCTTCTAGAATCGATGTCGAGGCATTGGTTTCAACTATTTTGAAAATTTGAATTGTTTGAAATGCCAAGGCGAGGCAAAACCTTCACATATTTTTAATTTGTTGAACTGACGAAGTATGAATGTCGATCCATGGGGAGATTACTTTGTGGCGGCGAAAGAGAACTACAAATCTTCTTGAGGAATCCTCGTATAACTTGCCATATAATTGAGCGAGCGAAGAAACCTCTGTAGGTGAGTTACGTCGGTAATCTTATATGGGAACCAAATTAACCAATTAAATAGCTCTGTCGATTTGCCGCGTGAGTCCATGATAGAGGATTAAGCAGAAACGACTTTAGTCGAAGCAGACTACATTTAGAAGGAGAAAGAACAAGACCATTGGTTTTAAGCATTACGAAGAACAAATTTAAATGTTTAATATGCTCTTGATAGTCTTGGAGAATACAAGGATATCGTTGATGTAAACAATGATAAAATGAGTGAAAGGATTCAAAATATTATTAAGAATATTAAAAATTCACTTGGTGCATTTTAAGTCCAAATGATGAACATTCCATTAAGTAGTGCCCGAATCGAAGTGATAAATCTGATTTGTATCTATCATCTGGATGAATAGCAACTTGCCAGAATCCTGACTTAAGGTCAAATTTACTAAATAATGTGGAGACACTTAACCTTCCAAGGAGATCATCTTTGTTGGGCAAAGGGTACCTTATCCATTCTAGTACTTTGTTTAATGGTTTATAATTAA
The DNA here is from genome assembly GCA_020205615.1 of Panax quinquefolius. Taxonomy (NCBI): domain Eukaryota; kingdom Viridiplantae; phylum Streptophyta; class Magnoliopsida; order Apiales; family Araliaceae; genus Panax; species Panax quinquefolius. The sequence goes on from CM035166.1 coordinate 20,616,094, forward strand.
TGACTAACCGAGGGACACCTCTTTCTTTCTCAGCTTCGTTATTAACATAGAAAGATGGGCAAGACCATGGTGACTTGCTGTGTCTAATTAAACCTTTACTAAGAAGATTATTAATTTCCTTTTTACATAAATCCATTTGTTCATGACTCATTTGAATAGGTCTAGATTTAGTGGGAATTAAATGTTTCTTAAATTCCTTAGCATAGGATAACCCTAAGCATGTGCTTCTTCTTCCATGCCAAAAGCATTGGGAGAATCGAACATAAGTTTTTTAATAAATAATCTTTTAATTCTTTTATTTTTTCTTGGATTCTATTACTCCTAAGTTGTTCTTCAACTTGTTGATACTTAACTACTTCTTTAAGGAAATTTAGGTGGGTAACTTTTCAATTTAACAGATTCAATGGTTTAGAAATCGATTCTTCTTGAATAAATTTTAAATCTCTTTCTTTTGGTTTGATTAAGAATTTAAACGTAATCTTTTTTCCTAAATGTTCGCAACTTAAACCTTTATTACTAGTAGTAAATGGGTATAATAAATAGATAAATGGTAAACCTAAAATGATTTTGTCAGTAAGATTACGAACTAAGACAAATGAGGTTTTAAAACACATATTGTCTTGACAAATATGTACATTAGGTAATTTATATTTTATCTCCATTTGACTACCGTTAGCCAAATTTAGTTTTTCACTAGTCTTCTTATAATATCGTGTGGGGATAATACCTTATTGAATACTGATTCAAATCACATTTGATGTCAACTAAAGGCGGGGGAGTCATGCGGAGAAAGTTTTATCGATAACTAAATTAATAGAGATATACCATTTTGAATAGTAATATCTTTAATTCTTTTAAGGAGAGACCTTGAATAAAGAGGTCGAATCTTTGCTTTTGATGATTACGGTTCATCGTGACTTTCATCACTAGAAGAGGAATCATGAACTTGAAGATCTGATTTTTATCATCAATCTCTTTTCTTAAGTTAGAAATATCTAATTTTAAGTTAGAAATTTCTTTTTAAGTTTATTAACTTCTTGATTTAATTAGGGAGGTAATTTCTTTTCTTTGGAGATTTAAATCTTTCAAGAGTTTTATTGAGGCCGAAAATTGGTTTTTCTTTGGCTCTGGGGCGTTATCGATGACTTTTTTATCTTTGGTTAACAAATCTTTTAATTGCTTTAAATCTTCGAGTTTTTAATTCGAGGTCTCTGTAATTTTACTAATTAGATCAACTAATAAAGAACTTTCTTCTTCTTCTTTCGTAATTACATTGATTCTTTTACAACAGTTTTTATTGCAATTTTCTGTACATATAGTGACTTCATTTTCACTATCAGATTCATCGTTGGATGTATTATTACTAGAAGATTCTGGAATATCAGAAGCTTCTTCATCACTACTACTGTTATTTTCAATTCTCATTAATTCTAATAACTGTTCTGTATCTTCGGCTGAAATATTTAATTGGGCTAGTTTTTGCTTGACTCTACATTCACTTTTATAGTGTCCTTTCTGCCCACAATTGTGACAGACAATTTTACTTTTATCATATTTCTTTGATTTTTTTATGATTTTTTCTTAGATGACTTAGGTTTATTGTAATAGGTGTCTTGAATATTACTCCTTTTATCATTATTATGTCTTTTCTTACGACGCTTATGACTTTTAATTGTTTGATATACAACGAATGATAAAGGAGCTTTGATTTATCATCGTTGGCATAAATTGGTTTAATGAAAACTGACTCTGTTTCAATAAGAATCTCCTTCCGCCCTCTTATGGTATCAAAGCTATGTTTTGTTGTTGGTAGTTGAATCAGTAGATCTTTATCATTTTTATTTACAATACTAATACAATTAGGAGTCCTTAATTTAAGGGATTAACTTAGATCGGGATAACTTAGTAAAAGATTTTAATTCAAAGTTTAACAAAGAAAAGAGACATCTATTCAGATCTACTCACCCCATAGAAAAGGAAAGAGATAAGATAGTTAATAGATGGAAAAGATTTATTAAGAATGAAGAAATTAACATCACGTTTTACGACTGGTATGATCAATACCAAAGTAAATGCAATGTTATTAGTATAACTCAATGGATTAAAGAGGATAGATCTAAAATAACATCTAGTCATCCTCCTTTAGAGACAATTCTAATCCCAGTTAAGAATACTTGATTCTATCATTAGTCCTTCAAGATTCTCGATTTTAACTAATGATAGTAAAAAGATTATTGAACAATTAAACTTTAGTAATCAATATCTAGCAACAGTAGGAAAACAACTAGATAGGATTGAAGAAAAATTTGAAGAAGGAATCATTAAAAAACCTGATTCAAAGCTTGAGCAACCTTTAATTAAGTTACCAGAAAACAGATATAATCTAAATTTACCTAACAAAGAAAGTGAATTAGTCCAATCTATTGAAAAGCTATTTAAAAAACTTAAAACAGAACCAGGTCCAAGTGGAACCATTGCTGTTATTGATCATGTTGAATCTAATAATGATAATGAAAGTTCTTCGTATCACTCTAATCACTCATCCATTTCAGACCTTAATGAACAGCTTAATAAATTAACTTTCAATAACACAAGTATCACTAGAAATTGGCACTCTAGACCAACTCCTCCGGATCTACAGTTCGAAGAGAGAAATCTAGATAAACAATTTTCGGTGTCTTCTAATAAAATTTATGAATGGAATATAGATGGATTTGGTGAACTGGAAATTCTTAATAAACTTAATCATATGTCTATGGTAGCTAACAGCTATATTACCAAATTCAACTCTTTATCTCAATCAGATATAGTTGAATTAATAGCTAGTGGTTTTACTGGTATTCTTAGGTCTTGGTGGGAAAAACATCTCATTGAAGACATTAGATGTTCCATAGTTCATGCTATCCAAAGAGATAATGAAGGCAATCCCATCTTTGATGAAGATGTTGGTATTGGTCTTCCTGATGGAGTTAATACTTTAATATTTACTATAATTAAACATTTTGTTGGAACCCCTAGTAATATTACCGAAAGAATTCATGATCAATTAAGTAATCTTACATGTCCCACTCTAAGTGATTTTAGATGGTACAAAGATGTATTTACTTCCAGAGTTATGATGAGAAACGACAGTAACAAACCATTTTAGAAAGAAAAATTCGTTAATGGTTTACCATCTTTATTTGCTCACAAGGTTAAAGAAGAATTAAGTAAAAATTTAGGATATATAGATTATGATAATCTAACTTATGGTGATATTATTAGTTATATTCAAAAAATCGGATTAAAATGTGTATTGACTTTAAGTTAGCTAAACAAGCCGAAAAAGATAAAATAAAAGCTAAATACGAGTTAGGAACATTTTGTGAATAAGTATGGTTTACCGCCGATTGCTCCTACAGAAAAAGCACGCATAAGAGTAAACATATTGAGTCACATAAAAGTCATAAGCGTCGTAAGAAAAGACACAATAATGATAAAAGGAGTAATATTCAAGATACCTATTACAATAAACCTAAGTCATCTAAGAAAAATCATATAAAAATCAAAGAAATATGATAAAAGTAAAATTATACATCATCACAATTGTGGGCAGAAAGGACACTATAAAAGTGAATGTAGAGTCAAGCAAAAACTAGCCCAATTAAATATTTCAACCGAAGATACAGAACAGTTATTAGAATTAATGAGAATTAAAAATAACAGTAGTAGTGATGAAGAAGCTTCTGATATTCCAGAATCTTCTAGTAATAATACATCTAACGATGAATCTGATAGTGAAAATGAAGTCACTATATGTACAGAAAATTGCAATAAAAACTGTTGTAAAAGAATCAATGTAATTACGAAAGAAGAAGAAGAAAGTTCTTTATTAGTTGATCTAATTAGTAAAATTACAGGCCCTGAATTAAAAACTCAGTATTTAAAGCAATTAAAATATTTGTTAACCAAAGATAAAAAAGTCACTGATACAGTCCTTAGAGCCAAAGAAAAACCAATTTTTAGTCTCAATAAAATTCTTGAAAGATTTAAATCTCCAGTAAAAGAAATTACCCTCCCTGAATTAAATCAAGAAGTTAATAAACTTAAAAAAGAAATTTCTAACTTAAAATTAGATATTTCTAACTTAAGAAAAGAGATTGATGATAAAAAATCAGATCTTCAAGTTCATGATTCCTCTTCTAGTGATGAAAGTCACGATGAACCAGAATCATCAGGTGCTAAAGATTCTGACCTCTTTATTCAAGGTCTCTCCCTTAAAAGAATTAAAGATATTACTATTAAAAAATGGTATATCTCTATTAATTTAGTTATCGATAAAACTTTCTCCGCATCTGACTCCTTTTAGTTGATCACATCAAAAGATTTTGAACTGTATTCAAGAAGGTATTATTCCCACACGATATTATAAGAAGACTAGTGAAAAACTAAATTCGGCTAACGGTAGTCAAATGGAGATAAAATATAAATTACCTAATGTACATATTTGTCAAGACAGTATGTGTTTTAAAACCTCATTTGTCTTAGTTCGTAATCTTACTAACAAAATCATTTTAGGTTTACCATTTATCTATTTATTATACCCATTTACTACTAGTAATAAAAGTTTAAGTTGCGAACATTTAGGAAAAAAGATTATGTTTAAATTCTTAATCAAACCAAAAGAAAGAGATTTAAAATTTATTCAAGAAGAATCGATTTCTAAATCATTGAATCAGTTAAATTGCAAAGTTACCCACCTAAATTTCCTTAAAGAAGAAGTTAAGTATCAACAAGTTGAAGAACAACTTAGGAGTAACAGAGTCCAAGAAAAAATAAAAGAATTAAAAGATTATTTATTAAAAAACTTATGTTCTGATTCTCCCAATGCTTTTTGGCATAGGAAGAAACACACAGTTAGGTTACTCTATGCTAAGGAATTTAAGGAACATTTAATTCCCACTAAAGCTAGACCTATTCAAATGAGTCATGAAAAAATGGAGTTATGTAAAAAAGAAATTAATGATCTTCTTAGTAAAGGTTTAATTAGACACAGTAAGTCACCATGGTCTTGCCCAGCTTTCTATGTTAATAACGAAGCTGAGAAAGAAAGAGGTGTCCCTCGGTTAGTCATTAATTATAAACCATTAAACAAAGTACTAGAATCGATTAGGTACCCTTTGCCCAACAAAGATGATCTCCTTGGAAGGTTAAGTGTCTCCACATTATTTAGTCAATTTGACCTTAAGTCAGGATTCTGGCAAGTTGCTATTCATCCAGATGATAGATACAAAACTGCATTTACCACTCCGTTCGGGCACTACGAATGGAATGTTCAGTCATTTGGACTTAAAAATGCACCTAGTGAATTTCAGAATATTCTTAATAATATTTTGAATCCTTTCAGTCATTTTATCATTGTTTACATCGACGATATCCTTGTATTCTCCAAGACTATTGAAGAGCATATTAAACATTTAAATTCGTTCTTCAGAACAGTTAAATCAATGGTCTTGTTCTTTCTACTTCTAAATGTAGTCTCATTTCGACTAAAGTCGTGTTTCTCGCTTAATCCTCTATCATGGACTCACGCGCCAATTGATGAGCTATTCAATTCGCCGACCCGGTTCCCGATAAGATTACCGATGTAACTCACTTCTGAGAGGTTTCTTGGCTCGCTTCAATTATATTGGCAAGTTCTACAAGGACCTCGGGAAGATTTGTAAGCCTCTCTTCAAATAGCTTACAAAGTAATCCTCCCCCATGGACTGACATTCATACTTCAGTCGTCCAACAAATTAAAAAATATGTTAAGGTTTTGCCCTGCCTTGGCATTTCAAACGATTCAGCTTTCAAAATAGTTGAAACCGATGCCTCTGACATTGGATTTGGTGGCATACTCAAACAAAAGTTAACTCCTACTTCTGATGAGCAAATTGTTCGTTTCCATTCTGGCGCATGGAATCCTACACAGTTAAAACACAGTACTATTAAAAAAGAAATTTTATCATTAGTTTTATGTATTAAAAAATTTCAAAGAGATTTATTAAACCAAAAATTCCTAGTTAGAATAGATTACAAGTCAGCAAAATTTATCCTTGAAAAGGATGTTGAGAATGTCACCTCTAAGCATTCATTCGCTAGATGGCAGTCAATTTTAAGTATTTTTGATTTTGATATTGAATATATTAAAGGAAGTAACAACTCAGTTCCAGACTTTCTCACTCATGAATTTATTAACACAGGTACTATTACAGCATTATGAGTGTACGAGGAGGTTCGTCTTCTCGTGGTCATGGCCGCTCAGCCGGTCCAGTTAATCAGTGAAAAGGAACTGTTGTTCCTCATCCAGTTACCCAAACCCATAATAAATTTCAGACGCTTGGTACAGTTCCCAAGCCCTACTCCTCAGTTCTTACTAGTCAGCCCAAACCATTCGATATTTTTGCTAGTCAAACCCCAACCACCTCATCAAAACCTAGTCACCAAATGTCAGATTATCATCAGATTTTCGATCAACACTTATTTCATATCAAGTTACAAATGAAAACCAAAAATGATCCAATTCAGTTAGCTGCCTAGTTTTTCCCTTCTGGTTGGCATTTCCTCCCTCTTGCTCCTTACAAGTCACTTGTGTATTATAGGGACATTCTTATTGAAACAGAGTCAGTTTTCATTATACCAATTTATGCCAACGATGATAAATCAAATCTCCTTTATCATTCTTTGTATATCAAACAAGTTCTCAATCTGTCCGATTGGGGTAGTCATCCTTTTGATCTCAAGTCACTTTCTAATCATACTAGCTCTTTTTGCTATTATGACTATATTGAGGCTTGGCATAAAATTATGCTTCATCAAAATGAAGATCATAGTCATTCGTGGTTTTTTCAGTTTGACCACAAGTTCAAGAGTCAATTCCCCAAATGGTTTATCCTTTGGTGGACAAGGTATGGTTTATGCCATGATATCTTCCCCAAACCTCTCCTTGCCCAGTTGGAACATTTCTGTCATCATAGTAATTATCATTCAAATTATGAGGAAATTCCAGTCTTCCTTATATTTTGTAGTAAATACAAAATCCCTTGGATTCTGAAATGGCAATATATCGTTTCAGCCACTCAAGAAGTCACAGTATTTCAGTCTCTGTCATCCATAGGAATTAGGACGGCCCAGACTTACCTTTCCCCTATTTCTTGCGTATCTCGCCGATTTTTCATTAAATGGTGGGATAAATTCGGTGTTGATAGAATAATTGGCCAGGTTCAGAAAGAATTTCCGCCTTCTCCTCTATTGACTCCTCCAGTTAACACCCCTCCCGTCACTACGGCCTCTGCCGTTGCATCTCCCAGTAAATCAGTCACTAAAACAACTGATAGTCAAAAGAAAAATCAGTCGTTTCTCCCGATTATGATGAAGTTACTAAAGTTTCTAGTTACTCTAATTCCCAATTAAGGCGTCTTGCAGATGCTATTCATTTGAGACTTGATCAGTTACATGAAGAGTCAGACAAAGCCTCTTCTCTGTCCAAAGGAGAAAATTCTAGTCAAGGGCTTGAAGACGAAGGAGATTGTGATCCTTATGGCACGATCAGGCTTCAAGATGCTCAAGATCCTTTTTCTTTCCTTCAGTAATCAATCAAGGTGGGATGTGACACCTTCTCACCACGACCACTGGCAGACTGCTCTCCGGCGAAATTTAGTCAAGAAGCCAGAAGAAGATCTCGCAATAGCCAAAGACTCTACTCCGGCGACTTAGTCGCTGAACATCTTCCGCTTTTCACCAGTAGCAGCAATCATTCAAGCATCTGGCCCCATGGCGCGTTAGTCGAAGAAGACGTCTCGCTTTTCCACCGAAAGCAGATTCTTTTCCTTTTTACCTGTACTTTTACTTTAGTAAAATGTTTTTACCTGTACTTTTACTTTATTTAAATGTTTCTTACTTTTACTTTACCCCAGTTGTTGTAATAGTAACAATGTAATAGTTCGTTTTCCTTGTTCTATAAAAGGAATTCGAATTCATTTGGTTCAAGCAGACTTAGAAAGACTCAGAGTTCCTTCTTTGATAAATCTTTAGTCTCAACCGCTGATTAAGCCTACTTAACCCCACTTCATCTAAATTTTCTTATTTCAGTAAACTTGTAAGTCATTTAATCATCTTGTATCAAGTTTGTAATATAATCAATTAAATTATTTAATTTCAATTAGTTATTTAATTGTGTTTGTATGCGCACTTGTTCTTCTCATTTCTTTTTCAAGAATCTCCTTCTGCCTTCTCATGGTTCTAACTTAAGAAAAGAGATTGATGATAAAAAATCAGATCTTCAAGTTCATGATTCATCTTCTAGTGATGAAAGTCACGATGAACCAGAATCATCAGGTGCTAAAGATTCCGACCTTTTTATTCAAGGTCTCTCCCTTAAAAGAATTAAAGATATTACTATTAAAAAATGGTATATATATATATATATGGTCAGGATCAGGTCCGGACTCCCGTACGGGAGTAAAATCCGGACCTTTTTTTTATTATTATTAAAACAACAAAAAAAAGAGTTTTGTACAGACCTGTTTTGTTATATGTATCCAAATCACACCCAAAACACTGTTTTATTATTAAATTTTTTGTTTGTTTCATAAAAAGAGTCACATTTACAAACAATTTGATCAGCACCGGCCCTGGGCTAAAGCTCAAGGTGCCTGGGCTTTAGGCCCACTTAAATTGACAAATTTTTAGGGCCCCCAAGAGGTATGTGTTATGTATATATATACCCAAATAAAAGAGATCAGATCACGTCAGTTTAAATTTAAGGGTTAATTACATATATTAGTATATTTTTAAAAGTAATTACAAAAATAAAACATTCACAAAATAATTATAAAAATACTACACTTTATCATTTTTATTTACAATACTAATACAATTAGGAGTCCTTAAATTAAGGGATTAATATTAATGGGCTGACATGGCAAATTAGTTTCCATCTTCCTGAAGACTCCTTTTTCGTTCGGTCTCTCTCTCTCTCCCTTTTCCTTTACTACTTCTTTCTCTCCGCACTTACTACTTCTCTCTCCTCTCGAAGCCAATCGTCGTCCTCCTCCTCCGCTGCCGCCGCAACACTACAGTCTCTCAACTCTGACAGAAAATTGACGTTAATCCTCTCAAAGGAACTAGAGATTTCCTTCCAGACGAGATGCGCTTCAGATCCGCAGTTGGCTTTTTCACAACTTCAGAGAATTTTCACGAAGATTTATACCAGATTTTGATTAGTTACGGTTGTCAGATCTTGTCATTCCGAATTGTGTTTAATACTTTGGTTTTTGTTGAATATCCATAACCATTTGACATTGTTTGTTAGTTCTAATGAGTCTATAATGTTTATTGGAACTTTTGTAAATGAGATTACATATTTAATTATATTACCAGTGATTTGACATTGTTTGTTGGTTCGTATTTGCTACTTCTAAGTTGTGTCTGATATATTTTTTGAAAGGTGCAGTTGGTAACCAAACATGCATATAAGGGTAACCATTGTATTTATTGGTAGTAACCAGATAGCTACAAGTTTGTATCAGGACATAATTCAAGTGTTAAATGTATATATGAGAGTATACTTGGGTTTCCTAAACTGGGTTGGATATCTGAGTTATTTACATTTTTGGTTATCATTATTAAAACATGTTATGGTTACTTTCATATAACTATTTGGTTACTTCTTTATTATGTTTTGATTCTTTCATTATCTTATGGTTTGGCTACTATTATTGTGCCCTCAATGTGGAATTTTGGTTACTTTTATTTTTATTCTAGTTAATATGTAATTTTTAGTATACATGGATTGCTTAAACCGGATTTCATTACATGATGTTTCGCTTTTGGTTACCATTAAAAAGCTATTATGGTTCTTATCATATAATTATGTGGTTCTTTGTTTTATTATGTTACATTATAGTTCTTGTTATTAGTAACGAGATAGTTCAAAACTTGTATCGGGACAAACATCAAGTGTTAAATGTATATGTGTTATTTATCTAGTTGATGTATACTTATAAATTACATACTCATAAAATGTTAAGTTGGTATCCAAACCTACTTATATAAGTAACTATTTTTGTTTTTGTTAGTAACCAAATAATTATAAGTTTGTATTAGAATTTGTTATAAAATGTTAAATGTATATGTTTTATTTATACCTGTCATCATGATAGAATAAGAAACTCCAATTAAGAGTTTCCATTTATATATATGATGGTCACTTATAGATCTCATATTAAAATAAAAATAGTTCGAGAGTTGCAGTTGGTATCCAAACCTGCATATAAGGGTAACCATTTTAGTTTTTGTTTGTAACCAAATAATTAAAAATTTATATTAGAACAGTTATCAAGTGCTTAATGTACATGTGAGGGTTCCCATTTATCTAGCTCATGGATACTTTTAAATTATATAGTTATAAGAGTTATTTGGAAATGGTCCAGTTGGTGGTCCAGTTGGTAACTAAATATGAATATAGAGGTAACTATTTTATTTTAGATGGGTAGCCAAATTTACATAAAAATGTTTCAGAACAGTTACCAATTATTTAATGTATATGTTTACTTTATATTGACAACTCATGATGGAATCAAAAATCAAAATATTAATCAATAACAATTTTGGTTACTGCACACCATCAAAAATGTTACCAACCATGTGGTTAATGGTTACTAACAGTAAACAATTATATATTTACATACTTTTTGTTTATGTTCCGTTGAAATAAAACACAACTGGAATCATCTCCATTGTTTGACAACTGAATAAATATTGTAAAGTAACCAAATCAATATTAGACAGTAACCAAACTACATAATTTTAGTAACCAGAACATAAACCAAATTTTTACATACAATTTTGAAGGCCTAAATGATGGAATTTGACCAAAAAACTATGCAGTTCACGAGCAAAGCTGGTGACTTTTGATCGTTGACCCGTTTCCAATGAAATTAGGCTCCGAAAACGCCAAAATCCGACATTCCAAACTTGACAGAAATTACCGAATTGCCACTTGACCAAATCTGTCCATAACTATAAAAACATCGATCTGAAGTGTACATTAATATTATTCAAAGAACCAAATAAAAAAGATTATAAAGAACCAATTAAATAGTATATAGCAACCAATATATATATATAATCAGATTAACGGTTGTATTAAGGTAACTAATGTAGTCAATAAGTAACCACCAATATAAAAGAAAGAATTATAAAACACAATAACATTATCAAGAACTAAATAAACACCTTATAGTATCTAAATACATATTAGAGCGAGAACAAGATATATGTAATTAATAACCAAAATTATAAAAAATATTTTTACATTCATTTTACAACCAAAACAATCAGTAATGAGTTTGTTACAAATTAAAGACTAATAGATGTTTGAAGGTAACCAATGTAGTTAATCAGTAACCATCAATATAAAAAAACCAGTATAAAACACAGAACATGAACTCAATGTAGTCTGTAAAGTAACCAACTCAATGTTAGACAGTAACCAAACTACATAATGTTAGTAACCAGAACATGAACTGGGGGGGTAATATTATGCTGTAACCATTGCAATTTTACACAGTAACCAAATCAGTATTATATACTAACCAAATCCAGATTAGACAGTAACCAACAGTTGTAGGAAGGTAACCAATGTATTTAATAAGTAATCATTAATATAAAAAATATCAGTAGAATAAACTTTAAAATTATAAAGCAAGCAAATAAATATTATACAACAACCAAATCAATAATAAACAGTAACCAATTTATATGTATTTAGTAACCAGAGTATAAAACAAATTTTCAAATGTATTTTGCATTCAAAACAGTAACCAAATAAATAATAAACAGTAACCAATTTATATGTACTTAGTAACCAGAATATAAAATATATTTTTACATGCATTTTGCAATCAGAACAGTCAGTATACTAACTTTGTGACCAATTAAAGAGAGAAAAACTTAAGAAAGGTAACCAATATATGAGTATATAGTAACCACGGGGTAACTATATGCATATAAACTTTAAACTCAAATACCTTAGTATACAAATCTGTAATGAATCAATCAACAATCAGAGTTGTTAAAGAGGCTGGTTACTGATCTTGAAGTTGCTGTTGGTCTTGAAGTTACTGTTGATCTTCTCCTCTATTATTCGATCTCAGAGTTGCATCTCGTCTTCTCCGATATGTCGTTGCTGTTGATCTTCTCCTCTATGTCGTGTTCTCTGATCTCAAAGTTGCTATTGATCTTCTCCTCTATGTCGTTGCTGATGATCTTCTCCGCGCGATATGTCGTCGTTGTTTTTGTCTTCTCTGATAGATTTGTCGTTGATCTGTTGTTCCGATTTCAAAGTTGCATGTTTTTAGGGGCGGTTAATTGCAAATATGAAATTGATGGCCGCGTCGTAGGAGTTAATGACACGTGATTTTAGCACGTAATATTGTGTATGTTTTATTTTTGTAATTATGTTGTGTATGTTTTATTTTTGTAATTACTTTCTAATTGTTGTATATTAGTGTAAAGGACCCTAAATTTAAAGGATCAGAAAAAATTTACCCAATGAAATAGGCCCAAATTTTTTTATTTTCGTTTTAGGCCATTAAAACTCAGGGCCGACCCTGAATTTGATAAAAGTAAACAATTTGTCACAATAGGTACTCCAGGGTGACTTACGAGTGGTTATGATTTATTGTTGATTTGCACGGTTGCACCCAAAAATAAATAAATGATTTATTGTTAATTTTGTTTATCATGTTTTTTTAGCATGCTGCTTATTTGATAAAAGGAGACATGAGGACAAAAAAAACACCAATACCTTCAATATTATTGCGACCTGCAATTGCGAAACCAGAACTGATGACAATAATATTATTAAAATTTATTTTACATTTTGTGAGACAAAAAAATTGATACCTCTGTTTCATATTTGGTTGGTAAGGATTATATGAGGAGTATAAGTTGTTTCTGATTTGACATTGTTGTTGTAAGGTTAAAGCTACAATGACCTTTACTGGAGTTAAATGCCATTTCTTGTTACTAGGAGTTTGATATGTATTGACATGGTTAATGGATTATTTGTTGAGATCTTATTGAATTAGAAGATTGAATCTTTGATATGATAAATGTATTTCTGTTTGCTACATTATTTCTATTTAGTGTGGACCTAATCATCCTTTTAAATTTATTATGGGGGGAATTTTATAAATGGATGTCATGAACCATGAACTAGATAGTTGTTGGGATAATGCAGAAATAAATTTAGACTGCATTTACAATTTTAAAATGAAAATGGAGAGGGATGACTTGAGTGAAGAGGGGTTGAATGTGAACAATGTTAAAAATGGTGTCTATTATCCTCAAGTAGCCGATGAGTAGATTCACACTACAATTTCAAACATTAGATTCACACTTTTTACAATACATATGCAATGCATGCTGGTTTTAGTGTGTGAAAGCATACTGAGAAAAAAAAGGAGGGAAGCGGTGAGATTTGTTGGAAGGAGTATGTGTGTTATAAGCTAGGAAAGAGTAAACTATTAGCCGATGTGGATTCAAAAAGAAAAAGTGGATCTACTAAAGAAGGTTGTATTGCAAGAATTGTAGTGGTAAAAAGAAATGACTTGTACGTAGTTACTATAACTGAGGAGGGCCATTGTCACTCATTGTCAACCCCACATAAGAGGCATCTTTTACGATTGCATCGTAATGTGTCAGTTGCCCAAAAATCTTTGAGTTAACAACTTGGCATGGTAAATATACCATAATGCCAACAATACAACTTTTTTGCAGTGCTGGCGGGAGGGATTGAAAATATTGGTTGCACGCAACGAGATTTGTATAACTTTGAAAGATACAATCGTAATGAGCTGAAGGAACAAGATGGCAATATGTTGAATGAGTACTTGAAGTTAGAACAACGAAAGAATCCTTTATTCACTTTTACAATTGACACATACGATGAATAAAGGATTACTCGTTGTTTTTGGGCCGATGCAACTTCTAGACGGGCTTATAGATTTAATGGCGATGTTGTCATATTTGATACCACGTATAACACTAATCGTTACGGAATGATATTTGCACCACTAATGGGGGTTAATAACCATGGTCAAAATATTGTATTTGGTTGTGCTTTCTTAAGTGATGAGACCATATATACTTTTGTTTTGCTTTTCAAGTGTTTTTTGGAAGCAATGCTAGGTGATGCACCTAAGATGATTATCACTGATTAGGATCCGGCTATGACAAATTCCATTTCATAGATCCTTCATAAGACATTTCATAGGTATTTTAATTGATACATTTTGACCAAATTTTCAGAGAAAATTGACTCAATAAAATTCAATGCTTATTATAAAGAGTTTTCAAATTGCATTTGGAATTCAGAGACTGTGGAAAAGTATGAATCCACTTGGGTGGAGCTGGTGGAGAAAAGTGGGTTGACTACTAATAAATGGCTACAATCAATGTATGACATCCGTTGTAGATGGGTACCCGCACATGTGAATCATGTTTTCTCTGCCGACATGTCAATTGTAGCCGACGAGCGGAGAGTTGTCATGCATTTTTTAAAAGATTTATTTCTAAAGGAAATTCATTAGTTGATTTTATGATTTAATTTGGTCGGGGCCTTCAATATCAACGACATGTAGAGTTGGAATCAGATAACAAAGATTTTATTGAGAGATCAAAAATGAAAATTTCCAATCACTTCTTAAGTCAAATGGTTGACATTTATACACACTGTATGAATTATAAATTTAAAGATGAGTTGTGTGAGAACTTGAATTATAAGTTTGAACTTATGAAGGAGGATGTCAATTACCATGTATATAAGATTTGTTGAAGGAATGTCGACAAGTGTAATGTAAGAGAAATTCATTATGACAAATCTTGGGATTATGCAACATGCACTTGCAAAAAGTTTGAGAGTTTAGGAATCCAATGTCGACATGTACTAGCTTACTTGAATAAGTATCATGATCTTGACAAGTTACCTACAAAATACATTTTAAAGAGGTGGACAAAGATAACAAAATCAAGTGGTGTAATTGATGATAATGGCGTGGCGATAAAAGATGACAAGTCATACTTACTCTTGCGGAGTCAATTGATTCAACGTTCTTTATATTTGATTGATAATGCTCTCACAAATGAAGAAGCCACAAATGTATTAAAAGAATATTTAGATAATGGATATGAAAAGGTCAAGCAAATTATTGGGAAGAATGATTCCGAAAGAAACAAGGAAATGGAGTGTGGTGGAATTAGTGTATTCAAGTCAGTTAACATGACTTCTACTTATGAATATAGTTACATTGAGCCGAACCACATGCGAGCAAAATGGTAGCAAAGAAAGGGCTTTGGGGAAAGCAAAAAGTTCCCAGAATAGACGTTGTCATGCATGTGGCAAAGTTGGTGTGACACGATAAAAGAAGCTGTCTGATGCTTAATAATCTGTAAGCAAGTTTCTTTATTTTGACTTTGCTATTTGTTTAAATGTAGAACTGGAGCATCAAATGATGATGCTACTCAAGATCCAAGTGTAGATAATGATGATAGTGATTCACCCCCAGGTGCAACTGAAATTGCTATAACAAAGATAACTTTATTCGGTTATTCTGTTTAACCGAATAGCCCAAAAGTGAAACCTGTATAAGCTAACCGAAAATCGTAAATAATTTTAGGTATAACCAAAATGTTAAAAATAACTGAATTACCAAAAAAAATCGGTTAAATTATTTCGGTTCGGTTAGGTAATTCGGTTATACCCGTTTTTTGCTCAGTCCTATGTCTAGTTTGTGTCACGCTGCTATTTTGGGCTGCTGAGGATCTGACTAGGAGGCTAGCTACATGTGCACTTTAGGTTGTTGAGCTAAGCCTCCCGACTTTGGCCGCTCCAGTTAGCTAGTCTTATTGGCGTTTTAATATAACAATGTACCCTTCTCTTGGTTGATGACTAATTTATTGGAAACGATGTGGTTCACAGTTTATAGACTAATTTCTAATTGTTTGTAATGTTATCGCAAATGGAGCTTTCATTTTAATATTGTTGGAAAATTAAATGGTGGTAGAGGGGGGCTTAGCTTCCTCACTTTGTTCTGGTTTGCTATTTTCATTATTTTGGATGTTGTATCTTATTGAGAACAATTATATTTGCCACATCTTTTAGTACCTTCTTTTTTATATTTTTTCCTTGTTCCATATTTTATGGATAAAAAGTGGTGTATATGTTATCAACATTGAAAAGAGAAAGACATTAATTAAAAGGAAATTTGTCCATAGAGCGAATCGTATCTTGCAAGGAAAGCAAGCAAAAATATAGTAGTAGATTTTAGGGAATGAGCATTATGAATAGAATGTGATAGCATGCACTTGTCTATATAGTATTTTTTATGGTGCCCAATCCAATTAACTATTTTAAAAACTGCATATTCAGATGGTCTTTAGCCATTTGATGTAGTAGCTTTCTAAGTGAAGTGCCACTAATCAAAACATGTAATGTAAAAAATCAGTGTTCTGTCAAAAAAACCACTTCTAACAAAACAAAGACAAAATAAACCTTACAGATGCCAGATAATTCAAAAATTTTTAGAAAGAAAGAAGAACATTTCTCAAGTTACATACACGATAAGGTTACAACAAACTATACTAGAAGTTTAATAAACCCAAATGACAATATTTACTCCATCTACAATAACATGATTAAAATCAATAACCAAGAACAAACAAATGCAATAATTAATTTTATTCTTCGCATGTTGTCTATTGCACGCATGTTCTCCATCTCTTGCTCCATTCCGTTAATCTTTCGAAGTAATCCGTGGATTATTTGCCTTGATCTGTCTCACATTGGAGGATCATACCAAGCAAATAACTGACAATCATTGCTCTGTAAACAAAGAAATTTTCAATTTTATGTGCAAATAAATAGAATGAAAGAGATATATAACAAAATTGGAACCCTAACACACTTATTTTTCCATAATTCGGACATGATAAAAACCTTCTTCCTGGGTTTTTATCGGTCCATGCTGTTTTAAGTTGAGCTCGCCTTTCACAATCATATGGAACTTAGGTTCTTAATTTATTTATTTTTGGGTGCAAATCAACAATAAATCATTTATTTTGGGTGCAAATCAATAATAAATTATTCATTTACTGTGAACCATATTTTTACATCTCTTTTCTGTTACATTTACTCTTGGCAATTGAGTCAAGTGCTCACTCCTTAACAAACAAAACCATATTTTTGGACTAATGTCCTAAATAAAGAGTATTATTTTCTTAGTATTTTACCAACAAAAATATTTTTAGGACAGAGGAAGTATATAATTTTTATCTACATTGGTCTACAACTACTTGCCTAGCGATAGTATCAAACAGAATAAAAGAATCAAAGTTTTTTGTTATATAGATATAGATTATACCAACACATTTGTAGTCTCTGCTGTCGATGTCGGGAAAAAAAAATTCCTTTTTGGAATTTCTCTTTTAAATATTTCTTTCCCTTTATTTTTTATGTGGTTCGAATTTGTGAAAGAGTGAGATTAACAAAAGAGCCCAACATGAAATGTCGAAGATTTAAAAATATTGATTTTTTTACAAAGCCACCATTTGGTAGGAGTGAAATGGTTGTACCAACACACCCGAGTTTATGAAAGGTTTTACAAAAAGACACAATTATTGAACTCTGTTTAACATGCCTTGGAAATCGAGATTCATATAGTTCGGGGGCTTGCTTAAGCGGGGGAAATGTGTTATGCACCCCCCAACTTCTGTGAAAACATGGTTATCGCGTCTTTTCAATTCCCTAATTTATTTGAAATGTGTGTGTGTTGCAATTTATCGGCCTAAGTGCTTTATTTGGAAGTAGTGTTATGCCTCTTTTGCACCTATATACAAAGGGTTTGACTTGTATAAAAGTTTAATTTTAATACAAGACACATAAAATGATGTTTTGAAAATAGGTTTTCAAACCCTTATACTACATAGTAATTGAGGTATTTGATACTTCCAATTTATTCCGTATTCGGCTTATTTTTATTTTATTCTCGAGATGCGAAGCATTTTCGACAAAATAATATACATATTGTAATTTAGTAAATACGCACACCTAGAGGGGGGGGGGGTGAATAGGTATTTAAGCAAAAAGTGATAAATGGTGAAATCTTTTTTTGAAATTCTCTGCTACAGGTTTAATTCAGACACCTACACCTGTCTGCTTTAGCTTATGTTCTTCGTTTAATATTATAAGACAGTTGTACATATCTGCTTTAGTGTCTGGATTCGTATAACTTCAAACGAATAAAGAAAAATACCCAAAAATTAAATAAACATAAAGGAGAAGTGCATAAACGTAAAGACACCAAGATTTTTACGTGGTTCAACCCCTATCCTCTATCTAGTGGCCTAATCCACGTCTAATCCCAACTAGAATTGGAGACTTTTTTTTTATTACTATTTAAACCTTAATACAAAAAGAACTCCCTGTTACAAAGAATCTTCAAATATGATGTTGGACACATATGCCCCTTTTTGCACCTCTGTAACTTGTACACCTCTGCACATCTTCTCACCTTTGAGACCTTTGAAGCCTTCTTTGAACAAACTAACTAAAACAGGAAAACCCCAAGCCAAAACTATGCTTGAGTTTGGTTTACAAAGAATGAGTTTAGAAGGTAAATTAGATTTCCAGCACAAAAGAATATAACAAACTATAATAAATGGCTAGAATAAAGCAATTAAAGTTCTCTTATGTATTATTTCAACTTGATTGTAGGTTCAAGAGATGTCCCCTGTTTAGCCGAAGAGAAGGAGTATATATAACGAGACAAGTAACGGCTATAGAAGATGTTAGCTAAGAAATCTCAGTCCCGTTAGAATAAATCCATAATTTCAGCAACTTTGTATAACCAGAAAGATAATACGTAATCTGCGACAACTATTTGATTTTGAAGTAGCTGAAATAAAGGAGAGAAATTTTATACCCAGTTATCTGTTTTAAACATGAGTGATAAGATAAGATAATACCCAACTCTAAAAAGCTACCGAAGACTCCTTATAGCCACTAACTGATGTGGGCCCTACCAAGCAAGAGAATATCCTTAAATAAAATTTAGAACCACCGAAATATTCTGTAGAATAGATGAACTAATATGGGCTAGCTGGAATTTTTTTTTAATAACATAAGACCACTAAATGATACACATCTAATAATATTTTTCATTATTAAAATTATAAATACCAACATTCTCCCCCTTTTTGATGATGACAAAATATTACCCCATTTATATGTTCCCCCTAAATATATGATCCCCCTAAATTTAAGCGTATAAGATTTCCATAACAAATAGGGAAACAAATAACAAATAAAGGACATGCAACAAATAAATATTATATCCAAATTATCATTTAAATTATAACATATAACATCCACATAACTATCATTTAAATTATAACAGATGACTTCCAAATATGATATATCCCAAAATAATATCCTATCCCAAAATAATCATTAACCAATAGTATCCAAAAAAATCACAAGAGCATCATAGTATCTTCATAGGCATCTTAAAACCTTATCCCTTATCCCAAACACTTCTCCCCCTTTGGCATTATCAAAAAGGAAGGGAGGTAGTTATGCAGTTTCATCATTGGCAGTTTCAAAGAGAACTTCATCAAGCTTCATGTCAAACTCTTGAATTTTAACCACATAGTCATTGTGATGAGATACCAAAACTGCCATCCTTTCTGAAACATTATTAACTTTTTCGTTTGACTCTTGAATTTGTTGTGAAACTGATTGAAGAGCATAGTTAAACCAAGATCCCATATCTTGTACTAGTTGATTAAGAGCAATTGAACATTCGAAGGAGGATTATGATCAGATGATTCTGGTAAAGCAGAATTATGAGTAGGAAAAGAATTTGGAGATATAGAAGTTGAAGTAGGAGGAACAGAGCACTGAGTGGGAAACCTCTCAACATCCCAAGATAAAAGTCCATCAGAATATACTTTCAATTTTTATTGCAGCAATATATATTTATCGATGTTATCAGATATTTGCACGACTTCTTCATTAACAAAAGAAATCCTAAAGTGTGCAAGAATTTTGGTTATGAAACCCCCATAAGGAAAACACTTTATTTTATTTGTTAAACAACTTTCCATATGCTTAATCATAAGCAAAGCAAAATTAAACTTAGTACCAGAGATGATCAAAGCAGAAAGAATCAAGTTTTGATAAGTCATATTGGATCTACCCCAATTCCTAGTTACTAAATTAGCACAAATGAGTTTGTGAATAACATTGTTCATAGGAGTAGTTTCAATAACAGTTGGTAACCTAATAAATTCAGTAGAAGAACATTCTTTCACAATCCTTAACTGTTCAAGAACAGTTAGATTTTAAAACTCTAAAGGTCCCTTGAGTGTGAAAGGAAAAAACCTAGAGCAAGGGATATTAAAAATAGAGCCCAATATAGCAGAATCAATGACTAAGGTTTTGTTTTTAATAAAAGTTTTTATCACATCATCCTGGACATACATATTTCCAAAAAATTGTTTGATAAAAACTGGATATGCAGATTTGGGAGGAAACAACATAGCAGAGAGATTAACATTTTCAAATAAGGATGTAACCCCAATTTGTTGAAATAGAGCTTGATCAATAGATTTCCCAAAAAATAATTGTTTTATTTATCATAAGATTCTGGAATCGCATAACATATGTAGAAGATGTAAATATTAGAGGAGTACCATGTGATTGAGGAAGAGATGAAATTAGTGGGTCAGAGGAAGAAGAATCGGGGATGAGGATAGGTTCGGTCGACTTCCCCTTCGAACATGAAGAATCACCCTTCCTCTTCATAGATTGCTTCGAAGATACCCCCAAATCAGTCGATGTTCGTTTAATGAGCCGATTCGTGCGCCTAGTAGCTCGTGAGGAGTGACTAGTGATGTCCTTCTTGCTCTGAACCTCTGTTCTGCCGGTGTTAAACACATGCCCACCACGAGTTTTAGCCATGGAAAACTATTTGTAAACCCTAGGTTTTGAAAGAAGAGAAAGAACACGAGGAAAGAGAATAACAGAAGAAAGAAATTGAAATAAGGATAAAACCCTTGGTATCGGGTGACAAATAAAAAAGCAGAGAGATGTTGAAGATGAAAAGTTGAAGGACACCTGGATGGGTCAGGCTAAAATTACATTGAGTTGTATTCCCGCTCAATCACTAAATGTTATTAAAACCCACTAATGCCCTTTCTGTTACTTTAATACTTAAGATACCTTTATAGAATATAGATCAGGAAATAGTCACATATATTTTCAAATATGGCATTAAAACATATAATGAAATTTGACACTTAATAAATGATTTACATAAAAAAATACCACATAATGTAAAATAAATTTGTATATTGATAAGACATAATTTAATAATTTATTATTATTATTATTATTAAAATGAAATTGATTTCAAGAGACACATAAAAACAATTAAGCACAGACAGACATTCCAAGCTCTCTTCTCAAAGTATAAAAAGTTCCTCACTTAAAGGTTTTGTAAAAATGTCAGCCAATTGATGTTCAATACGGACAAATACTAACTTAATTAATCCTTCAGCAACATTATCTCTCAAAAAATGACGTCTTACTTCAATATGCTTAGTACGAGAATGAAGCACATGACTTTTAGAAATATCAATAGCACTAGTATTGTCACACATAATAGGCACATTTTCATAAATGACATTAAAATCATGTAACGTTTGTATCATCTATAGAATTTGTCAACAACTACCTGCCGCCAAATATTCACCTTCTGTAGTAGACAAGGCAACAAATGTTTGTTTCTTGTTGTGCCAAGCTACAAGGCTCTGACCTAAAAATTTACAAGCACCACTTGTGCTTTTTCAATCAACTTTGCACCTTGCATAATCTGAATTTGAGTATCCAATTAGTTCAAAACTTGGAGATATATGATAGTATAAGCCTAAATTAATTGTGACAGTTAAATATTTAAATATTCTCTTTACCGCTTTAAGATGAGATTATTTCGGTTGAGCTTGAAATCTAGCACATAAGCATACACTATACATAATATCCGGCCTTGGTGCAGTTAAATAAAGTAAATAACCAATCATACCTCGATATATTGTTACTTTGACATCTTTACCTGTCACATCTGCAGTAAGCCTGACGGTAGTGCTCATTGGTGTTGACTTTGGTTTGGTATTTTCAAAACCAAATCTCTTCAATAGTTCCTTTACATACTTTGATTGATGAATGCGAATCCCTTCATTGGATTGTTTGATTTGAAGCCCCAAGAAATAGTTTAACTCACCCATAAGACTCATATCAAACTTGTTATGTATACATTGGGAAAATTGTAAGACCCCAACTTTTTATAAATAAAATCAAATTTCCTCTATTTATTATTGTGAATAATAAAATATTAATTTGATATAATACTTTGGTTATGGGTGAAATGTGCAAATTTTGTAAAATAAGCAAGTGGTTATAAAATATTCATTTTGTCGGGAAATATTCGTTTGGTTGTGAAATATTCTTGCTGTTGGGGAATATTCGTACGTCGGCGCAACCATTTGTGGGCCCCATAACGGATAAATGTTGGATGAAGAAAATGATAAGTTTGAGTTTTTATAAATAACGGCGTAATCGTTACCGTTAACACTGTTGGAATACCCAGTGGTTAAAATACGATGTCTGGCGTGGTTGACAAGCATTACCACACGGTATTGCACAATATTTTTGAATTATTGATTCTTACGTAAGAAGGCACTACTTAATAATTGTTACAAAAATTACTGTTCAATATTTTATTTTATTGATTCAATAATTGCTGAGTTGATATTTTATATTATTGTTGTTTCAATAATTGTCATTACACAATATTTCCCATTATCGGATCAATAATTTATATTATTTGAATAATATTATTAGATAGTATTATTGGCAATGTCTAAGGAAGTTATGTCTAGGAAAGGGGTTTAGTCACCTAATTGCACGCCAGTAAGGAGAAATCCTTATCGGAAAGTCCCCTCTTTCCTGGGAATGACCTGGTTGTCATAATTGTAATTCTGTAATATTATTTATGAATAATTAATTATTGATTTATATGATAAGAAAATATTTATTTTATATGGATATAAATGATGGATATATTTATTTTATGTGGATGAAAATGAAGGAATAAATGCTGAGGTGTTTTATCAGTATTTTGTTGGAATAGAGGTGTTGAAAATCGTCCGTATGTGGATTTCGGTCATTTTTCATTTAGAATTTGGGAAAACTTAAACTTACAAAGTTGTAGAGAATTTAATTTCCTATGGAATGGACATAAAATTCGTATTTTTCTGATAAAAGGGCTATTTATTATGAATTATTAAAGTTTTGGAAATTAAATATTTTTATTAAAATTATGGGTGGGACCCACTTTTATTTTTTGAAAACATGTGGGCTGCTGAAAATTTTTCAATGATGGCATGCTCCAGCTTGTTCAGCAAGTGTCGGCGTAGAATGATGAAAAAATAATAATATTATTTTATTATTTAGTCTGCTTTGGCATTCAAGCATTTTCCTATAAATAGGGTGCTTAGTTAGAATTAAATATCACACCAGAAATAAGTTTTCTCTCTATATATATTATCGAGCGTGTTTTGTGAGTATTAAGATACTTTGAGAGTTGCTATTCAGTGCAAGTTTCCTTCGGCTTTACATCCGATATTCTAGTCAGAAATACTGTTCTTTTGAGGTAAGGGATGTTATTTTCTTCATAAATGATATTATTTTCTTCAATATCATTATACCGAAATATTGTTATGATTTTATTGTGGAATTTCTACCCTTTTGTGTCGGGGTTACTATTCACGTATACGGCACTATTCACGAATACGACACTATTCACCGAAAAATGAAATTTTCTCCTTTTTGTCCAAGATGTCTATTATGGTTACTATCTTTTGATTGTATCCATGTTTTGATCTTTATTTTTGAATTCTGCTTCACAATTGGTTATTATGGAGTATTATTGAACTTGGATAAACTGTAATACGAATCCCTAATATTTGTCCTTTTATCTCACTAAATTCGTTTTCTTTAAGATATTTTTCATCATCCTTAGTCCTAAATGATGATATTACTGAATATCTTTGGCCTGTAGTGAAAAGATGAATGATTAATTGATGAATATCTTTGGCTCGTAGTGCAAAGATGAACAAGTGTTGAGATGAACATGACCAACTGGTGATACAAATGAATATCTTTGGCCTATAATGCAAAGATGAATATTTGATTCAAGATGTATATTGATTGATGTTACAGGGATAAAGTATTGATGATGGACTTTTAAATCTTAGAAGATAGTAGAATTCATTCTCTACTTGACTCTTATAATGGATTGTTGTTTCCGCTGCAGTTATTTATCTAAAACTTGTTGTCTATTATGTTCTATCATATTTTTCCCTGTTGAAGACTAATGATAATTTATTGTATATTATTTTAGTCATAATATTCTTTACTGGGCTAGTTGAGCTCACCCTTTTCCTTTTTGTTCCATTTCTCTTCTCAGGAGGTGAGAACATAAAGCGAGAACTAAATGTGGGGTATGGAGTGATGGTTCGGATAGTTGTTTTAGTAGTCCTCACTATTTTGTAAAATAGTGTATCAATAATTGTAATGAGGACTCCTTTTGAGTTTGTATACTGTCTATTAGACAATATTTGTATTCAAACTCACAGTATATATGTTGTCATATTTTGCACGACAATTGTATTACTGAAGTTGTATTTGTTTCTGTACTATGTATTTGGCGACTCAGAATAGGTGATGTATACCTATTTTGTGGGCGTCACAGTTTGTATCAAAGCTTAGAGATATGGTCTCTGGCGGAGATCGGGGAATAGAACTAGGAGGGGAGAGACGAGTAATCCTTCGCTAGTGTGTCATACCTAAGTTTATTTGGTTGGTTAGTCGAAGCATATGGTTAATGTAATACCCAAGGAAAAAAAAGGATAAAAAAAATTAGGCCTTTAGATTTTTGAACCCAATCAAAATTAGACTACTTAACATTGGCTTTATATAAGTAAACATTACTTTACACAATATATACCTAGCTTGGTTTGCCTAATAGAAAAAAAAGTGAAATTAACTGGCAGCTGCAAAAAGAGGAAAAGAAATTGACAATCAAGAGTGGGAATGAATTCAGGTCAGTCTATTATGATTTGAGAATCACTTTTGTAGTATATATCCTTGAATATTGGTATAGTGATTGATGGATAATGTAAGACCCCGAAATTTTTTTAAATAAAAAGGAATTTCCTTTATTTATTATTTTGAAATAGTAAGGGTTGATTTGATTAATGTGGATAGTTAAGGGTTAAATACGCAAATATTTCAAAATAAGCAAGTGGTTATAAAATATTCATTGTTGTCGGGGAATATTCGTTTGGTCGTGGAATATTCAAATGCTTGTCGGGGAATATTCGTATTTATCAACCTGTAGCGATGTGTGTGGGCCCCATAACGAGCGATTGGATGAGGAAAACGACAAATATAAGTTGGTTAAAAATAACTAGGCGTAGTTATTACTGAAGTAAGATCGTTGGAATACCCGGTGGTTAAAATACGATGTACGCGTGGTTGCATAAAGAGTATGGACAGCGGTATTACCTGATTGTTGAATTATTGATCCTTACGTAAGAAGGCACTTTCTCAATAATTATTACAGTGAGTTACTGCTCAATAGTTTATTTTATTGATTCAATAATTGTCTGCGTTGATATTTTATATTATCATTGTTCAATAATTGTCATCGCATAAAGATTTCCCATTATCAGATCAATAATTCATATTATTTGAATAATATTATTAGATAACATTATTGGCAATGTCTAGAAAGTTCTGTCTAAGGAGAGGTTTGGTCACCTAATTGCGCGCCAGTAAGGAGAGATCCTTATTGGAAAGCCCCCTCTTTCTTGGGAACTGCCTGGTTGTCATAATTGTGATTCTGTAATATTATTTGTGAATAATTAATTATTGATTCATATGATAAGGAAATATTTATTTTATATGAATATAAATGATGGATTTATTTATGTGGTTATTAATGAAGGAATTAATGTTGAGGTGTTTTATCAGTATTTTATCTGGATTGGAGGTATTAAAAATCAAATCGTGGGTTTTGAGATATATTATGGGGTTATAATTTTTAATCCGACCGCTTGGATTGTGGTAATTTTGGGTATGTTATACATACATAAGTTGAGTATATGTCCACAAATTTTGAACCGTTAAAAATGCACGAAATGATTTGTTGTGAATTTTAAGAGGTGTCGGATTCTAAATTAGGTTTATAATTGATTTTGGTGGAAAATTCTAGAATTGAGTGGGCCCCACTTGTGGTTGGTGAAAAATGTGCTGAATTTTATTTCAAATGTGGTGGGTGGCAATAGTAGCGGTGTAAAGCCATCGTGTAGCGTGTCAAGTCTCGCTTTGGTACGGCTAACATTTTCCTTTAAATAGAGGGCTAAGTTAGAATTGAAAATCACACCGAAACAAAGTTTTCTCTCTTTCTCTCTATATTATTGAGCGTATTTTGTGAGTATTTAGATACTTTGAGAGTTGCTGTTCAGTACAAGTTTCATTCAGCATCACTTCCGACCTTTCCTTCCGAAGTACTGATTCTTTGAGGTAAGGGATGTTATTTTCTTCTCAAATGATATTAATTCTTCAATATCATTATGCTGAAATATTGGTTGGTACTTTTTATCAAATTTGGAACTTTTTCATGTCGGGGTTACTATTCACGAGTTACTATTCATGAGTTACTATTCACGAGTTACTATTCACGAGTACTATTCATGAAGCGTGAAAATGTTTTTTTGTGGAATTTCTATCTTTTGGTGTCGAGTTACTTATTCACGATACTGACCTTTATTCACGATACTTGACTATTCACGAATACTGGCACTATTCAATCTAAAAATGAAAATTTTTCTTTTCGCCTAAAATATCTATTCGGATACTAGCTTTGATTGTATCCATGTTTTGATCATTCTTGAATTTTACACCACTATGATTATTTTTGAGGTATTTTTGGACGTGGATAAAACCAAGTACTAATCCTTGATCCTTAATCCTTGTCATTTTGTTTCACCGGATTCGCTTTTTAAAAATATTTTTCGTCATCCTCGCCTTTAAATGATGATATTATTGAATATCTTTGGCCCAGTAGTGAAAGATGAATGATTTCTGAAGAATATCTTTGGCCCAGTAGTGCAAAGATGAGCGGTGTTTAAATGAACACGATCGATCGATGAATATCTTTGGCCCAGTAGTGCAAAGATGAGCGGTGTTTAAATGAACATGACCGATCGATGAATATCTTTGGCCTTTAGTGCAAAGATGAACAGTGTTGAGATGAACATGACTGATTGATGAATATCTTTGGCTCAGAAGTGCAAAGATGAATATTTGATTTGAGATGAATATCGATTGATGTTACGAGGATAAAATATTGATGATGGACCGTTAAATTCATAGATTATAGTAGATTTCATTCTCTCACGTAACTCTTCTATGAATTATTATTTCACGCGAATATTGATCCGAAACTTGTTGTCTATTGTATTCTATCGATTTTTCCTCGTTGGAGACTAACGATAATTTGTTGTATATTATCTTAGTCATAACATTCTTTACCGGGCTAGTTGAGCTCACCTTTTCCTTGTTGTTCCATTTTTCTTCTCGGGAGGCGAGAATGTAGCGAGTACTAGTCGGGGTATGGAATGAAGGTTCTAGAAAGAGTTGTTTAGTAGTCCTCACCATTATTGTAAAATAATGTATCAATAAATGTGATGAGGATTTATTTCAAAGATAAATATTGTCTAGAAGATAATATTTGTATTTCAACTCACAGCTTTTATTGTTGTGATAATAAAGTTGTAGTTGTTTACGCACCATGTATTTGGCGACTCGAGAATGGGTTGGATGGAATGGACCTATTTTGGGGCGCCACAGGTTGGTATCGAGCTTAGGATATGATCTCCATGGAGATCGGGAATAGAACTAGGAGGGAGAGACGAGTAAATCCTTCGCCTAGTGTGTCTTACCTAAGCTTATTTGTTGGTTGGTCATATTATAGGGGTATTATGTGATATATTTCTTTAATTAACCCTTATTTTATGGCGATGATTTGAGAATGTCGATTGAGAATATTAACAAGTGGAGTAAATGAGACCGTGGAGATGCTCAGTACTCACAAACGAGGAGAACGTGCAACAGTCGACAATGTTCCTCCCGTGAACAACACCAATCGAGCGAGATGATGAACGAGGGATGTTTAGAAGTTTTTGCGCTTCATGCAAAATCAAAGAGGAGACTCGTGTTCAAAATACGTGGGGAAATGATAGCAATTCACGGGTGGTCACAACCCAGCAAGGTTCAAAGAGTTGGGACCACCGAATTTAAGGGAAAGCCGATCCGATCATGGCGGCGGAACATGGGTCAAACAAATTACCAAGATATTCGATGTCTTGGGATGCGGAGGAATGAAAGTTCCATTCGCCACCTTTATGTTCCGTGGCGAGGCAGACATCGGTGGGAATCAGTGAAGCGTACCCATCCATTGCGCACTCGGCATGTCGTGGGAGACGTTTGAAAGCAGTTCAATGACAAGTACTTCCCCGAAAGTATTCGTCGTATGAAGGAAGTGGAGTTTATTAGATTGGAGCAGAATAACATGGCGGTGTCCCAAAGATGAGGCGAAGTTCATGGAGTTATCCGTGTTTGCACCTCATTTGGTGGAGAATGAGGAACGATGACGCGGATGTTTCGAGAGGTTTGAAACCCAAGATACGCCAAGATCTCATTTCTCATAAATTTTCTCTCTATTCGGATGTTGTCAACAGGGCTCACTTGTTAGAAGCGAGATAACGAGTACGCTTCAACCGAGGGACCATAACCAGGATCATACCAAGAAGATAGCGATCATCGTAATAACGATAACCAAAGTGGAGAAAGAAGAATACGGACAAAGGCGGTAACCACTTCTGTGGTAATCGTGGCCGTGAAAATAGAAGAAGCGAGTTGGGAGGAGATTTTAAAAGAGGAGATTCAACAACGACCATGTGAAGACGCTGTCCACGCCCGGCAATGGCGGTTCCAAGGAGGAGAAAGACCATCGATCAGATGTTACAAATGCGGAAAGAGGGACATATCACCAAACCGCCTTGCAACACGGTTTAAGGTATGCTATAATTGTGGAAAAGAAGGACATATCGCTCGAGATTATACGATATCGAAACCTAGTGCAATGGGGGCGGTGACTCAAAAGGATGTCCTGAAAAAAGTCAAAGTCAACGATTCTCGGAAGAGCGTTTTGTCGTGACCCCAAAAAAATACGAGGAACCCGAACGTTAGCACGGTTAGTTAATTATAAATTCTTGCGATGTTTATACCTTACTAGATACCGCTTCTACCCATTCTTTTATCTCTCTTGCTTATGCTCCGCGTTTGAACTTGACTACGGAGAAATTAGACTTTGACCTTATTTATGGAGACTCAGCTTAGAGAAACTTTCATTACATCCGTTGTTTAGAAATCTTGTTTGATTCAAGTTGGCACCATTACCTTACACATTGACCTTATCTCTTTAAAGATACTTGCTTTTGGGGATTGATTGGTTAACTACTCATCATGCCAAAATTGATTGCTTTTGTAAGGTTGTTAGTTTTCATATTCCTAAGCAACCCGTTATTCAACTCAAGCAATCAAACCATTGTAGTCAAACATTTTCATATCAAGCCATGAAGTCATTCGTTTACTACGGATGTCAAGTTTTCTTAGTCCATGTTATGGATTTGAATAAAGACACGCCAAATTTGAATAATATTCACTGTTGTTATTGATTTTTCCCGACGTATTTCTGAAGAATTTCTTGGTTTACTCCCAAAAGACCGATATTAAATTTTGTATCGACTTTGAACCCTAGACAAAACTCATTTCTAAAATCTCATATCGAATGGCTCTATTGAACTTCGAGGAGTTAAAATTCAACTATAGAATTTGGTACTGAGCCTTTATCTCGGTGACTTCCTTTGTGGAATTCACCTAAGCCGAACTCTCTGTAGGGGACGTTATATTCGATGCGATAGTAAAGCGATAGGTGTCATTGTGACGTCTATCCAAGATTGGGATATGAGTCACGATTGAGAACAACCTAAGTCGGTAATCGAAATGCGTAGTTTTCAGGCTTAGTTGGTTATTATCGGAGATTCGTTGAAGGATATTCTCGAATCGCTATTCCATTAACGTGTAAATGACTCATAGAGATACAAAATTTAAATGGAGCAAGGAATGTGGGAAGAGCTTCGAAGAACTCAAGAGGAGACTCATTTCAAAGATATGTTCGACCATGCCATCCCGGAAAAGCGAACGTGGTAGCCGACGTGTTGAGTAGAAGATCGTATACAAGCATCGAGTACAATATCACAAAGACTCATTTCGTATAATATACAAATAATAGAGATGGAGATGAAAACTCTAGGTACCCACGTGATGATATCTGAGCACGTGATGATATACTGAGTATAATCGACTTTAATCGATAAAGTTAAAGTTGTTCAAGCTACACACAATGGGAGTCGATGAATTTGAAGAAGGAGGTGCAAGAAGTTGTTATTTTAAAAGCGAGAATCGGTGAGGTGAGAAAGCTCAAACCTTCGATTTATTAATCCATTTGAAATTCTCGATCGAATAGGAACTGTGGCCTATAGACTCATTTTACCACCAAGTATGACGCGTGTTCATAACGTTTTTCACGTATCGATGTTACGTAAATATGTGGACGACCCGAAACACGTCATTGAGTTGGAACCGGACGAGATAGCCGAAGACTTAACGTACGAGGAGGTACCTGTCAAGATCTTGGATAGGAAAGAGCATGTCCTATGCACCAAGGTTATACCACAAGTTAAGGTTTTATGGAGAAACCATGCTATTGAAGAAATGATCTGGGAGTTGGAATCAAAAATGAAAGCGAGGTACCCTCATCTTTTCGAAACACCAGGTACGTACGTCAATTTCGAGGACGAAATTTCATAAGGAGGGGAGGTTGTAAGACCCCGAAATTTTTTTAAATAAAAAGGAATTTCCTTTATTTATTATTTTGAAATAGTAAGGGTTGATTTGATTAATGTGGATAGTTAAGGGTTAAATACGCAAATATTTCAAAATAAGCAAGTGGTTATAAAATATTCATTGTTGTCGGGGAATATTCGTTTGGTCGTGAATATTCAGATCTTTGTCGGGGAATATTCGTATGCAATAATAAAGCCATGTGTGGGCCCCATAACTGAAAAGCGATTGGATGAGGAAAACGACAAATATAAGTTGGTTAAAAATAACGGCGTAGTTATTACTGAATTAAGATCGTTGGAATACCCAGTGGTTAAAATACAAGATGTCTGGCGTGGTTGCCAAAGAAAGACACGGTATTACAGATATTGTTGAATTATTGATCCTTACGTAAGAAGGCACTACTCAATAATTATTACAAGAGTTATTGCTCAATAGTTTATTTTATTGATTCAATAATTGTTTGCATTGATATTTTATATTATTGTTGTTCAATAATTGTCACCGCACAATATTTCCCATTATCGGATCAATAATTCATATTATTTGAATAATATTATTAGATAACATTATTGGCAATGTCTAGAAAGTTCTGCCTAAGGAGAGGTTTGGTCACCTAATTGCGCCGCCAAGAAGGAGAGATCCTTATTGAAAGCCCCTCTTCCTGAGAACGGCTGGTTGTCATAATTGTGATTCTCATAATATTATTTGTGAATAATTAATTATTGATTCATATGATAAGGAAATATTTATTTTATATGAATATAAATGATGGATTTATTTATGTGGTTATTAATGAAGGAATTAATGTTGAGGTGTTTTATCAAGATTTTATCGGATTGAGGTATTAAAAATCAAATCGGGGGTTTTTAGATATATCATGGGTTATAATTTTTAATCCGACCGTTGGATTGTGGTAATTTTTGGGTATGTTATACATACATAAGTTGAGTATATGTCCACAAATTTTGAACCGTTAAAAATGCACGAATGATTTGTTGTGAATTTTAAGAGGTGTCGGATTCTAAATTAGGTTTATAATTGATTTTGGTGGAAAATTCTAGAATTGAGTGGGCCCCACTTGTGGTTGGTGAAAAAATGTGCTGAATTTTATTTCAAATGTGGTGGGTGGCAATAGTAGCGAGTAAAAAGCCATCGTAGAAGGTCAAGTCTGCTTGGTACGGCTAACATTTTCCTATAAATAGAGGGCTAAGTTAGAATTGAAAATCACACCGAAACAAAGTTTTCTCTTTTTCTCTCTATATTATTATTGCGTATTTTGTGAGTATTTAGATACTTTGAGAGTTCTTTCAAGATAAGTTTCATTCAAAGATCACTTTCGACCTTTCCTTCCGGCACCGATTCTTTGAGGTAAGGGATGTTATTTTCTTCTCAAATGATATTAATTCTTCAATATCATTATCTTTGAAATATTGGTTGGTACTTTTTATCAAATTTGGAACTTTTTCATGCTCGGGTTACTATTCATGAGTTACTATTCACGAGTTACTATTCATGAGTTACTATTCACGAGTTACTATTCACGAGTACTATTCATGAAGCGTGAAAATGTTTTTTTGTGGAATTTCTATCTTTTGGTGTCGGAGTTACTATTCACGATACTCAAGACTATTCACGATATCTGGCACTATTCACGAATACGGCCTATTCAATAGAAAAATGAAAATTTTTCTTTTAATCTAAAATATCTATTCGGATACTAGCTTTGATTGTATCCATGTTTTGATCATTCTTGAATTTTACACCACTATGATTATTTTTGAGGTATTTTTGGACGGGATAAAATCAAGTACTTAATCCTTGATCCTTAATCCTTGTCATTTTGTTTCACCGGATTCGCTTTCTTTAAAAAATATTTTTCGTCATCCTCGGTCTTAAATGATGATATTATTGAATATCTTTGGCCAGTGTAAAGATGAATGATTTCAAGAATATCTTTGGCCTGTAGTGCAAAGATGACGCGGATGTTTAAATGAACATGATCGATCGATGAATATCTTTGGCTGTAGTGCAAAGATGAGCGGTGTGTTTAAATGAATATGACCGATCGATGAATATCTTTGGCCTTTAGTGCAAAGATGAATGTGTGTGAGATGAACATGACCATTGATGAATATCTTTGGCTCAGTAGTGCAAAGATGAATATTTGATTTGAGATGAATATTGATTGATGTTACAGGATAAAATATTGATGATGGATCGTTAAATTCATAGATTATAGTAGATTTCATTCTCTACGTAACTCTTCTATGAATTATTATTTCAATGCGAATAATATTGATCTCGAAACTTGTTGTCTATTGTATTCTATCGATTTTTCCTGTTGGAGACTAACGATAATTTGTTGTATATTATCTTAGTCATAACATTCTTTTGACCTTGGGCTAGTTGAGCTCACCCTTTTCCTTGTTGTTCCATTTTTCTTCTTAGAGGCGAGAATGTAGCGAGTACTAGTCGGGGTATGGAATGAAGGTTCTAGAAAGAGTTGTTTAGTAGTCCTCACCATTATTGTAAAATAATGTATCAATAAATGTGATGAGGATTTATTTGAGTATAAATATTGTCTAGAAGATAATATTTGTATTTAAACTCACAGTTTTATTGTTGTGATAATAAAGTTGTAGTTGTTTCTGTACCATGTATTTGGCGACTCAGAATGGGTTGGATGGAATGGACCTATTTTGGGGGCGTCACAGATAATAAGTGATATAAATATGTACGTATATGTAATTGATAACTTGTGAAGAAGTTTTCTTAATTAATTACAAATGGGTTCTACAATCATATGTTTAATCATGTAATAAGTAACACTACAGTAAATAAATATCAATTGAGTGCAGAGGTAGTATACCCATTCATTCAGGGAAGGAATTGTTTGATCAAAAAAATGAAAGTATTGACAGTGATTTATATTTGGAATGGCTGTTTAATTGCTATATAGTAATTGTGAAACAAACAAATTAATAAAATATGCATATATTGTTTGACGTGTAATCATGAATATGGTCAATGAGTATGGAAACTTAACTGTATTTGGAATCACAAAAGGCTAATGGGGAGATTTAATTAGTATGTATGTATCTATATAATATATAGGTAAATAATTAAATCTAATGTTAAGATTATAAAAACTATATTAAAAATTTTACATACTAATTCAAGCTAATTCATTTTGTTGATAAAAATAATAAAATTTGTCTACTAATAAATTTAATAGTATCATAATATTGATGATTAGATTTGTAATAAGATTTTATTTTATTTTATTAGATCGGATTGATGGAGTATAGCGGGGGTGATATTTGGATTCGATGAATTGTTTTGGTTCGATATTTTAAGGTACGGATTTCGTACTCTTTTAGCGATACTTTTGTTAAATTTGATTTGTTCATTATGTTCATCGTTTTGAATTCTGTTATTATTTCACATAATTGTTTCTTGTGAAATTCATATATTTGTTTGTGTTATTATTTCACATAATTGTTTCCTGTGAAATAAATATATTAGTTTCATTTTGGAATTGATACATATGACTCGTATTTGTACTCTTTGAGTTAGGTTATCATGTTTAGTACTATTTATTTTTGATAATTGTAGAGCGGTACATGTTGCTACCTTCTTTTTGAGATCTTGTGACTATTATTTGATTCGGTTCAATATGTACATATAGAACCCTTTTGTTGGTATTATGTCGCATGTGTTGTGACATGGTATTTTTGTTAGAATATACCATAGGGTATACCTGAGCTATAACCACTTGTGGGGGTACCATATGCATGTCGTCTTGGCATGAGAGACATGACACTTTCCGTGGCGGTGTGATTAGTCCACGGCGTCTCCGTTTTGGGCTCTAGAGGAAGTGGGCCATTTGGTGTTTTGTTGTGGGAGGCGTATGGGTTAACCCTAGTTTTCTGTTCTGCAGATTTGTGATGTTGTGCCAAACACACCTATCCGATTTGCATACATTTGGATTTGCGGTCCAATGTGTGACTTGTGTATGTGGCATTATTTTGACTTGCCTGTGTGGCATTGTTTTGATTTGCCTGTGTGGCATTATTTTGACTTGCTTGCGTGACACTATTTTGACTTGCCTGTCTGGCAATGTATATTTTTGAGCTCATTAGGTATGAAATAAAACTCAACCATTTGATTCAGCCTATTATTTCATTGTATTAGTTTTGTTTGTTTCTGTTCAGTTCAATTCATTGAGTTATTTACTTCAGTTCGTTATTTCTTTATTCTTCTATTGGTTTTGTCAATTCTGTTGATTCAGATATATTCCATTAAGATCTTTGGAGAATATATTTTTGTCAGTATTTACACTTGAGGCTTGGTTCAGTATTTTGTCTCAGTTGTTTTCGTATATCAGTTGTATATCTTTTGTATATCTGTATCCGTACTGGGCAATTGGCTCATGCTGTGTTTTTTCTTCCGGCAGATTTACAAGGGTGATTCAGGGCTAGTGTGATGAGAGAGTTGTCTTTGACCATCTAGGTTGTTTCGATTTTTGGTTTTTATTATTTTGACTCCTAGTTGGAGAATTATAATTAGTACTTCATTGATGGATATCATTATTAATATTTTGCAGTTATTAGTGCTATGTTTACTAATTTTGAGGTTTATTGTGCTTTGCACGTGACCTCCCTTTTCTTTTCGGGAAGGGGGTGTTACAGAGATGGTATCAAAGCGTAGGTTCTTTTTTGTAGAAAACCTATTTAGGTTTGACCTGTGAGTTGTGGGTAAATCACTGGGTAAACGTAGGAGTTTGATTCGATTTTGTTCTCTGTTTGGTTGGTCTTGATTTTGACCAAGTGTTTTTAGCTCTTTGAGTTGTAGTTGATTTAATAAAGGGAGATAATTTGTTAAGATTATTATTGTTATGCGTTGGAGCAATAATATTAGTTAAGGATTGTGATTGGATCATTAAGGAGAATAATGTCATATTTTGTTCAGTTAAGAAATGATTATACGATTATGATATGAGTATTTGTATCAGCGAGTTTTGATATTGAAGAATTATTCGTTAGAGTTATTTCAGGTAATTATAAATTATTATGATTTTGAAATTGAGGATTTGATTTAGGTTAGATTCTGATTTTTGTTAAGTAGTGAATAATTTGAGGTATGTGAATCGGTGGGATAATATGATAAAGTGAAAACTATTAAGTACAGAGAATCTCTTGTAATTTTGAGTTGTTGTAGAGATTCGAGGTAATTAGATTAATCTTTTGAATTAAATAAATTTTGCGATTATTTCCTAGTAGAATATTGGAATTATCTTATATGAAATTTTGAGTAATAGTATGAGGAGATCTTGGAATTGTTGGGTTAAGATTTGCATTAAGAGAATGATTGATTCATTAAATGATTAGATATATAATAAGTGATGAATCTTTAAGAGATTTTGAAAGCTATAGTTTGCTTAATCAGATAGTAGGATATATGATTTGTAGTTTGGTATGATGATGAAGTGATCTTAGTAGTAATATATTTTTGGTGTAATATTATTTGAGAACTAATTTGATTTGAGGTTATTATATTTTGAAACTCTTGAGGACTTAGTGAGATGTGATATAATTTAAGTTGTTTCGTTTATCTAATGCCCTTAGAGTTTTGCATAAATTTATGTAAAATTTAATAAAAATAATTTGTTAAATCTTTGTCATGTGTGGAACATAAACATTTTACGAGTTCAAAATAATTTTAAATATTTTGAGTATTCGAATCGTATTTAGATGAAAAGAAATTTTTGTGTGATTTTGAATTATGTTCCGAAGAGTACGTACGTTGCAAGAATGAAATTCAAAGATATTAACGGGGGGCCCGCACCAACAGTGGTCATGTGATTTAACGTGAAGAACCTTACCAAAGCTTAACACAGTAGGTGACAAATCTTTTACAAGTACATTGATAATTATGTGGACCGATGACTTATCCGCGTTGATCGTTACAAATGGCGGCGCTACGTCTTAACAAAAGTTTATGAATAATTATGCAATTTAAATAAAAATATTTTTCTTTGTAACTTATTTGAATTCCGAGGACGGAATTCTTTTTAAAGGGGGAAGGATGTAATAATCCATATTTTTGTTAATAATTAAATATTAATTGATTTTATTTTATAAGATTATATTTGAATTAGAAAATGTAAGTTACTTTTTTTTTCTTGCTTATTTCGTTTGGAAAGTTAAATTCTTTTAGTAGATAATTAAATAATGAATTAAATTAAAAATGAGGAGTCCATTAGAGTTTTGGTAGCTCCTATATTGAGTTATATTTATATTTAAAGAGTGAAGTTGTAACTTTAATCCTATTCTAATTTGATTAGTTGAATTTATGAGTAGAATACTTATACGCGCTGCAGTCCATTAGAAATTTATAATTAATTCATTTGATGTCAGAATTGAGTGAATCCAAATCAGGTTCTTTCAGTTTTTCGTCCTCTAAGATTTTGAATAAGGGAGAAACTTGAGGTAATGTTAGATTGTCAAGAGTGGGGTATGAGGAGGAAGAAAATCCCAATTGTTAAAAATTTGAGGAAAAGAAAATAAAATATCCGGAGTAGGAACCCACTTGGGAGATGGAGGAGTCTATTTGAGCGGAGTATCCACATCTTTTTGATAATTAGGTACTTTCCATTCTTTTGATTCCGGGGATGGAATCCTTTTT
Organism: Panax quinquefolius; assembly: GCA_020205615.1. Lineage (NCBI taxonomy): Eukaryota > Viridiplantae > Streptophyta > Magnoliopsida > Apiales > Araliaceae > Panax > Panax quinquefolius. Next base: position 20,653,961 of record CM035166.1, read on the forward strand.
AAGGAGAAGGTAATGTAATACCCAAGAAAAAAAAAGGATAAAAAAAAAATTGGGCCTTTAGATTTTTGAACCCAATCAAAATTAGACTACTTAACATTGACTTTATATAAGTAAACATTACTTTACACAATATATACCTAGCTTGGTTTGCCTAATAGAAAAAAAAAGTGAAATTAATCTGGCGGCTGCAAAAAGAGGAAAAGAAATTGACAATCAAGAGTGAGAATGAATTCAGGTCAGTCTATTATGATTTGAGAATCACTTTTGTAGTATATATCCTTGAATATTGGTATAGTGATTGATGGATAATAAGTGATATAAATATGTACGTATATGTAATTGATAACTTGTGAAGAAGTTTTCTTAATTAATTACAAATGGGTTCTACAATCATATGTTTAATCATGTAATAAGTAACACTGCAGTAAATAAATATCAATTGAGTGCAGAGGTAGTATACCCATTCATTCAGGGAAGGAATTGTCTGATCAAAAAAATGAAAGTATTGACAGTGATTTATATTTGGAACGGCTGTTTAATTGCTATATAGTAATTGTGAAACAAACAAATTAATAAAATATGCATATATTGTTTGACGTGTAATCATGAATATGGTCAATGAGTATGGAAACTTAACTGTATTTGGAATCACAAAAGGCTAATGGGGAGATTTAATTAGTATGTATGTATCTATATAATATATAGGTAAATAATTAAATCTAATGTTAAGATTATAAAAACTATATTAAAAATTTTACATACTAATTCAAGCTAATTCATTCTGTTGATAAAAATAATAAAATTTGTCTACTAATAAATTTAATAGTATCATAATATTGATGATTAGATTTGTAATAAGATTTTATTTTATTTTATTAGATCGGATTGAGGGAGTATAGCGGGGGTGATATTTGGATTCGATGAATTGTTTTGGTTCGATATATTAAGGTACGGATTTCGTACTCTTTTAGCGATACTTTTGTTAAATTTGATTTGTTCATTTTGTTCATCGTTTTGAATTCTGTTATTATTTCACATAATTGTTTCTTGTGAAATTCATATATTTGTTTGTGTTATTATTTCACATAATTGTTTCCTGTGAAATAAATATATTAGTTTCATAATAGAGCTGATACATATGACTCGTATTTGTACTCTTTGAGTTAGGTTATCATGTTTAGTACTATTTATTTTTGATAATTGTAGAGCGGTACATGTTACTACCTTCTTTTTGAGACCTTGTGACTATTATTTGATTCGGTTCAACTTGTACATATAGAACCCTTTTGTTGGTATTATGTCGCATGTGTTGTGACATGGTATTTTTGTTAGAATATACCATAGGGTATACCTGAGCTATAACCACCTGTGGGGGTACCACAGGCATGTCGTCTTGGCACGAGAGACATGACACTTTCCGTGGCGGTGTGATTAGTCCACGACGTCTCAGTTTTGGGCTCCAGAGGAAGTGGGCCATTTGGTGTTTTGTTGTGGGAGGCGTATGGGTTAACCCTAGTTTTCTGTTCTGTGGATTTGTGATGTTGTGCCAAACACACCTATCCAATTTGCATACATTTGGATTTGCGGTCCAATGTGTGACTTGCCTGTGTGGCATTAAATATACAACATGAGCTGTGAGTTTTAATACAAACATTATCTTCTAGACAGCATTAAAACTCAGAATAAGTCCTCAATACATTTATTAACACACTATTTCACAAAATAGTGAGGACTACTAATGCTATCCTATGGACCATCACTCCGTTCTCCAACTAGTCCCTGCTACGTTCTCATTTCCTGAAGAGAACAGTGAAATAAAGGGTGAGCTCAACTAGCCCAGTAAGAAATATTATGATTAAGATAATGCAGAATAAATTATCGCTAGCCTTCAACAGTGTTAAACTGATACAATATAACAAATATCAAGTTTAACTTCAGCGGAACAAGCAATCCATTAGAAGAGTCAAGTAGAGAATAAAATCTACTATCTTCTATGATTTAAAAGGTTTTTCATCACTTTTATCGCTGGGACTCAGCTTAATAAATAATCCACATTATCGAATCACCCCTGCACTACGGCCAAGGATATTCTTTAGTATCACGACCACAATTATCCATGCACTACGGGCCAAAGATAATTGTGTTTTCATCAACGGTCCTGATCATGCCATAAGACAATTCATCTTTGCACCCTTGGCCGAAGAGAATCCATAGCCATAATCATACCAAAAACTGTCCATCAATGCACTACGGGCCAATGAGAAATTTTTTTCCAATCATTTGTAACATTACGGTCATGATTATACCAAATAATTCTTGGTCATAATCATACCAAGTCCATCTATGCACTACATGCCACAGATGACTTTCAACATAATATAAACATGAGGATGATGACAATGACATAATAATTCAATAAAACAAGTTCAAGAATTAATTTATCCAGGAACCAATAACGTCCAAATTGTCAACATGATACTGCTTTGTGGAGTAAAAATTCAAGAATGCTTAGAAGAATATTTCCATGAAAAGATACTGGATGAAGCGCAAATATCAAGGATATTCCACTGATTTCATGGAGTATAGAAGTCAAAACTTTAACCAACTGAGTATAATAAAGAATGGAATAACAAAAGAAATCACCATGCATGCGATATACTGCACAGACAGGTTATTCCAACAGAATAATAAATAACGGAACCAGGTCATTCGTAAAGCACAAACAGGATGTTCCAACAGAATGATAAAGAACGGAACCAATCAGTCGCGCAGAACGCACGCATGTGATATTCCAACGAAATAATAAATAATGGAACCAGTCGGCGTAATACCCACCGATAGGATATTCCAATGTAATAATAAAGAATGGAATAACAACGAAAATCACCATGCATGCGATAGACCGCATGCATAAAAGTTATTCCAACGAGAATAATAAATAATGGAACCGGTCCAAAGAAAGCGCATGACGCATGTGATATTCCGGCGTAATAATAAAGAACGGAATATTAGAAGAATTTCACCATGTATGCGGTACTTCGCATAACAGGTTATTCCAACATAATAATAAAGAATGAAATAACAGAAGAATTTCACAAAGTATGCGGTACTTTGCATAGACAGATTATTCCAACATAATAATAAAGAATGGAATAACAGAAGCTCTCTTCACGAATAAGAAAGAAAGAATACCCCTTACGAGTACAACAAATAATATCCCTTACCTTAAGAAGAAGAAAGTCTTTGGATATGTGAGTAGTGAAGTATGAGAATACTTTTCTTCTTTCTCTCTATAGTTTATCTCTCTAGAGTTTCAGTGAATTAGTAAGAAATAATGAATGAATGAGCTTCTATTTATAGAAGAATGGACTGCATAGTAACTAACTCATGAACGGTCCAGATTGATTTACTTTAATCGACGGTCCATATTTAAAGTAAAATCTTTTAAATAAAATATAATATATTCTATTTATAATCTAATAAAACGAATAACTTTATAAAAGTATTACATTTTTATATAAAAAAGATTTTACTATGCAAAACACTATCTTGTGCACTATGCAATACTATGCATAATAAAATATAATATATTCTATTTATAGAATAACTTTATAAAAGTATTCATTTTATATAAAAAGATTTTACTATTCAAAACACTATGCAGATACTATAATGACATGCATAATAGAATATAATATATTCTATTTATAGAATAACTTTATAAAAGTATTACATTTTTATATAAAAAGTTTTTCTATTTTATTACATTAATAATACCAATAAAATAAAAATGAGTGACTTATCACGTAAACATCAATAATCAATACCGTGTGCTACTATCCAACCACGCGTATTACTATACTTTTACTACCGAGTAGTTCAACAGTTTTAACGGTAAAACTTTCGCCGTTATTCTCATAAAAATATTTTTGTCTTTTTTTCCATCCGACAATAATTCTGTTGCGGGGTCCACCAATAATTGTACCGTCGTACGGATATTCCCCAACAAAAAGAACATTCCCCGACCAATCGAATATTATATAACAACTTGCGTACTTTTTAAAATTTATAAATACTACCCACAACTATAACATTATATCAAATCCACACCATAATATTTAAAAAATTATTTTGAGAAAATTAAATATTTATTCAAAAAATCTGGGGTCTCACAGATATCATTATTAATATTTTGCAGTCATTAGTGCTATGTTTACTAATTTTGAGGTTTATTGTGCTTTGCACGTGACCTCCCTTTCTTTTTTGGGAAGGGGGTGTTACAGACTTGCAGTTAATATGTGATATGTTAATTTGTTAATTAACCCTTATTTTGTGGCAGTATTTGAGAATGGCAACTGGAAATATTAACAATGGAGTGAATAAGACTGTGGAGACACCTTTAATCACCACCCTGGGGAACGTGCAATTGGAAGGCAATATTCCTCATGTAAACAACACTACCGAACAAATGATAAATGATGGGATGTTTAGAAGCTTTTTGCAGTTCATGCAAAATCAGACGAGGGAGACTCATGTACAAAATATGGGTGGAAATGATAGAAATACGCGGCTTGTCACAGCCAAGCAGTAGTTGGGACCACCAGAATTTGCGAGAAAGCTGGATCCGATCAAGGCGGAAACGTGGGTCAAGCAAATTACCAAGATATTCGATGTCTTGGGATGCAAGGAGGAACAGAAGGTTCCATTCACCACCTTTATGTTCCGTGGTGAGGCAGACTACTGGTATGAGTCTGTGAAGCGCACCCAGCCAGCCGCACTCAACATGTCTTGGGAAACGTTTCAAAAACTATTTAACGACAAGTACTTTCCTGAATGAGGAACGAATGACGCGGATGTTTTTGAGAGATCTAAAACCCGAGATTCGACAATATCTTATCTCTCATAAATTTTCTTTATATTCAGATGTTGTAAATACGGCTCAATTATTAGAGCGAGATAATGAGTATGTTCAACCGAGGGACCATAACCAGGGTCATACCGGTGGCAGCAGTCATCAGAGCAATGACAACCAGCGGGGAGGAAAACATTCAGACAAAAGCGGTAACCACTCTGGTGGTAATCGTGACCATGATAATAGAAGAAGTGAGTCGGGAGGAGATTTCAAGAAGAGAAGGTACAACAATCATAATGTGAAGACATCAGCACCAACATCCACTATTTCTAGGGGAGGAGAACGAGCATCGGCCATTTGTTATAAATGCGGGAAAGAGGGACACATCAGCCCAAACTGCCCACAACAATCCAAGGTGTGTTATAACTATGGAAATGAAGGTCATATAGCCAGAGATTGTCTTGTAGCGAAACCAAGTCCAACGGGGATGGTGACTCCAAAGGCTATCCTGGACAAGTCAAAGTCGGTGGTTCCTGGAAGGGCGTTTGTCGTGACTGCCCAAAACGCGAGGAACCCGAACGAGGTGATCACGGGTAAGCTAATCATAAACTCTTGCGAAGTTTATACCTTATTAGATACCGGTTCTACCCATTCTTTTATTTCTCCTACTTGTGCTCAACGTTAGAACTTGACTCTGGAGAAATTAGACCTTGACTTATATGTTGAGACTCTGTTAGGAGAAACTTTTATTACACCTACTATTTATAAATCTTGCTTGATTCAAGTTGGTACCATCACATTACATGTCGATCTTATTTCGTTGAAAATACTTGCATTTGATGTGATTTTAGGGATTGATTGGTTAACTACTCATCATGATAAAATTGATTATTTTCGTAAGGTTGTTAGTTTTCATATTCCTAACCAACCTATTATGCGAATTCAAACAACCAAACCACTAAAGTAAATCACTGTCATATCAAGCCATAAATCTATTCGTTTATTAAAAAACGGATGTCAAGCTTTCTTAGCCCATGTCACGGACTTGAACAAAAACCCGTCAGATTTGAATAATATTTCTATTGTTAGTGAATTTCTTGAGAAATGTCTAACTACAGGAATTATTAGACATAGGTTTCATTCACCCTAGTACATCTCCTTGGGGTGCTCCTGTGTTATTCGTAAAGAAGAAAGACGGGAGTATGCGACTTTGTATTGACTACCGGGAATTGAACCATGTCACCATCAAGAATAGGTATCCGCTACCTCGCATTGATGACTTGTTTGACCAGTTGCAAGGAGCACAATTCTTTTCAAAGATTGATCTTCGCTTACGGATATCATCAACTCAAGATTAAAAGCGAGGATATTCAAGACGCCTTGAGAACTTCGATGCGGGCATTATGAATTCTTAGTCATGTCTTTTGGATTAACTAATGCTCCTGCTATTTTCATGGATATAATGAACCGTGTGTTCAAAGAATATTTGGATCAGTTCGTTGTTGTCTTTATTGATGACATCCTCATCTATTCCAAAAGCCGTGAAGATCATGAGTGCCATTTGAAGCTGGTATTGCAAAGACTTTGTGAAAACAAGCTATATGCCAAGCTGAAGAAATGCGAGTTCTGGCTTGAGGAAGTAGCATTCCTTGGGCACGTGGTGTCAAAATATGGAGTATTTATCGACCCGGCGAAGATTAAAGCCATACAAATTTGGGAGCAACCGAAGTCGGTGACCGAAGTACGTAGCTTTCTGGGCATAGCTGGTTACTATTGGAGATTCGGGGAAGAATTTTCTCGAATCGCTACTCCGTTAACTCAGCTGACTCGTAAAGATACAAAATTTGGTTGGAACGAGGATTGTGAGAAGAGTTTTCAAGAACTCAAGAGGAGACTCATTTTGGCACCTGTTTTGATAATACCATCTGGTTCGGATGGATTTGTTATCTATAGCGATGCTTCAGGCAAAGGGTTAGGATGTGTTCTTATGCAACATGGGAAAGTCATAGTCTATGCCTTGCGATAACTCAAAGAATATGAGAGGAATTATCCTACTCATGATTTGGAGTTGGCAGCAGTCGTTTTCGCGTTGAAGATCTGGAGACACTACCTGTATGGGGAGAAAGTGGAGATCTATACAGATCATAAAAGCCTCAAATATTTCTTCATCCAAAAGGAACTCAATATGCGGCAACGATGTTGGCTCGAGTTGTTGAAAGATTATGACCATACCATCCAATATCATCCTGGAAAAGCAAATGTGGTAGCTAACGCATTGAGTAGAATATCATATGCGGGTACGAGTGCAATGTTGTTAATACAAAGGTCCATTTTGTATGACTTGCAAAGGATGGAGATAGAGGTAAAAGCTCCAAGTACCCACGTGATGATATCAAACATACGAGTATAACCAACTTTAATCGATAAAGTTAAAGTTGCTCAAGCTACGGACCTGGAGCTGATGCATATGAAGAAGAAAGTGTAAGAATGTGTTATTCCAGAAGCAAGAATCGACGAAGAAGGAATACTTCGAGTTAACTCCAGACTTTATGTTCCTAACGATTCTGACTTGAAGCATAGAATCATGATGGAGGCACACAACACACCGTTTTCAATCCACCCTGGGAGTACCAAAATGTATCATGATCTTCGACATACATTTTTGTGGAGTAATATGAAAAGAGAGATCGCGGAGTTTATCTCGAGGTGTTTAACTTGTCAATGTGTAAAGGCAGAGCATCAAGTACCAAAGGGTCCATTGCAACCACTTGAGATTCCGAAATGGAAGTAGGAACACATTACTATGGATTTCGTTACGGGTCTTCCCAAGGTTTCTCAAGGCACAGATGCGATTTGGGTCATTGTTGATAGATTAACCAAGTCTGCTCATTTCTTGCTTATACGGGAGACTTATTCCCTTGAACGTCTTGCTCGTATGTACGTGAATGAGATTGTGAGATTGCATGGCATGCCAGTATCCATAGTTTTGGGTCGTGACCCAAGATTCACTTCATAATTTTGGATTAGCTTGCAGAAAGCTATGGGCACGGATTTACGATTCAGTTTGGCATACCATCCTCAAACGGACGGGCAATCAGAGATGACTATTCAAACTCTTGAAGATCTATTAAGACTTTATGTCCTAGATTTCAAAGGGAGTCGGGATAAATACTTGCCATTGGTGGAATTCTCATACAACAACAGTTATCAAGCAAGTATAGGCATGGCTCCATTCGAGGCGTTGTATGGAAGATAATGTCGTTCTCCAGTATGCTGGGACGAGGTGGGTGAAGCAACATTGTTGGGACCAGAGTTGGTATGAATGACTACAGAGAAGATCCAAACGATTCAACAATGTATACAAACGGCACAGGATCGACAAAAGAGTTATGCGGATCTTCATCGAAAGGACGTGAAATTTAATATTGGGGATCATGTATTATTACGTATTGCTCCATGGAAGGGAGTTACGAGATTTGGGAAGAGAGGAAAGCTCAATCCAAGATTTGTTGGTCCATTTGAGATTCTTGACCGAATAGAAAATGTGGCCTATAGACTCGTATTACCTCCAAGCATGTCTCGTGTTCATAATGTTTTTCACATATCTATGCTTCGTAAATATGTGAAAGACCATAACCAAATTTTTGAGTTAGAACCGGACGAGATAGCCAGAGATTTAACGTATGAGGAGGTACCTATTAAGATCTTGGATAGGAAAGAGCATATACTACGCACGAAGGTTATACCACAAGTTAAGGTTTTGTGGAGAAACCATGCTATTGAAGAAATGAACTGGGAGTTGGAATCAGAAATGAAAGCGAGGTATCCTCACTTTTTCGAAACACCATGTACGTACGTCAATTTCGAGGACAAAATTTCATAAGAATGGAAGGTTGTAAGACTCCAACTTTTTATAAATAAAATCAAATTTCCTCTATTTATTAGTGTGAATAATAAAATGTTAATTTGATATAATACTTTGGTTATGGGTGAAATGTAAATTTTTGCAAAATAAGCAAGTGGTTATAAAATATTCATTTTATTAAAGAATATTCGTTTGGTCGTGGAATATTCTTCATTGCCGGAAAATATTAAATGCCGACAAAGCATTCATTTAATGGGCCCCATAACGGATAAGCTCATTTGATGAAGAAAATGACAAGTTTGAGTTTTTATAAATAACGGCGTAATGGTTCACAGTTAACAATGTTAGAATACCCGTGGTTAAAATACGATGTCTGGCGTGGTTGCCGCGATGCTTAGCACTTATTACACAATATTTTGAATTATTAATTCTTACGTAAGAAGGCACTACTAAATAATTATTACGAAATTAATGTTCAATATTTTATTTTATTGATTCAATAATTGTTGCGTTGATATTTTATATTATTGTTGTTTCAATAATTGTCATTGCACAGTATTTCCTATTATCAGATCAATAATTCATATTATTTGAATAATATTATTAGATAGTATTATTGACAATATCTAAGGAAGTTCTGTCTAGGAAAGGGATTTGGTCACCTAATTGCACGCCAGTAAGAAGAAATCCTTATCGGAAAACCCCCTCTTTCTTGGGAACGACCTGGTTGTCATAATTGTGATTCTGTAATATTATTTATGAATAATTAGTTATTGATTTATATGATAAAGAAATATTTATTTTATGTGGATATAAATGATGGATATATTTATTTTATATGGATGAAAATGAAGGAATAAATGATGAGGTATTTTATCAGTATTTTGTCGGAATAGAGGTGTTGAAAATCGTTCGTATGTGGATTTCGGTTATTTTTCATTTGGAATTTGGAAAAACTTAAACTTACAAAGTTGTAGAGAATTTAATTTCCTATGGAATGGACATAAAATTCGTATTTTTTTGATAAAAAGGCGATTTATTATGAATTATTGAAGTTTTGAAAATTAAATATTTTTATTAAAATTATGGGTGGGGCCCACTTTTTTTTTTGAAAACATGTGGGCTGCTGAAATTTTTTCAATGATGGTATGCTCCAGCTTGTTCAGCAAGTGTGGGCGTAGAATGAAGAAAAAATAATAATATTATTTTATTATTTAGTCTGCTTTGGCGTTCTAGCATTTTCTTATAAATATGGTGCTTAGTTAGAATTGAAAATCACACCAGAAACAAGTTTTCCCTCTCTATATATTATCGAGCGTATTTTATGAGTATTTAGATACTTTGAGAGTTGCTATTCAATGCAAGTTTTTTCGGCTTTACATCCGATATTCCAATCAGAAATACTGTTCTTTTGAGGTAAGGGATGTTATTTTCTTCATAAATGATATTATTTTCTTAAATATTATTATGTCAAAATATTGATATGAATTTTATTGTGGAATTTCTACCTTTTTGTGTCGGGGTTACTATTCACGTATACGGCACTATTCACCGAAAAATGAATTTTTCTCGTTTTTGTCCAAGATGTCTATTATGGTTACTATATTTGATTGTCTCCATGTTTTGGTCTTTATTTTTGAATTATGCTTCACAATTGGTTATTATGGAGTATTATTGAACTTGGATAAACTGTAATACGAATCCCTAATATTTGTCCTTTTGTCTCACTGGAATCGTTTATTTAAGATATTTTTCATCATCCTCAGTCCTAAATGATGATATTACTGAATATCGTTGGCATGTAGTGCAAAGATGAATGATTAACTGATGAATATCTTTGGCCCGTAGTACAAAGATGAACATGTGTTGAGATGAACATGACCAACTGGTGATACAAATGAATATCTTTTGTAAGACCCCAACTTTTATGAATAAATAATAATTTTCTCGAATTATATTTTTGAATATTATGGTGTTGATTTGATATAATGTTATAGTTGTGGGTAATATTTATAAATTTTACAAAGTAAGCAAGTGGTTATATAATATTCGACTGGTCGGGGAATATTCGCTTTTACAGGGAATATTCGCATGACGGCTACAATCAATCATTGGTGGACCCCACAACGGAAGTATTGTCGTAGTTAAAAAACGATAAAATTATCTTTCTATAAAAATAACGGCGAAGGTGTTACCGTTAAAACTGTTGAACTACCCGGTAGTAAAAGTACAGTAATACGCGTGGATGCATAGTAGCACACGGTATTGATTATTGATGGTTACGTGAGAAGTCACTCAGTTATACTCAATTATTTCTACAGTAGTTGCTGCATCATATCTCTCATATTATTGATTAAATTATTGCTACAGTATCATCTGCATAATATGATATATTATAAAATCAATAATTGAGATGGCAAAGTTATTCATATTATTATTTGCAATATTGACAATGTCTAGAAGTTCTGTCAAGGAGAGGTTTGGTCACCTAATTGCGCGCCAATAAGGAAAAATCCTTATCGGAAAGCCCCCTCTTTCCTAGGAACGACCTGGTTGTTAAATATTGTGAATTATAATATTAATGATGAATAAGTTCGTGTTGATTAAAGATGAATTTTATAGTTCCATTGTGTTGGACTTATTTGTGTTAGTATAATTGATGTCTGGAGGATATATTGTTCAATCGGGTATTCGGGACACTTTTCGTGTCGGAGTACTATTCATGAGTTACTATTCACGGGGTACTATTCACCCGTAAGATATATTTCTTTTCGGTCCAAATCATTTTTGGTTACAATATTATTCCATGAGGAGATGTACTAATTTTTTAGACCGTTGGTTGAAGATATAATAGTAAGTCAATATGGACCGCAGGTGGAAAGTTATAATAGTAAATCAATATGGATCGCTGGTTTAAAGTTTTAATAGTAAACCAATATGGACCGTCCGTTTAAAAGTTAATCAATCTGGACCGTTCATGAATTAGTTACTATTCAGTCCATTTTCCTATAAATAGAAGCTCATTCCTTCATTATTTCTTACGAATTCACTGAAACTCTAGAGAGAGAAATTATAGAGAGAAAGAAGAAAAGTATTTTGTTACTTCACTTTTCCAATATCCAGTTTCTTCTAAGGTAGGGAATATTATTTATTGTACCCGTAAGGGGTATTATTTCTTGTGTATTCATGAAGAGAACTTCTGTTATTCCATTACTTATTATTATGTTGGAATAACCTGTATACGCGGAATACCCTATACTTGGTGAAATTCTTCTGTTATTCCATTACTTATTATTCATTGGAATAACTTTGATACTGCTGAGCTACCCTATACTTGGTGAAATTCTTACATTATTCCATTCTTTATTATTACATTGGAATGTCACATCATGTGTTTTTACGCCGGACACAGTTCCAGATTTTATTATTACGGTGGAATATCTTGTATGTGCGTTTCTGTGGGACACAGTTCAGATTTATTATTACATTGGAATATCACATGCATGCGTTTCTACCGGACTGGTTCCGTTATTTACTATTACTCATTAGAATAACTTTTGCTGTGCGGTCCATCGCATGCATGGTTATTTCTTTTGTTATTCCGTTCTTTATTATACTCAGTTGGTTAAAACTTTGACTTCTATACTCCATGAAATTAGTGGAATATCCTTGATATTTTGCTTCATCCACTATCTTTTCATGGAAATATTCTTCTGAGCATTCTTGAATTTTACTCTACAAAGCAGTATCATGTTGACAATTTGGACGTTATCAGTTCCTAGATAAATTAATTCTTGAACTTGTTATATTGATTTCTTATATCATTTTCATCATCCTCATGTTTATATTTTGTTGAAAGTCATCTGTGGCCTGTAGTGCATAGATGGACTTGGTATGATTATGACCAGGGATTATTCGGTGTAATCATGACCGTAATGTTACAAATGATGTGGTAAAAGTCCTCATTGGTCAGTAGTGCATTGATGGACGATTGTTGGCATGATCATGACCATTAATGAATACACGAATGTCCTCGGCCGTGAAATGCATGGATAATTTGTGGTCGTGATACTAAAGAATATCCTTGGCTGTAGTGTAGGGGTGATTCGATGATGTGGATTATTTATTAAGCTGAGTCCCAGCGATAAAAGTGATGAAAACCCCTTTTAAATCATAGAAGATAGTAGATTTTATTCTCCACTTGACTCTTCTAATGGATTGCTTGTTCATCCTGCTATGAGCTTAAACTTGATATTTATTATATTTTATCAGTTTAACATTGTTGAAGGCTAACGATAAATTATTCTGCATTATCTTAGTCATAATATTTCTTACTGGGCTAGTTGAGCTCACCCTTTTGCTTTCATTGTTCTCTTCAGCAAATGAGAACGTTGAAGGGACTAGTCGGGGAACAGAGTGATGGTCCTAGATGGTGCATTAGTAGTCCTCGCTATTCTGTGAAATAGTATGATAATAATTGTAATGAGGACTCCTTTTGAGTTTTTATACTCTCTAGTAGACAATATTTGTATTCAAACACACAGGTTGTGTTTTGTCGTATTGTACACGACGGTTGTATAATTAAGTTGTATTTGAATTCAGTACCTTGTATCTGGCGAACTAATATTTGTGATGTATACCTGTTTTGGGGGCGTCACAGTTGGTATCAAAGCTTAGGGATATGATCTCTGGCTAAGATGTGAGAATAAAACTAGGAGGGGAGAGACGGGGAATTCCTTCGCTAGTATGACCTACCTAAGTTTTTTTTTGTATTTAATTGGTCGGTCAGAATATAGGGATAATATGTTACATGTCAATTAACCTTTTATTTTGTGGCGATGATTCCAAAATGACATCCGAGAATGTTGAGAATAGCAATGGAGCACAAAGCGTAGCCGATTCACCACATATCAATAATCGGGATAATGTGCATCAGGAAGGCGACAATCCTCATGCAAACAACAACACTGACCAAATGATGAATGATCGAATGTTCAGAGGCTTTATGCAATTCATGCAACAGCAGGCTAGAGTGGCTCCTGTCCAAAATGTGGGTAGAAACACTGGAAACTCTTGGACGGTCACCGCTAAACAGTTTAAGGAGCTGGGACCACCGAAGTTTATTGGAGAGCCAAAACCGCTTAAGGCGGAAGCATGGATAAAGCAGATCACCAAGATATTTGATGTCTTGGGATGCTCCGAGGAGCAAAAGGTTCCCTTTGCCGCCTTTATGTTACGAGGAGAGGCATATTACTGGTGGGAATCGGTAAAGCGTACTTAACCTACAGCACTGAAGATGTCTTGGGAGAAGTTCCAAGAACTATTCAACGACAAGTACTTTCCCGAAAGTATTCGTCACATAAAAGAGGTAGAATTCATCAAGTTGGAGCAAAATAATATGACCATATCGCGGTACGAAGCCAAATTTGCCGAGTTGTCCCGATTTGCGTCCCACTTGGTGGATAATAAAGAGAGAATGACGCGGATATTTTTAAGAGATTTGAAGCTGGAGATACGTCAACATCTTATTTCTCATAAACTGTGGTTGTATTCAGATGTTGTAAATAGGGCTCAGTTAGTGGAGCACGATAACGAGTCAATGCAACCAAAAGAGAGCAGCCGGTAAAATAATAATACCAGTGAGAGCAGTCATCGAAGCAGTGACAACAAGTGTAGAGGGAATCAATAGGCCAGAAATGGTAACCACTTCGGTGGTAATCAGGGCCAAAATAATAAGAATGGACATTTCAAGAAGAGGAGATTCAACAATGATGGAAGGACGTCAAAGACCCAAGACCCGTTGTTAAGGAAAGAGAACGACCACCTATCATATGCTTCAAATGCGGAGGGAGGACACATCACCAAACGGTGCGATCTCATCAAAAGCATGTTATAATTATGGAAGAGAAGGTCACTTAGCCCGATTTTGTCGTTCACCGAAGACAAGTTCAGCTAGGATGGAGGCACCAAAGGCCGTCCCAGAAAAGTCAAAGCCGGTAGTGCAAGGGAGAGCGTTTGTTGTGACCTCCCAGAAAGCAAGGAGCCCGAATGAGGTCATCACGGGTAAGCTTATCATAAACTCTAGTAAAGTCTATACTTTATTTGATACCGGTTCTACCCATTCTTTTATTTCTCCTACTTGCGTTCAACGATTAAATTTGACTACGGAGAAATTAGACTTTGACTTATCTGTGGAAACTCCATTGGGAGAAACCTTCATTACATCAACTGTTTATAAGTCTTGTTTGGTTCAAATCGGTAACCGCACATTATCTGTCGATCTTATTTCTTTAGAAATACTTGCGTTTGACGTAATTCTAGGGATTGATTGGTTAAATACTCATCATGCAAAAATTTATTGTTTTCGTAAGGTTGTTAGTTTTCATATTCCTAATCAACCTATTATGCGAATTCAAGTGACCAAACCATTAAAATCAATCACGGTCATTTCAAGCCATAAAGTTATTCATTTATTGAAAACGGATGTCAAGCTTTCTTAGCTCATGTCACAGATTTAAACAAAAATACGTCAGTTTTGAACGATATTTCTATTGTTAATAAATTTTCTGACGTATTCCCTGAAGAACTTCTTGGCCTACCCCCAGAGCATAAAATTGAATTTTGTATCGACCTTGAACCTGGTACAAAACCCATTTCCAAAGCCCCATATCGAATGGCTCCTATTGAACTTTAGGAGTTAAAGACCCAATTGCAGGAATTGTTAGACATTGGTTTCATTCGTCCCTAATCGTCTCCTTGGGGTGCTCTGTTCTATTCATGAAGAAGAAAGATGGGAGTATGCGACTTTGTATTGATTATCGGGAGTTGAATCATGTCACCATCAAAAATAGGTACCCATTGCCACATATTGATGACCTGTTTGACCAGTTGCAAGGAGCCAAATTCTTTTCAAAGATTGATCTTCGTTCCAGATATCACCAATTGAAGATTAGAACCGATGACATTCCAAAGACGGCTTTCAGAACTCGGTACGGGCATTATGAATTCCTAGTCATGTCCTTTGGATTGACTATTGCTCCTGCTGCCTTCATGGTAATGATGAACCGAGTATTCAAGGAATATTTGTATCATTTTGTGGTCGTCTTTATTAATGACATCCTTATTTATTCCAAAAGCCGTGAAGATCATGAGCAACACTTGAGGCTGACACTCCAAAAGCTTCGTGAATACAAGCTTTATGCCAAGTTGAAGAAATACGAGTTCTGGCTTGAAGAAGTAGCATTCCTCGGGCACGTAGTATCAAGTCATGAAATATCTGTTGACTTGACAAAGATTGAAGCTATTCAAAGCTGGGAGCAACCTAAATCAGTGACCGAAGTACGTAGCTTTCTCGATTTAGCTGGTTATTTTCAGAGATTCGTGGAAGGATTTTCTCGAATCGCTACTCCATTAACTCAGCTGACTCGGAAAGATACAAAGTTCGGTTAGAGCGAAGAATGTGAGAAGAGTTTTCAAGAACTCAAGAGGAGACTCATTTCAAAGACCAATCGACAATACCATCCGCTCGGAGGATTTGTCATCTCAAATGATGCTTGAACAAAGGGTTGGGATGTGTTCTCATGCAACATGGGAAAGTCATAGCCTATGCCTCAAGACAACTCAAAGAATATGAGAGGAATTATCCTACTCATGATCTAGAGTTAGAAGTTGTTGTCTTCACACTTAAAATTTGGAGGCATTACTTGTATGGGGAGAAAGTGGAGATCTTTACGGATCATAAAAGCCTCAAATATTTCTTCACTCAAAAGGAACTCAACATGCGACAACGATGTTGGCTTGAACTGTTGAAAGATCATGATCATACCATCCAATACCATCCTGGAAAAGCAAACGTGGTAGTTAACGCATTAAGTAGAAGATCATATGCAAGTACGAGTGCGATATTGTCAACGCAAAGGCCCATTTTGTGTGACTTGCAAAGGATGGAGATAGAATTAAAGACTCCAGGGACCCATGTGATGATGGCGAATATACGAGTAGAACCAACTTTAATTGATAAAGTTAAAGTTGCTTTCAAGCTACTGCACTGGGTGATGCGTATGAGGAAGAAAGTGCAAGAAGATGCTATACCGGAAGCAAGAATCGATGAAGAAGGAATACTTCGAGTCAACTCCAGACTTTGTGTTCCTAACGACCCTGATTTAAAGTATAAAATCATGATGGAGGCACACAACACACCGTTTGTAATCCATCTTGGGAGTACCAAAATGTATCATGATCTTCGTCATACATTTTGGTGGAGCAATATGAAGAGAGAGATAGCGTTGTTTATCTCAAGGTTGCTAACTTGTCAACGAGTTAAAGCGGAACATCAAGTGCCAAAAGGTCCATTGCAACCACTTAAAATTCCAGAATAGAAGTGGGAGCACATTACCATGGATTTCGTTACCGGTCTTCCTAAGGTTTCTCAAGGCATAGATGCGATTTGGGTCATTGTTGATAGATTGACCAAGTTTGCTCATTTCTTACCGATGCGAGAAACTTATACACTTGAACGTCTTGCTCGTATATATATAAACGAGATTGTAAGACTGCATGGTATGCCGGTATCCATAGTTTCTGATCGAGACCCAAGATTCACTTCACGATTTTGGGTTAGTTTGCAAAAAGCTATGGGCACAGACATACGATTTAGCTCGGCACATCATCCTCAGACGGACGGACAGTCAGAGAGGACTATTCAAACTCATGAAGATCTATTAATACTCTGTGTCCTTGACTTCAAGGGAAGTTGGGACAAGTTCTTACCATTGGTGGAGTTTTCCTACAACAACAGTTATCAAGCAAGTATTGGCATGGCTCCATTTGAGGCGTTGTATGGAAGAAAGTGTCGTTCTCCAGTATGCTGGGATGAGGTAGGTGAAGCAATGTTGTTGGGACCGGAGTTGGTAAAGTTCTTGCAGTTTCTTGGAGAGTACAATTTTTGCGTTCCACCACACCATTTTGTTGAGGTGTTCTTGGTGCAGAAAACTCATGTGTAACATCTTTCTCACTGCAATATGGTATAAAGTCTTTTCCAAATTCTCCACTGTAGTCACTCCTTATACCAATTAGCTTGAGGTTGTGTTTTGTTTCAACATTCTTTATAAGCTTTTCAAATTCTGCAAAAGCTTGATCTTTAGTTTTCAAAAATAAAACCCATGTAAATATTGAAAAATCACCAACAATAACAAAAACATAATGATTATTTCCTAGGCTAGCATATCTCTCGGGTCCAAATAAATCAAGATGTAATAATTGAAGAGGTAAAGAAGTTGATACCTGATTTTTGCTTGTAAAGGAATTTCATGTTTGTTTACCTAACTGGCATGCATTACAAATACCTATCTTCTCATAGTTTAGCTTTGGTAAACCTTTAACAAGCTTCTTTGTAACTAACTTGTTAATTAATTCCATATGCACATGCCCTAACCTTTTATGTTATAGAATATTTTGATCTTGAACAACAGCTAAACAAATATCCTCATTTTGATTTTCAAATTTTATAGTGTATATATTACCTTCCCTGTTAGCTACTAAAGGAACATTATGAGAGGCATGAATAATAACACATTTATCTTTTTCAAAAATTACTTTATGACCACTATCCATTAGTTGACTTACACTAATTAAATTATATTTTAACCATTCAATATGATGGACATTATCAATGAAAACCTTACCATTGCCAATTTTACCTTTACCGATGATTTGGTGTAACACCCCCTTTCCTAAAAAGGAAAAGGAATGTCACGCACAAGCATAATAAATACAAACCTCGAATAAATCTCAAAATATCTCCAATTAAATTGAACAGCAAATTGCCACATACTCCAATTTAACTAGAAGGAACACCACATTTACATAATCTCTACTGATAATAAATAAATGCCAAAATGGCCCAAACATCCATCTACAAAATATTAAGAAAACCAAGTCTAATAATAAGTCTCAAAAACTAATCTACTCATTTGGATCAAAGGTAGCTCTCATCCCACATATCCTGATCACCCCTGATTACCTGCCAGAAAAAGAACATAGCACGAGCCAATTGCCCAGTACGGATATAAAAATGCATATATATAAATAATATATATATGTACTGAAAGAACTGAATGAACGAACAATTATAACTACTAACCAAACATGAATATATCAAAATTGGTGAGATAAGGTAAAAATGATTAACACTGTCGAACCGACAACTATAGTCAAAAGAATTCCAAACAAAATAAGGCTGAATCAAATGGTTATAAGGTAACAATTTCATACTAAGCTCAAATACAAATAGCCAAAGGCTAACAAAATACATCGGTATCATGATGTATACAAATCAAATCGGATAGTACGCACGACACATACGTCACTAATCCGCCAAATAAATCAAATCAAATCAAATACTGGGTCGACCCATACGTATCCTGAACAAATATATTAAATGGCCAAAGCTCATACCCAGAGCAAACAAAAGGATACACTGTGGACTAATCACACCACCACGGAAGGTGTCATGCCCTTGTGTCAAGAGGACATGCTTGTGGTACCCCCATAGGTGGTTAGCTCAAGTATACCCTAAGGATCAAACTACAAAATGTAAGCCAAAAGGGGGTTCAAATCACAAGGCTTACATGACCATATTCAAATGAAATTGAATTATCAAATACAAATATTATTAGTTGTCACAATATATTAATGATCAAAATAACTCCCGAATGTGAACGAAAATATACGAACAATGGTACAAACGAATAAAGTCTCCAAAATATACTGGCATGATTAACTAGTTCAAGGAGTACAAATACGAATTTTAATGTCAACGCCAAAACAAAATTGTCACAATAAATTGGACAACAAGAAATAATCCTAAGAAGCAATACCAAATTTTTATACGAATAACAAAACGAACGAATTATATTCAAAAGAGTCTCGCTGAAAAAGTACGGAATCCGTACCTTAAAATAGTACCAAAATAATTCACCAATTCCAAACGTCACCCGCTAGACTCCCTTAATTCGATCTAATTATCAAAATAAAATATAATACATATAATTAAATTATGAACTTATACAATTAATATTTTCATAAATTCAATAATTTTAATATATTATATTCAATTTGTAATCAAAAGATATATTTTAATTATAATAACAATATTATAATATTAATTATTACTAACCCATTTTTAAATTTCTGTAATTCTTATATTATATATATATATATATACCGAATTCGAACGTTAAATGTGTATATATATATATATATATATATATATATAAATATATCTTGAACCAATTATATATATATATATAACTAAAAATCAAGCGAGTTAACTCAGTATATATATATAAAAGCGTGAGAAACATCAAGTTAACATACATATATATAAAGCGGGAGAAGCGCGAGGTTAATATATATATATATATATATATATATATATATATATATAAATTAATCGAATTTAACAACAGATTATACGATTATATATATAAACGCATATCGTATATATTTTACCCCAATTGTAAATCAAAATTTCATTAACAAATTCAACTAATCAAACGGCATAATAAAATTTTAAAATAGATTGTAAATACAATAAGAAAATGAATTGCAATTACAGTAGCAAAATAATTGTTTTGTATTTAAAAATAGTTCAACAATTACCTGTAAGAAGAAGAATATGGTGAATAAAATTCTAAGATTTTGCTCTCAAACCCTTTTGTAATTCAAGTCATGTTCTCTTGTTCTTCTACTCATTCTTCTTCCGCCTCCTTCTTTTATTCTCACGTTATTCCCACAACTCATCAGGCGTAAAGAGGTAAAACTAGGTTTTACTTATTTATTATTAATTAATATGTTTTATTAATACTCCTAATTTAAATAGGATTTAAAATTAGACAAATATAATTTAGACTCAATTAATTAAAAGACCCAATTAATACAATCCTTTACTTATTATGGTTCACATTAATTAAATAGAATCTAACCTAAATAGAAGGAAAGCCCAATTAATTATTATTATTATTTATTTATTTCGGGTATTACATCACCTTCCCCTTAAAAAGGATTCCGTCCCCGGAATCAAAAGAACAGAACGTACCTAATTTTCAAAAGGATGCGGATACTCCGCTCGAATAGACTCCTCCATCTCCCAAGTAGCTTCCCGCTCTGAATGATTTTTCCACAAGACTTAACAAAAAGAATTGTCTTCCTCCTCATAATCCGTTCTTGACGATCTAGAATCGTCTCGGCTTCTTCCTCACAAGTAAGATCTTCTTGAATTTTATGTAACGGGTATTGCACAACATGAAGCGGATGATAGTTATATTTGCTTAACACCGAAACATGAAAGATATTATGTACATGAGATAGTTGTGGAGGCAAAGCCACTCGATATGCCATTTCTCCAACTCTCTCAAGGACTTCAAAAGGGCCAATGAAACGCGGACTAAGCTTCCCTTTCAAACCAAACCTTCGAACACCCTTCCATGGAGAAACTTTCAAAAACACGTGTTCACCAGGTGTGAATTCTAAAGCCCTCCTATGAATATCAGCATAACTCTTTTGCCGCGATCTAGCTTCTTTCAACTTTTCTTTAGCCACTGCTACCTTCTCTGTAGTAATCCTAACCAAATCGGGTCCTTCTATTACCCTTTCTCCAACATCATCCCAACAAGTCGGAGCTCGACACTTCTTACCATATAATGCTTCAAAAGGGGCTATACCAATACTAGCTTGCCAACTATTATTATATGCGAACTCCACCAAACTCAAATAATCATCCTAGTTCCCTGTCCACTCTAAAGCACAAGATTGCAACATGTCTTCTAATGTCTGAATAGTTCTTTCTGATTGTCCATCTGTCTGCGGGTAAAAAGTTGTACTATAGTTGAGTCGCGTTCCCCAAGCTCGTTGAAATCCTCTCCAAAATTGAGAAGTAGATCGCGAATCCCGATCCGAAACAATAGAAACTGGAGTCCCATGAAGCCTAACAATCTCACGTTGAAAAATATCTACTAACTTATTTACCGAAAAATCCTCACGAATAGCTAAAAAATGAGCCAATTTAGTTAAACGATCCACTACCACCCAAATATTATCATTCTTTTTAAGAGTCCTCGGCAACCCAGTCACAAAGTCCATCGAAATGTCATCCCATTTCCACACAGGAATCTCTAACTGTTGCAACAAACCACCAGGCCGTTAATGCTCAATTTTCACTTGCTGACAAGTAAGACATTTACTCACAAATTCAGCTACATCCCTTTTCATTCCGCTCCACTAGAAATTCTCCTTCAGATCCTTATACATCTTTGTAGACCTCGGATGAATAGAAAATGACGAACTATGAGCTTCAGTCAACACTGCCTCACAAATCATTGGATCCATCGGAACACATAACCGTTTACCAAACCATATCACACCTTGCTCATCAATGCGGAACTCGGTTGCCTACCTCATCCATATTACAAGCTTCATGACCCCAACTTCGCCATCCTCCTTTTGGGCTTCTTTGATACGCAAAATAAGAGAAGATTCCACCCTCATACGTGCTACCAACCCATCAGAACCACTAGTATATAACTCCAAACCCACACGCTCCGGATAAGTTGAGGTTATGTAACCAAGGCAGCTACACTCCCTGAATTTTTCCGGCTAAGAGCATCTGCAACCACATTAGCCTTATCGGGGTGATACTGAATCCTGGCATCATAATCCTTAAGAAGCTCCAACCAACGCATCTGCCTAATGTTAAGCTCCTTCTGAGTAAAAATATATTTAAGGCTCTTGTGGTCGGAGAAAATGTCACAATTCTCTCCATATAAATAGTGCCTCCAAATCTTTAGGGCAAAAATAACTGCTGCTAACTCCAAGTCGTGGGTAGGATAATTCACCTCATAAGGTTTAAGTTGTCTGGAAGCATAAGCAATTACCTTACCATGTTGCATCAAAACGCACACCCTAATCCCTTCTTGGAAGCATCATCAATAAATCGATAACCTCCTATCCCCGAGCGGTAATGTAAGCCTTTGGAGCCGACATAAGCCTCTTCTTCTTAAGCTCCTCAAAACTTTTCTCACGTTCCTCATTCCACACAAACTTTATGCCCTTTTCATCAACTGAGTTAATGGCAAAGCTAACAAAGAGAAACCTTCCATAAATCGCTCAGAGTACCACCCGCCAAACCCAAGAAACTCCTTACTTGATTCTTGTGGTAGTAGTCTTGGCCAATTAGTGACAACCTCAACCTTCGCAGGATCCACCTTAATACCTTCAGCAGACACAACATGTCCCAAAAATGCTACCTGTTCTAACCAAAACTCGTATTTGGAGAACTTAGCATATAACTTATTCTTTTGCAGAACCCCCAAAATAGTATGAAGATGCTCTTCATGCTCCTCCTTAGACTTGGAATACACCAAAATGTCATCAATGAAGACAATGACAAATTGGTCCAAATACTCGCTAAAAACTCGATTCATCATACCCATAAACACTGCCGGAGCATTAGTCAACCCAAATGACATCACCAAAAACTCATAGTTCCCATACCGAGTACGAAAAGCTATTTTTGGAATGTCATCTTCCCTCACCCTCAACTGATGGTACCCCGACCTCAAATCTATCTTTGAGAAGAACTTCACCCCTTGGAGCTGATCGAAAAGGTCATCTATCCGTGGCAATGGATATCTGTTCTTGATAGTGATCCGATTTAGCTCCCTATAATCTATACATAATCTCATAGATCCATCCTTCTTCTTTACAAACAATACTAGAGCACCCCATGGAGATACGCTCGGTCTAATGAATTCACGATCTAACAATTCCTGTAATTGTTCCTTCAACTCCTGTAACTCTAATGGAGCCATTCTATAGGGTGCCTTAGAAATAGGTTCCACTCCAGGAATGAGCTCAATAGTAAACTCAACTTCCCTTGGCGGTGGCAATCCTAGAAGATCCTTAGGAAATACCTCAGGAAATTCTCGCACAACTGGATAGTCATCAAGTTGGGGCTCATCCCTCGAGGTATCCTTCACATAAGCCAAATAACAATCACGCCCCTTAGCAATCATTTTGCTCGCCTTCAAAGTTGAGATCAACTTTACAACACCATTCGGCTTGGAACATAGAAACTCGAATTCTGGAGCCTCTAAAGTTCCAAAAATAACCTTCCTCGCCTAATAATCAATAGTGGCTCGGTGCTTACTCAGCCAATCCATATCCAAGACGATATCGAAATCATGCATCACCATCGGAAGTAAGTTAGCTGCGTACACCCTCCTCCCTAACTTCAAAGGACACTCGCGAAATTGCTCAGAAATAATCACAGAATTCCCCATCGGGATAGCAATAGACAAATGAGGATCAAATAATTGAGAAGACACTCCAAGATGACGAATAAATGAAAGTGCAACAATAGAGTGTGTAGATCCAGTGTCAAACAAAATTGATGCCTCACGATTTCCTACAAGAAGAATGCCTGAAATAGTACCTGGTGCTTGGGCTGCCTAATTAGCTGTCAATGCAAATACTCTCTGTGACGAACGAGATTTTTGTAAATTAATTTTAAATATTTATTGAATTAAATAAATATTTTTTGATGATTTAATTATTGGATTAAATAATTAATTGATGCAATTGTGGTAGATTAATTTAATTATATGTGTTACATTTATTAAATTAATGTAGAGAATAATTATTATTTGAAGTATGTCATTATGTGAGCTTATTGTATTAAATGAAATATTTAATAAGCATAATGTTATTTTAATTAATGTAATAATTAATTAGAGAATTAATAATTTGACATTATTTATTAATGAGAAATTAAATATATGACTATGTGAATTTATGAGAAGTTATTATATTTTATTTATATTAAATAAGATATTTGATTTATTGTGCAAGTGGGTGTGATATGATTTAAACTATATGATAAAGCTTTATTAAATTAAATGGTTTTGAAATCTATTCTTGCTAGCCAAACAAGGCCCTATGGGGAGTTGGAAGCAGTTGCCCATTATTGGGTTAACTGACCACTCAGTGCGTCAGTTCCTTTCTTATATGCGTCTTCTCATTATTTCCTATTTTTCTAAGTCTAAGAACAAAGCAATCACAGAGATAAAATTATTAGAGAAAATAGTTAGAGATTGTGAAGGAGATTGAAAGAGAAGAATTAAAAAGCATCTAAGCCTACTAATCTATACTTATTCTCAGGGTAATCTCCTCTTCCCAAATTCTAAATTTCACGTTGTTTAAGTTTTATAAATATGGCTTTCAAACCTTTTGTAAAGCCTCTGTAACTGAGAAAGGAGTAATGTTTATGGGTTATGTATATATTAATATGTATCAAATCGTATTTAATTATATATTTTATGTAAACCATGTAATCAGTTTCATGAAATACGTAGTATATGATTGCTACCAAATTTACAGAGTATGGGTTTTGGCCTTATGGCCCTATACGTAATTTTAGTGTGTCAAACATAAATGTTTTCGTAAAATTTACACCCTTATATTATTATGCATGTTGATACGAAGAGACCAAAGTTTAAATGAACGGATTCGGTGTTATAACGAATCCGTAGTGACAATTTTCATGTTTTATTTTCAAAACCTTCAAGAACATCAAAGTCAGTGAAATTGCATGATTAAACTCTGTGATTATGTGTTTTAATGGGTTAAAATCACTTTATAAATGTTGGGTAATGATTATATACGAATTCTAACATGTGGGTATGATTAAATTCGTATAGTGATAATTTAATTGAATTTTTTGGTACGTGTTACGCAATTTTGCGAATTGAGCAGTTTACGAATTCGCCGAGCATGCGGTCGATCCAACACCTTAAGGCCCGTGCCACAGCGCCAAGTGTCCGTCAATATATTGCCATTCAATGTATGGCCAAGAACCTAGTATAAGCGTGTAGCCGCATGGCACTCTGCTGAAATGGTCCAAAAACGTAATTTTTAAAGTGTTAAGTCTAGCAATGTATTGTTAACTTAATGTAATGAACATGTAAACATGTTAGAAGTATAATGAGATGTAAAATAGATGTTTAACATGTAAATAACATAATTGCATGTGGATCGAATTATTGAATACATAATTAGCTTGTTATTCATGAAGTATAAATTATGTGACAAAGTGGTAAATTAACTAAGTATAGTTAATAATCAAAGTAGACAAAGAGAATGAGTTTTTGATGATTAGTTAAGTTATAATTAACTGGTATTGTGAATGTGAATGGTATGTAGGATTAAATTCAAAGAACGTGCTTAGTTAAAGCCTTGGCCGTAGTGCAGGGGTGATTCGATGATGTGAAATATTTATTAAGCTGAGTCTCAACGATAACAGTGATGAAAAACCTTTTTAATCATAAAAGATAGTAGATTTTATTTTCTACTTGACTCTTTTAATGGATTGCTTGTTCATTGCGAGCTAAACTTGATGTCTATTATATTTTATCGGTTTAACATTGTTGGAGACTAGTGATAATTTATTCGCATTATCTTAGTCATAATATTTCTTCTTTGAGGGCTAGTTGAGCTCACCCTTTTTTCCTTTATTTCTCTTGAGAAAAATGAGAATATAGCTGGGACGAGTTGGAGAACGAAGTGATAGTCCATAGGATAGCATTAGTAGTCCTCACTATTCTGTGAAATAGTGTGATAATAATTGCAATGAGGACTCCTTTTGAGTTTGTATAATCTCTAGTAGATAATATTTGTATTCAAACTCACAGTTTATGTTTTGTCGTATTGTACACGACAGTTGTATTAGTAAGTTGTATTTGAATTCTGTACCATGTATCTGGCGACCCAAGATGGGTGATGTATACCTAATTTTGGGGGCGTCACATTCTTGGTTAACAATTCATCGTGACTGTATAATTAAATAGAGAGTTATGAGATTTGAATGAAGTTTGGGATGAAATTGAATTCTTAACTTTATTTATTTAGTTAGTTATATTTTATTATTTAGTTATGTATTTTTAGTGTTTAGTTTAATTATTAATTTTAGTTAATTAATCCATTTAAATACGATTGACTTGATATAAAATTGGTACTTGGAAAATGTTAGAATTAATTCCTCGTGGGAACGATAATCTTATTGTCACTATATTACTATGTCGATCGTGTATATTTGTGTGTATTTTCTAAGTAGTAAATTTAGGCAAATAAATTTTTTGCACTGTTGTCGGGGAATTATTTTTCTAATGTTTTTCCAATATTGATTTCAATCAAATTTATCTTAATTTAAACTTGTATTTTTGTTGTAGTTAATTTGTTTTACTTTTGTTTTTCCAGATCATGCATCTTAGCAGATAATAGAAGACGGATGCGAAGAGCGACAACTAACTTCTTGTAGACACTCAAAAATTCATTTTTCTGTTACTAACTATGTAGGAGGACAAAATCGTCTTTTTCACACTCTAGAGATAACTAACTATTACATAAATCCATGACGGCCGGAGTGAACCGTCATAACTAAAAAATCATCATGCCATAACTTGCGATTTGTGTAATAATACATGGTATGTATATATATACATATAGTCCTATAAATAAACAATGTTATATAAGAAAAATTAAATATAAATTTTGAACAATCTTTGATGAGTATACTATTAATAATAAAATTTTAAGAAAAAAATTAGTAACACTATCAATTCATTAAATCAAAATAAAAGACTACAACAACATTTATTAAATTAATTATTGACCAATTTGTTAAAGAAAAATAAAAAAACAATTTGTACATAACATTTATTTATAATAATAAAACAAGATGAATATTGAATATAATTTTAATTATCAACATGTATGTAAAAAAATATCATTAAACACGACTTCCTATTGATTTAATCATATTTTTTTGAATGAATTATTCAATCAGATAAATATAAGTGTACAATCCAACTAATGTAAACTATATCTAAATAAACTATACAAAAAGTTATCTACTTACCTATCATTTTCCCTTTAGTAGTAAATGATAACGACTTCTATCACCACAAGGCTCATAATATATAAATTGAAACATTGCACATAGCAGAAAAACTATACGTGTCCGATTGAAAATAGTTCCGTAAATGCATCCCTATACTTGGGAAATTGAAGAATACACTTGAAAAGTAGAGTTTGAAATCCATGATAAGAGAGTAAAATTTAACACTGCGGATATAACTACTGAAACTACAAAGTAATTTACTCTGGCATAATTTTCTCAGGCTTCTTACTCTTCACTTTTCTTCTTCTTTTTCTCTTTCTTCTTTCTCGGGGTTTCAGTTTCTTCACCAGGTTCAGCATGCTTTCTCTTCTTTTTCTTCTTTTCTCCAGCTTCAACATTTTCTGCTCCTTTCTGCAACTCAGCAACTTCAGCTGATTGCTTTTCCTTTTTCTTCTTTTCCTTTTTCGAGACCTCTTCAATTTCGGGTTCAGCATTGTCAACCGTGTCGTCATCATGTGGAATGGCTGTGTCCTCTGCATCAGTCGCCTTCTTCTTTTTCTTTTTATCTTTCTTCTTTTCATCAAGACCTGGAGCCTCCTCAATCTGAGCTGGGTCTATTTCGGTCTTCCTCTTCCGTGAGGCTGGTTCTTTCTCGGCCTTCTTTTCCATTTTCGAGACCTCTTCAGTTTTGGGTTCAGCATTGTCAACCATGTCATCATCATGTGGAACGGCTGTGTCCTCTGCATCAGCCGCCGCCTTCTTCTTTTTCTTTTTATCTTTCTTCTTTTCATCAAGACCTGGAGCCTCCTCAATCTGAGCTGGGTCTACTTCAGTCTTCCTCTTTCGTGAGGCTGGTTCTTCCTCAGCGGAAGGTTCTGTTTGTCCAAGAACAGAATCTGCTGAAGGATTGTAAGTCTGTAACAAAAATAAACCAAGTGAATGTGATAAAGAGGCCAAAAAATCAATAAATTAATAAAATCTAAGAATTGAGCAATAAATTAACAGCTGCAAACTCAAATGGATTGTAGACCTTGGCGGAAGTTATCAAAGCCCCTGCTCCTTTCTTCCGGTCCTTGTCGTAAAACTCTATCTTAGGTTTGCCTTTAGCTGACCCAGCAGAATGACCTAGTTCTCTGCCTTCAAGATTCCTTAATCTAGCTTCAAGCTTCAAAATTAAATAAAAGAAACAATTAGCAAAAAGATGGGGAAAAGAAAGTAGCACACTTTTCATGTTATAAAATGTATTACCTTGGCTCGATTCTCCAACCCCATAGAATTATCTTCACCATCACCAAGAGCATCATATCGAATTGCTAATGCAGTTTTAGAAGCAAGAGATCGGGCGATTTTCCCTTTATGTTTTGGAGCAGCCTGACCAATTAAAGATGCATGGTAGATAAGACCATACTTAGGGGTTGCATGCTTAGTCTTTAAAGCTCTGAAAAGAGCTTTTTCTGCACCAAGAATCTGAACCGTACTACCCGGCTGTTTTGCAAGATTTAGCAAACTGCCCCCATGCGCAATGAGGCGAGCACCAACAAGTTCTCCAACAAGAGAAGTAAGATTTGGAGCAATGGTGTTCATCCTGCTCTTCAAATAATCATATAATTGAGCTCGGTACTCAGAAAGAGAGAGAACTTGATCACACAGGTCTTTGATATTTATCAGATCAAGGTCACTAACTTCAGTTCCCATGGAAATCAAAGACGCTTCTTTCAGTTCTGTCTCAATCTCTTCTGGCAATATCTACAAACATATGAAGGGAGAAATGTAAACAGCTTTATCCTCCATCCATTAAATGAGCAATCATATCAAAATGGGAAGCAGTAATGTCACAAATTTTAAAAAATTGGTTTCGAGAGTTTTGATATTCCACATGAAATAAGCAAAATAGGCCAACAAAAACACACTAGTTAGTTCTATTCATTTAATCCAATCCATTTATCTGAAAATAAAATTTATAGTTTGTTTCCTGACAGTTATAGTCATAGCAATCAAAAGTATAATTGAAGATCTCCACTGAACATGTGGTTCAATGAGATCCAACACTTTGAAACCATTGCAGTTACAGCATCCATTTCCAGAATACTTTTTCACAAAATAATTGTGGCAGGTATTCACTTAGGAAGGTGGGTTCATGGGTGGCCGGACCATGGCCTAGGATTCTGTAGTAATATTAAAAGAATTAGGTCACAAGGCTGAGCGTGAAATGCAAATCCTACTAAAAACTGATAAAGAGAGCTAGTGGATCCAAAAAGATAGTGGCTGAGGCCTTCGTAGTTCGGGGAAAAGAATAAGGTGACAAAGTTGTTATTCAAGTGCCAGAAAATATGGAAAAAGTAGAAGTTCAATTACAAGCGTGACAGAAAGAAATCAAAACTCTACCTCAGAGAAATCAAGCTTTGCAGCATTCGTCCGGTCACCCATCAATTTTACTGACTTGGCATATAGGATGTTGTCTTGTACAATTTTTGCAAGTTCTGGAAAATGCCAACCATACCATTCTCTAACCCTCATTGCATAGGTATTAAGTTCTTTATCAAGATCATCCAACAATCCAATGGCCTGAATTATCATAGTATCCACCTGGTAGAACAACAAACATCAAAACTCCTTAAGAACATGACAAGATTGGTAGGTTCATTACAAAAAATAAGTCATCCTGTTCAAAGGTTGTAAGGGCCACAAACAATGTTCTAAAAATCGGCCTAGGAGGCCTCCTAGGCGCTATAGGCGGGGGCATGGCGCCGCGCCTAAGGCCAAAAAAAAGCTCCAGCCAATTATCCGGCGCCTAGGCGGGAAGGCGGGCTAGGCGGGAAAGGCGGGGCCTAGGCGGAGATTTTATTTTTTTAAATTACTACCAAAACCAGATCTTGACATATTTATTTTTCTAATGATTTACCATATTCTTAATGCAAGTTGTAGCATATCAAATCACAGCAAAAAGTGAATAAGATCAAGTAAAAATGGATAATTTTATTATAGTTGTAATTTTTTGAACTTGTACCAAATTGAAATTATATAAATGATTATACATTTATAATATTTAGTTTAATTCAATATAATTCTTAAATTTATGTTTAGTTTCTTAAGTTTTAATATTGAATTGAATTCTTAAAATTTAAAATTTTATTATTTAATACCAATTTTGTTTATGAATAAAACTAATACGCCAAAGATATGTTAGTCATACTTAGTATATATTATTTGTCATTTTCTTTAAGTCCTCAATTTTGAAAATTACACAAACTAAAATAATTTCATAATTAATAATATCAAATGTCTCATTCAATAAACTTCACACTAATTTTTAAAATAACATGTATTTAAATTTTTGAGAGAGAAGAAGTATGTATATAATTATATATATGAAGATATCAAGATACTACTTATTAGTTATTACTTACTAGTAACACTAATTCTATAATTTAATTATTTCAAGCAATGGATATATATCTTACTACTTAAGTGCAATTACTAATAATTCTATAATTTAATTATTATCTTTATTATAGATAATTTTGTTTTATATTATTGTTTTGTTAGAATAATGTAAGATAAAATATTGAAATTGTCTTAAAATAAAAAACCCCGCCTAGGCCCCGCAGGCGCTAGGCCCCCGTTGGCCGCCCGCCTAGCGCCTTTTAGAACATTGACCACAGAGTCATTTTCTCTATCTTGCAACTTTAAATGGTTAATAATTTATTTGAGAAGAAAAAAATGAAATTAATTTCAACAAGAAATGGCTTGAAATTCAAAATTTTGGATGAGATGTAGACATAAGAATGTAAAGGATATACATGGAACATGTCAGATCACAAACATTGTTCTTTTTCTTTTGGGAGAAAATCATCACAACAACGAATATAATACTATAATAGACTAAACAGTATCAATATACCATAATCTCTTTTATAAGCAGAAGCACAAGACAGATTAAATCACAAAATAAATTGTAACTTAGCACTTACATAACAAGGACCCTTCCCGTAAAAGATTAAAATGACATTGTCGAGATATCAAGTCCCACAATAGGCATATAAGACCTGAAGACTCAATATATAATCAAGCTACTCCATTCATTGCCAATTGATTTTGAGTTGGATGCTTCGACAGGCATAGATTACTAACAAACAAGTAATATAAAACAGAAATCGCCACAACAGCAGTGGCACTTAGCAGTAAAACAGTTCAAACCAATCAAGAGATTTCCATTTCATTGACTTATTATATTTATACATTATTTTTTTAGTTTCCCGGTGCTGTTGATCATTACAATTCAAGGAGTCTAATTGCTCTAATTTGCTGGATTTCACGTAGTTCTTTTAGAGAGGGAACCAAAGGGGGAGTATTAGACCTCTTTTCTGTTCTTTCTCTGAACTTGATCACACACTTTCAGCTTAATAATATAGTTCAATATTCTGTTCACTAACAAATTATAACAACAAAGCATAATGTAATTTACCTTATCAGGACTAAATTTTAACTTGTATCTGGACAGGCTGTGAGATAAACCTAAGCTCATTGGAGCCAAGTCTTGAGCACCTAAACCAGATATGAGTTCAGTCAATTGACTTCGAACCCCTCTCATAAGTTCCATGACGGTATTGTTGTGAACACATTCAATTTTCTGCAAGGTATAATTTCTCCAGACTTCAATGAAATGGAAGTAAAACAACATGAAATGACAACTCGAAGTTCACATAAACAACAGTATTAGCTGACCAGTTTCTCCTTTATTGAATTTCCAAGTTTAGAATCTGCTACGGCTAATGTTTCACCATCACAATGAGCACGCAAGAACTTGCGCAAACCTTTACTAGGTTTGCTTTCAATCAACATGGTGGCTGCTGACAATGCTTCTGATGTATTTTCAAACTTGGAGAAAGCTTTTAGCTTGACAACCTAATGTTAAAACAAACCAAAAACAGTTTAGATTTATGATAAAAAAGAATTAACCAAACAGTAAAGCAAGAAATCAAACTTAGAGCATGAAACCCCAAATACTAGTGCAGAAATACAGATGTAGGCGCTAAAAGTCTTCTATATAGCAATTTTCCTATCAAGTACATAACCGTGGTATCTAGCATAAGAATGTCAAATAGTAAACTGCTACAAGCTATCCATTTTACGTAACTAATAGTAAAAGAATTTTGCTATATTGTCCAAGCTGTACAAAAATCCAACAAGTAACTGAACAGTGAACACATTTTTAATATGTAAGAAATATTGGACACCTTTTTTTAGCTACAACTGTTCAAAACCTATGTATCAACCAAAATGTATATACCTAGCACTAGATCAAACGGAGAAATATCCTCTACTATAAAGTCTAATCTAAATCAGAAGGCCTATCTGTAAATACCAATAGAATAATTTGAACACAAAAATATAAAAGTACTACACCAAGAGTTGGATTTTAATTTGAATAGAGGCAACAGCAGTACTCCATTATTTAATAATGAACCCATAAATTTAATTAAATCTTAGTTCACATAGTAAAAGAGGGGTAGAATCTCAAAAAGGCCATTAGGTTCGGCGTAATTGTTTATAGCAGTGAACTGGTGATGGAATGACCTGTCAATGATGCAATAAAGTAGAAATGGAATGAAAATGCAGCAAAAAACACACCTGCATTTGGTTCAAAACTTATGACTGCGCTAAAGTGTAAAAAACACTTCAGAAGAAAAACTTAAAAATGGAATTTGCTGGTAATAGCCCATTACGTGTTCTTGGCAAAATGCACTGATATGGCAATGGACCCATTCCATTCCCAAGTAATTCAGCCTAACCAAAAACCCTGTAAGCAACTAAAACGTATTTTTTTTTTTTTTTTTTTTTTGGGGGGGTAAAATTGATGCAACGTAAGAGATGTTCAAAAGTAAGCAGCATGAACCTAGATTTGTAGGTACAACAAACAAACATTTGTTTGATACCTAGACAAAGTACAAGTTTTACTAGTATCATTTTCTAGTTGTAAATTAAATGTAAAAAGGTGCTACCAATACCTTCCCTCAGCTGTTCGTTTCTTTATTAGCTGCTTTGCTTTTACCAAAACAGCCAATTACTTCAGTTCTTGTATTAGACTATATTTTAAAAGAAAGGGTAAGCATAAATAAATATAAAAACGAGAAGAACTATCTTAATGCACCTAAATCCAATTACCCATACGTCTAAAATTTCTAATATTGATGACAATGTTAAAATGTAGTGTTATATATAATTAATAATGTTCTAATAATTTTTTAGATTTCATTTTGTTTTCCTTTCTCCTTGTTTCTCCCCTAGTGTGTTCCGAGTTCCAAACCTACCCTTGATGACCATGATTCAAAAATTAATCAATCCATCATACACAAAATATAAAGACTCTTTAATCATTGCCATTACTAAATTGCAAATCCGAAAGATGCAATCTTTGAATTTTTCAGGAAAAATGATACTAACAAAACACAAACTTAAGGTTTTATAATATGGAGGCACAGGAAAAATGACCTTTCTAGCTGAGTCAGATGTTGAAAACTCCTTAGACAAGTCCTGCAAACATATAACATATTCATTCAACCACAAATTAGTAAACAAAACCTTAGACCCACACACACACATAGGCAAGACAATTAATAGGTAATTACCTCAACTTTGGAGAGCTTCCCTTCATCTAATACTTTAAACAGGGCAAAGCCCGCCGGAGTTTCGAACAACACAATCATTGTTTAAGCCCAAAAACAAGGCACCTGAGACATCATCAAACAATTTCATAATCAGTATAGATAAACTCGACCATCCGAAATTCAGAAAAAACCCAATAAAATCAAAGTAGAGGAACTCGCTAATTTGCATAATAAGGAAGAAAACGTAAATGCTTACGTATATATATGTATATATAGAGAGAGTACGTTTGAAGCAGCTAGGGTTCCAGACAAGCATTAGGGGACGACACAGAAAAGTGATATTGGAAGGGTTTTATTAGGGTTTTACATTGCGGTACCGATACGGGAGTGAAGAAAAGTATCGGACAATATTAGCCCTGACAATTAAGTGCATTGCCAGTTATAGCCTTATTTATAATGAATTAATCTCTTGTTCGTAATTATAATTGTTTTTAAAAAAAGACATTATAATTTTTCTTAGAAATTCCTTGTTCGTAAGTATTTTTTTGTTAAAAAATATCTGAAAAAGTTTCAAAAATTAGATCCAATTTTTCTAAGGGGGTGTATTCAATTAAGATTTTTAAAGTTTTTTTTTTTGTGGGATTTTAATGATTTTCAAAAGACTTTAAAGACTCTTTTTTTAAATGACTTTTATAGGCTACATGAAATAAATGTGATTTTATAAATTTTTTATCAAGATATGATAGACTTTTATATACTTCTATATATCTCTTGCAATTTATATTAATTGTTAATTAGCCCAAGTGTCTGACATCTCTCTCTTTTTCATGAACTAGAGTAAATCTCATTATATTATTGTGGCATGAGATTTTATATATGTTGAAAGTGTTCATATTATTCTACTCATTTCATAATACATTTGGATACTCGGATACCAATAAAACTTTAGAAACTACAGACGCAATACAAAAATTAAGCTCAATTTTCATTGAGCTATATATAGCAGTTCCATTTCCAATTGCAATTTTCAAATCTTCATAGTCAGTAAAAGTATCGTTCTTTAAGTATTTATGATTCGGGTGGGACTACCAACAAAAAAAGAACTCCATTAATCACAGTGTAAATAATATAAACATATAAAATAGAGTTGTCATTGATAATTATTTTAAAAAATACTAGAAGCTTACCGTGAAGTAATCTTCCCACACTTCATCTCTAACAGTGAACTTTTTATTGATTGGATCCCACCCAAACCCGGAGCTATTACGAAAAAGCTCCACAAAATTGCCATAACGATTCTTAAACCATTTCAGTCGACTTAGGTACTGTGAGTATGTTCTTTGGCAGCCAAGTTTTTGATTAAGAGCAGGAAGTATCTTTTTCTCAACTGTTTGCTTACTTAGCATTCCATTACTATCACGCCATCCACAGTAATCGACATCAACCATGAGTTGTAGCAACTCATTGCTCTCTTCTAATGTCCACGAATTATAAGTTCCAACATTTTTTCCTTTTCCTTTGTTATTTCCTTGTTGAGAATCTCTCATTTGTAATTACTATGTCATATATACACATCTATCTTAGTATTTCCTTTAGTAATTTATTAGTCTAAACACATAATCATAATCATATATTATACATACTTTGTACTACATATAATCATATAATCATATATATGTACTACATAATCATATATATATGTAGTAAGTAGGCCAAAATGTCACATGTTACATTGACATTCATTAGTTTATAAATTTTGTATAATAGCTTCACACAAAATACAACTATAAAAAAAAGGAAGAATTTATGTAAAGTGAATGCATGTCTAAACATCCGATTAGAGCTAAAACATAAGGGCTACATAATTCACACAAAGTGGTTAATAATAAGCACATAAATCTTTGAATTTCATGTTCCATCAATTAAGATTCTTTGAATAACATTAAGAAGACTTACATGGTAAATAAATTAATTAAAATGTGATATACTTGATATTAAACAATTATATTAAATTCAAATGAACAAAGATTAAGAAAAACTATATTCTCAAAATATTCATAATTTATTATTTATCTTGTTAATATCGAAATTCAATTCACGTAATTGTACATACATAATCATATTTTATACATACATAATCATATATTTTCATATATTAAGCTGTAACACATAAACATAATTATACATAATCATAATCATACATAATCATATATTTTAAATACATAATCATATATTTTCATATAATTTCATATATTATACATACATAATCATATATTAACAGTAACACTTACACAGCATATATTTTCTATTTTCATATATTATACATACATAATCTGTACAATTGATATGAGAGTTTCATGATTTTATCTCACCTTTGTTGAACAAATATCTTTCCTCTTTCTATTGGAAGCTTTTGAACGGCTACTTTTTTCCTCACCAATTCAGATTAGGTTTATTTGTTTACTTATTAATATATCTTGCTAATTCTATTATTATAATAAATCTAATTATTTTTATGGCCCAAATTTTACCAAATTATTTATCCATCACATATTAATATTTATTAGCCCATATAAAATAAATAATTAATTTGACCCAATAAAAGATAAAGTCCAATTAATAACTAGTTTTATCTACATTTGTGTTTATTTAGAAGTCTTTAGAAATCTTTAGAGATGAGGCAAGACTTTGGATATGGATTGATAGTTATAATTCTTCTTTTAAAGTCTGTCAAACTCTACCATTTGATAGAAATCTTTAAAATTTATGACTTTTTGAATACCAAAATACTTTTATAGACTTTGTAAAAATCTTAATTCGATACCACCTAACTTTTAAAGACATTAAAAAAGTTGTAATTGAATACCACTAAACTTTTATAAACTCTTTAAATGTCTTGATTGAATACACCCAAACTTTTAAAGTCTTTAAAAATCCTAATTGAATACACCCCCCTAAGAAATCTCCCGGACAAAATCATTGGAAAGCTAAGGATTAGGGGTCCTCAAAATTTTCGATTTTTTCGGTTTTTCCGTCTGCGTGATATCGGTTTTTTTGTATCGGTTTTTCACTCTGGAATTTTTTCTTGTTTCGATTTTTTCTAAGACCTTTGGTTTTTTCGGTACCGATTTTTTGGTATTTTAACACTTTTCGGTAGCGATAATGACTTTTTTGAATTCGGTAAAAACCGAAATACCGAAAATATCAAAATTTAATAATTTAATAATTAATAGTTAATGTTTTGTAATTTTATATATTAAATAATTTTTTTATATATTAATAATTTCTATATAATAGTAGTTTTATTAATTTTTATATATATTAATAATGTTTTGTAGTTTTATTTTATATATTAATTATTATTAATAGATAATGATTTCTTAGTTTTAAAAAAATTATTAATATATAAAAAAATTATTTAATTATTATTAATAATTATATATATTACAATGCGGTATAACCGAAACCAAGACCAAAAAACCCAGATATCGATTTTGTACCAAACCCAGTCTTTGAAACCGATAATTGATCTGGTTTTGATTCTTATTTTTCGATAATTTCGGATCGATCTGATTCGGTATTTTCGATCTTTGCCTCGGTTTTTACCGATGAGCACCCCTACTAAGGATTGTAAAATGTGTTTAGTAAATCTTTTTTTGTTCCTAAATTGTCCTAACATTAATATAAGAAAATAAATTTCTACATTCATTTCTTATAGGCAAAACACACATTTACCCTAATGTGGTTGTCGACTTGTAAGCATTTGACCACTGAACTTAAAAAAAATGGAATTGGCCCGCTGAACTTTTTAAAATTTCTTAATTGGGTCATTCCGTCCAATTTTGCTATCAAACGTCAAATAATCTGGTATATTCTCCTAAGTGGCTTTAAAAAAAAGAACAAAACATATGGATTTTTGAATGCTAACTTATTCTTCTATGTCTTCTTCTTCTCTGTCTTCTTTGAGCAACATTTTCTCTCTCCTCTTTCCCACTTTTTTCTTTTCTCTCTCCTCTTTCCGGCTAACGAAGCATTATCCTCTGCTATTCCGACAACTATCCAAGAAAATTCTCAAATCTCCGATCAAATCATAGCTCCACATACACAACCATTATCCAAAAAAAATCTCATATCCCAATTAAAGTTGCACACCCCAGATTTATCATTCCAAATTCGATCATACCTATGAGCAGAAAATGCTTAAAAAATATAATCATTATAAAATCGCAATGCAATAAGTTAACAACACACATCAATTACAGAGTTGAAACCCTAAATTCAACTATACCCACGAGGAAAACCCCAAATTCAATCATACCCATTATCTTCGAGCTTTGATCTAAGAGCTTGATAATTCACCAAATTACCATTGTGGGCCACACCAACTGACCTATATCGGTACCTGGTGACGAAAGGATGCACATTTTTCAACATAGAGGCGTCAGCGGTGGAGTAACGAACATGCCCAATTGAAGAATCGCCAGGGAGTTGATCGAGTTTCGATTGATTGAAGACTTCAGAGACGAGCCCGACGCCAGTGACGAAGTGGAACACCTTTTCATGAACAAAGACTATGTCGGTTCCTTCCTGACCGCGGTTGTGACAACCCGAGAATTTATAGAATTTATAAAATCTTAAAAGATTGAATAAAGGTTAAATAATAAGACCTAGACTGGAAATAAGGTATGAATTTAAAATTTTTGTGAAGGATTTTTATAAATTACAAACTGTAAGTGAATATCTGATAGCGAGGTATATGATTTTGTGTATGTGATTATGTGTGTAAATTATGTGCATGGTTAAAGGTCATGTGTTGAGCAGGTAAAGTGTAACATTAGCAAACCCTAATGTTATGATAAGAACTTCAGTGTTAAGACAACAAACCTTAACGATTGATTTGAAACCCTAATTCCAGCTTTAGAAACCCTAATTTCAGTTCCAGAAATCCTAAACCCTAATTTGGGAACCCAAATACTAAGTATAAAATTCTAAGGGTTAAGAATTATGTGTTATATGTGAAATGACCAAATTACCCTTCGAATTGTACGAAATGACCAAAATACCCTTAGTAGATGCAAAATTACCAAAATACCCTTTTACTTAACTTTTAAGTAAAAGATATTTTCTAATTGTGGTGAGTCACCAAGGAGGCTTGAAAAGTGTCCTAATTCACCACAAATCAGCCATTAGGCCACATAACAACATTCTTGGCCATGGAAATCAAAAGTTAGTGAATTAAAGTAAGAAAAATCTTACTTTAGTTCTCATTTAGCCAAGACCCTTCTCTCTTTAACTTCCAAAAATTTGGAGAGAAACTAAGTCATAAGGAAAGCCAAGAACATCCCTTAGCTCTCCAAAATCAGAATCATGAAACATAAATCAAAGTTTTGAGCATTAAAGGTATAAACCCTAATTCTATTTAGATCCTTATGATTTCTGTAAAATATGTGTTTTGTTGTTTAGATTAGTGTTTTAAGATGTTATTTAGTGATCTATGATGTTACATCATGGATCCATAACATCTAAGTGCATGAAAATAGGATTCTAGAATTTGTCTATGAACCCTAAAAATATGGTCTGACAGCCTAATGTCAGAGGCCATAGATCTTAATCTGTTAGATGTTAGGATGGCTAAGTGTATCATTGATATTCTATGCCATGAGGAGAGTAGACTGGAAGTGGAATCAAGTCCATATCAGTTCTAGATCCCAAGTTATTCATGGTCAAACATGGTTGACCAGTCACAGAAACTAGATTTTGGAAAACCCAGAAACTGTCTAACAACCATTTTGCAGGCCTTAGATCTTGCAGTGGTTAAGTAGTTAGGCCATGTAAGTGTATATCTTTTGTAGTCTAACATATGGACTATAGAATCATGACAATAGAACACCAAAATCATGAACATAATCAAAGATAATCATGGTCAAAACTGGGTTGACCAACTGCCTGGATGAGTTTTCTGGAAAACCCAGATTTCTCAAGAACAAGTTCTGGCAGGTACTTTGACCAAGCCAGATCTTGCTTCTGTGATGTTGTTAAGCTACACAAGTGTATTACTTTTGTACCTTAACATGCCTACTACATAAGTGTTACACTTTAACACTTAGAGTAAACCTAGGATCCAAGTTATAAAGGCTAGAAAATGGACCCTCACACTGTTCTTATTTTCTGGGTACCCAAAAAATGAACAACAACTCTGACATGACTTTTGATGCTTTATATTTTCATGATATGAAGTAGTTTGGCCCTGAACTTAGTTTGTACTTGTACGTAGTATTACATCAATACTACATTACCAGTACACCTACAAGCCCAGAAACATTAAGATCAAATATCTACATGTGGTCAAAGTAGGTACCCAGAACACTGACTTTGAATGTTCTTGAGGGCTCAAGAACACCTATAGCGACAGTTTTGTTGCGATAGGCCTCTTTAGCGACGGTTTTAATAAAAATGAATTATTTAATTTAAATAATTAGAATAAAATAGAAAATAATTATGAAAAATTCATAATTAATTTGTAAAAATTATTTTAAGGTATAAAAATTAACTTTTAATAATTTGAGATATATTTCATTAATATTTTAATTTATTTAAATATTAATAATATTAATTTATTTAATAATTATATTAAATAAATTACTTAAAAATGATTTTAATATTTTAAAAATCATTTGAAAATATATTAAAGTGTTAGAAAATATTTAAGTTATTTTGAAAGACTTTTAATATTTTGGGATGAAATTTTATTAATAATTTAATATTAATGATAATAAATTTATTTAATAATTGTATTAAATAAATTATGGAAAAATATTTTAATGTTTTAAAAATCATATAAAAATGATTTAAAGGTTTTAAAAATGTTTTAAGTTATAAAACATAACTTTTAATATTTTGACATGAAATACATTAATATTTTAATATTAATGGCGCTTATTTAAAAATGGTTTTAAATGTTTTAAAATCATTTAAAGGTGATATTAAGGTATTAAAAAACTTTGAGATATTATAAATAACTTATAACATTATATATCATGTATTTCATTAATATTTGAAATTAATTAAATATTAATGATAATGGAATTATGTGATATTTAAATCATATAAAAATGATATTAATGATTGAAAAATCATTATAAATGGGAATAATTATTTGAAAATTTTTTATGAGCTTTTGAAAAATATTTTGATTAAATAATAAATTATATAAGATAATGTTGAAGCGTTTAAGTAGAGTCTTATTGATAATAAGCTCGATAATTATCTGATTAGGCAGTCGGAATGTCGAAATAATACCAAACTCAAGTTAGACTGAAATAGTTTGACTTGATACCGGGTTTTATGTGTTTTATTGACTATTAGGGATATGTGCTTATGTGTTTAAGTTATA
This sequence comes from Panax quinquefolius, assembly GCA_020205615.1. NCBI lineage: Eukaryota > Viridiplantae > Streptophyta > Magnoliopsida > Apiales > Araliaceae > Panax > Panax quinquefolius. The sequence goes on from CM035166.1 coordinate 20,695,631, forward strand.
TTACAACTGTAATTAACAGTAGTGTATGCGATGATATTATTCTAATTGAGATATCGATATTATCAATAATAGGTATTTCAGCTGAAGCTAAAATTAGATTGCGTAACAGTAAACGACGGTACATGCAAGTTTTCTCGAACTATTCTTTTAACTAGTGGTTAATCATTGTTGATTACATCACATCTATGATTTATTGATTCGCACGTTGTGCGTGTTGTATATGTTCATCAAGTATAAAAGGCTGATCACCTTCATTACCATTTGGTTCAGTTATAATTGTTTATGTTCATTGTTGGCCATTCATTATTATTGACTCGGTCATTCAGTTATGAAAATTGATTCATGCTCTTTCATAATTATTATGTTGTTGAAAGTTTGTCAGTCAGCTTATTATTCTTTCAATCATGATATATCTTCTTTGAACTTAAACTTGCTGGGAAAACTTGTTGCTCACCCTTGCTATATCATGATAAACATTTCAAATTAAGACGAATACTTCGGATACAGGCAAAGACAAAGACAAGTTCCAGGAATGGATTATTGTACAGTTACAATTGTAATAGTATTGGAGGCAAATAACATTGTAAGTCCTATATTATATGAATATGTGTATTAAGTTAAGGTTATCGACCTTGGGGATTATGTGTAAAAGTTATTGTATAAACAATTTATGTTTATAATTTCCACAATAGTTATAAAATTAGTGTACCAAGTTCGTGGTGATTAGTACCTGGATTTGGGGACGTCGTACTTGGTATCAAAGTTGTAGGTTATAAACCTTAGGTAGGGTTACCTTAGGCTATAACCACAGGGATGAGGATAAGAACTAACTCAAATAGAGTTAATAAGTTAATAAAATTCAAAGACGAATCTCGATAAGTTATAAAGATCTAGAGTTACCTAACTCTGATAATAAAGATGAATAGTAGTAATGAATAGATAGAGTCTAAAAGACTAAAAGTATAAAGGGAAATGAGATCATAAAATGAAACGATTAGAACATAGAAAAGAATCGTAATACAATACGATTATAATATGAGATCACCACGTGATCTGATAAGGTCATAGTAGGGAGGAGGATCAATCCAATGATTAAAAATTTTATAACATAATTGCTGTGTGTCAGTTGTACTATGGATTAGTACTATTTAAGCTCAGAAATGAGTTATGGATAATGTAATACGGATTAAACAAAATTCGTATGGAGTAAGGGAAAGATAGGATTATATGGGATTTCAATTGAGGACCCATGTCAGCAGCTAATTGTATGATTCTTTGTATGGGCAGAGAATTGTACTTGGTGTAACAACCACTTAGCTTCTTACACTGATAATCATTGAAATATTTATGTCGCGCTATTTAGTATATACATGTTGAGAAGGTGATTCTTTTCTCATGTGTGTGACGCCCCAAAAATTAGGTATACATCACCCATCTTGAGTCGCCAGATACATGGTACAGAATTCAAATACAACTTAATAATACAACTGTCGTGTACAATACGACAAAACATAAACTGTGAGTTTGAATACAAATATTGTCTACTAGAGAGTATACAAACTCAAAAGGAGTCCTCATTACAATTATTGTCACACTATTTCACAGAATAGTGAAGACTACTAATGCACCAACTATGACCATCACTCTGTTCCCCGATTAGTCCCAGCTACGTTCTCATTTCCTGAAAAGAACAGTGAAAGAAAGGGTGAGCTAAACTAGCCAAGTAAGAAATATTATGACTAAGATAATGCAGAATAATTTATCATTAGCCTTCAACAGTGTTAAACTGATACAATATAACAAACATCAAGTTTAACTGCAGCGGAACAAGCAATCCATTAGAAGAGTCAAGTAGGGAATAAAATCTATTATCTTCTATGATTTAAAAGGGTTTTCATCACTTTTATCACTTGGGACTCGACTTAATAAATAATCCACATCATTGAATCACCCCCGCACTACTACTGACCAAGGATATTCTTTAGTATCACGACCACGAATTATCCATGCACTACTGACTTAAGATAATCATGTTTTCATCAACGGTCCCGATCATGCCATAAAACAATTCATCTTTGCACTTTACTGACGAAAGAGAATCCATAGCCATAATCATACCAAAAACGTCCCATCAATACACTACGGGCCAATGAGGACTTTTTCCACATCATTTGTAACATTACGGTACGTGATTACACCGAATAATCCACAGTCATAATCATACCATGTCCATCTATGCACTATAGGCCACGGAGATGACTTTCAACAAAATATAAGCATGAGGATGATGACAATGATATAAGAATTCAATAAAACAAGTTCAAGAATTAATTTATCCGGAACTAATAACGTCCAAATTGTCAACATAATCTTTGCTTTGTAGAGTAAAATTCAAGAATGCTCGGAAGAATATTTTCATGAAAAGATCTTTGGATGAAGCGAAATATCGAGGATATTCCACTAATTTCATGGAGTATGGAAGTCAAAGTTTTAACCAATAGAGTATAATAAAGAATGGAATAACAAAAGAAATCACCATGCATGCGGTATTGCGCGAGACAAGTTATTCCAACGAATAATAATTAACGGAACCGGTCGTGCGTAAAAGCACGCATGCGGATATTCCAAATGAATAATAAAGAACGAAATAATAATGAAATCACCATGCATGCGGTATTGGCGATGAGCGTGTTATTCCAACGAGAATACCAATAAAGATTTTAAACCATGTCCCACGTAAAAAGCGCATGACGTGATATTCCAACGAAATAATAATAAAGATTTTAACCAGTCCCGTAAAAGCCTTGACAAGATATTCCAATGTAATAATAAAGAATGAAATAAAAGAAGAATTTCACAAAGTATAGGATATCCCGCATATACAGGTTATTCCAGCAGAATAATAAAGAATGGAATAACAGAAGTTCTCTTCATGAATAAGAAAGAAAGAATATCCCTTATGAGTACAACAAATAATATCCCCTACCTTAAGAAGAAGAGTACTGGATATATGAGTAGTGAAGTAGCAGAACACTTTTCTTCTTTCTCTCTATAGTTTATCTCTCTCTGTAGTTTCAAAGGAATTCATAAGAAATAATGAATGAATGAGCTTCATTTATAGAAAAATAGACTACATAGTAACTAACTCATGAACGGTCCAGATTGATTTACTTTAATCTGACGGTCCATATTTAAAGCAAAATCTTTTAAATAAAATATAATATATTAGATTTATAATCTAATAAAATGAATAACTTTATTAAAGATTTTACTATGCAAATACTATCTTGAGCTTATGCAAACGGTATGCATAATAAAATATAATATATTCTATTTATAGAATAACTTTATAAAAGTATTCATTTTATATAAAAAGATTTTCTTGCTTTTATTACATTAATAATACCAATAAAACAAAAGCGGGTGACTTATCACGCAAACATCAATAATCAATATCGTGTGTTACTACGCAACCACGCGACATTCTTGTACTTTTACTACCTAAGTAGTTCAACAATGATAGCGGTACATCTTCGCCGTTATTTTCATAAAATATTTTTGTTGTTTTCTCGATCAAACAATAATTCCGTTGTGGGGTCCACCAATTATTGTCTTGAGTCATACGGATATTCCCGACAAAAAGTATATTCCCCGACCAATCAAATATTATACAACAACAACTTGCATACTTTGCAAAATTTATAAATATTACCTGAACTATAACATTATATCAAATTCACACCATAATATTTAAAAAATTATTTTGAGAAAATTAAATATTTATTCATAAAATCTGGGTCTCACAATCTCCCTCCTTATGGAATTTACCCTCGAAATTTACGTACGTACTTGGTATGCTGAATAGGTGAGGATACCTCAACTTCATTTCAAATTCTAACTCTTGAGGTATAACCTTTGAGCGTCGAATATGATCCTTCTTATCCAAGATGTTAACACGTATCTCCTCATATGTTAAATCTTTTGCTATCTCGTCCGGTTCTACATTAATATTGTGGTTCAGGTCGTCCACATATTTATGTAACATCGATACGTTAAAAACGTTATGAACACGCGACATACTTGGCGGTAAAACGAGTCTATAAGCCACAGTTCCTACTCGATCGAGGATTTTAAATGAGCCAATTAAATCGAGGGTTGAGATTTCCTCTCTTCGTCAATTCTTGCTTTTAGAATAACGCCCTCTTGAACCTTCTTCTTCACATTCATCAGCTCTGAGTATGTAGCTTGAGCGGCTTTAACTTTATCAATTAAAGTCGATTCTACTCGTATATTCGTTATCTTCACGCGGGTTCGTATATTCGCACTTGTAACCGCATACAATCTTCTACTCAACGCGTCAGCTACCACGTTCGCACTTTTACGATGATATTGCATGATACGATCGTAGTCTTCAACAGCTCGAGCCAACGTCTTTGGCACGTTATACGTTCGTTTTATATAAAGAAATATTTAAGGGTTTTAGAAATGGGTTTTGTACTGGGGTCAATACAAAATTCGATTTCACGCTCTAGGGGTAGGCTAAGAAGTCTTCAAGAATATGTCAGGAAATTTATTAACAATAGAAATATCATTCAAAATTGTGACCCTCATCCAAGACTTGGATAGTACATCACATTGATACCTATCAACTTGCCATCGTCATTCACGACATTGCCTCTGAGAAAGTCCGCAAGCAAAGGCATTCCACATAAGAAAGTCAACAACGAAAGGACCGGGGCTCTTTACTTATGGCTTGATATGTCAATGATTGACTTTAGTGTTTGGTTGCTTGAATTCGCATAACAGGTTGGTTAGGAATATGAAAGCTAACAACCTTACGAAAAGCTTGATGAGTAGTTAACCAATCGATTCTTAAAATCACATCAAAGGCAAGTATTTTTTAAAGAGATAATATCGACAGGTAACGTGAAAGTGTCAATTTGAATCAACAAGATCTATAAACAGTGCAGGTAACGAAGGTTTCTACTATCAAAGTTTCAACCAATAAGTTAAAGTCTAATTTCTCTGAAGTCAAATTTAAACGTTGAACGCAAGCAAGAGAGATAAAAGAATGGGTAGAATCGGTATCTAATAAGGTATAGACTTCGCAAGAATTTATAATTAACTAACCCGTGCTAACTTCGTTCGGGTCACTCGCTTTTTGAGAAGTCGTGAAAAACGCTCTTCCTGAAACCACTGACTTTGTTTTATCCGTATCCGCCTTTGGTACCACCGTTCCAGCTGTACTTGACTTCACTATACGACGAAATCGAGCTACATGACCTTCTCTTCTTAAAATTTCCACTTCTATTATCTTGGCCCTGATTACCACCGAAGTGGTTACCATTCTTGGCATGATAATTTCCACCACGATGGTTATCATTGTTCTGATGGCCATTGCCACCGGTAAGATTATTATCGTGTTGTTGGTCGTTACCTTTTGGTTGTGCTAACTCATTATCGCGCTCAATAAGCGAGCCTATTCACAACATCTGAATATAAATAAAGTTTATGAGAAATGTAGTATTGACGTATATCGGGTTTCAAACCTCTTAGAAACATTTGCGTCATTCGCTCCTCATTATCGACCAAATGGGATGCAAACCAGGAAAACTCCGCAAACTTAACCTCGTACTGCGATACGGTCATATTATTTTGCTCCATTGCTTATCTCAACATTTTCATGATGCCATATTCAAACACTGTCACAAAACAAGGGTTAATTGACATATCACATATTATCCCTATACTCTGACTGACTAATTAAATACCAAATAAACTTAGGTAGGTCATACTAGCGAAGAATTCCCGTCTCTCCCTCCTAGTTCTATTCTCACATCCTAGCCAGGATCATATCCTAAACTTTGATACCAAATTGTGGCGCCCCCAAAATTAGGTATACATCACCCATCTTGAGTCGCCAGATACATGATGCGAGAATTCAAATACAACTTAATAATACAACTGTAAAGTATGCAATACGACAAAACATAAACTGTGAGTTTGAATACAAATATTGTCTCTGCTAGAGAGTATACAAACTCAAAAGGAGTCCTCATTACAATTATTGTCACACTATTTCACAGAATAGTGAGGACTACTAATGAACCAAATAGGACCATCACTCTGTTCCCCGACTAGTCCCAGCTACGTTCTCATTTCCTAAAGAGAACAGTGAAAGAAAGGGTGAGCTAAACTAGCCCGATGAAAAATATTATGACTAAGATAATGCGAGAATAATTTATCATTAGCCTTCACGATTGTTAAACGATGAATATAACAAACATCAAGTTTAATCTGCGGTAGAACAAGCGATCCATTAGAAGAGTCAGTAGGGAATAAAATCTACTATCTTCTATGATTTAAAAGGGTTTTCATCACTTTTATCATTTGGACTCGACAATAAATAATCCACATCATCGAATCACCCCTCGCACTATGGCGAGGATATTCTTTAAGATCACGACCACGAATTATCCATGCACTACTGACTTAAGATAATCATGTTTTCATCAACGGTCTGATCATGCCATAAAACAATTCATCTTTACTACTGACGAAAGAGAATCCATAGCCATAATCATACAAAAACCGTCCATCAATGCACTACGGGCCAATGAGGACTTTTTCCACATCATTTGTAACATTACTGTCATGATTACAATCAATAATCCTCAGTCGTAATCATACCATGTCCATCTATGCACTATAGGCCACAGATGACTTTCAACAAAATATAAGCATGAGGATGATAACAATGATATAAGAATTCAATAAAACAAGTTCAAGAATTAATTTATCCAGGAACTAATAACGTCCAAATTGTCAACATAATACTGCTTTGTAGAGTAAATTTCAAGAATGCTCAGAAGAATATTTTCATGAAAAGATACTGGATGAAGCGCAAATATCAAGGATATTCCACTAATTTCATGGAGTATGGAAGTCAAAGTTTTAACCAACTGAGTATAATAAAGAATGGAATAACAAAAGAAATCACCATGCATGCGGTACTTCGCATAAACAGGTTATTCCAACAGAATAATAATTAATCGGAACCAGTCAAATGCGTAAAAGCACGCATGGGATGTTCCAACGTAATAATAAAGAACGGAATAATAACAAATCACCATGCATGCGGTGCCGCATAGGCGAGTTATTCAACGAGAATACCAATAAAGATTTTACCCGGTCCCGTAAAAGCGCATGAACGTGATATTCCAATGAATAATAATAATAAAGATTTTAACCAGGTCCCACAGTAAACGCCTTGACAAGATATTCCAACAGAATAATAAAGAATGAAATAAAAGAAGAATTTCACAAAGTATAGGGTATCCCGCGTATACAGGTTATTCTAGCAGAATAATAAAGAATGGAATAACAGAAGTTCTCTTCATGAATAAGAAAGAAAGAATACCCCTTATGAGTACAACAAATAATATTCCCTACGAGTACAACAAATAATATCCCCTACCTTAAGAAGAAGAAATCTTTGGATATATAAGTAGTGAAGTAGCGAGAACTTTTTTCTTCTTTCTCTATATAGTTTATCTCTCTGAGTTTCAAATTGGATTAAATAAGAAATAATGAATGAATGAGCTTCTATTTATAGAAAAATAGATTGCGTAAGTAACTAACTCATGAACGGTCCAGTTTGATTTACTTTAATCGACGGTCCATATTTAAAGCAAAATCTTTTAAATAAAATATAATATATTTTATTTATAATCTAATAAAACGAATAACATTATAAAAGATTTTACTATGCAAACACTATGCAGCACTATCTGAAACAAGATGCATAATAAAATTTAATATATTTTATTTATAGAATAACTTTATAAAAGTATTACATTTTATATAAAAAGATTTTACTTGTTTTATTACATTAATAATACCAATAAAAAAAGCGGAGTGACTTATCACGTAAGCATCGATAATCAATATCGTGTGCTTCTTATCAACCACGCCGTATTCGCATTTTTTTACTACCGAAAGTAGTTCAACAAAGATATTCTTGCATAACTTCCGCCAGTTATTTTCATAAAATATTTTTGTCGTTTTCTCAATCAAATGATAATTCCGTTCTTGAGGTCCACCAATGATTGTATCATATCATACGGATATTCCCCGACAAAAAGAATATTCCCCGACCAATCGAATATTATACAACAACTTGCATACTTTGCAAAATTTATAAATATTACCCACAACTATAACATTATATCAAATCCACACCATAATATTTAAAAAAATTATTTCGAGAAAATTAAATATTTATTCATAAAATCTGGGGTCTCACAATGTGTATAACAGATAGGTAGTGAATATAGGGTTATGTGTGATTTCTTAAAACTCATATTTATGGTAAGTTTGTGACTCATAATCGTATGGTTTTGAACCCCTAAACGCATGGACAATTCCTGATTGGTTCTTAAACTACGTATTGCTAGGATAAGTTCTTAAACTCATATTATTGTGGAAAGTTCTTGAACTCATAACGTGTTATAAGTTTGATGAACTGGGGTATAGATAAGTTGTGAATGGAGAATTGAGGATGATAGGAATAGATAGACTTATTAAGAAATAAATCATTATAGAAAGTGGAGTTGATGGTGGAAGCATAGGTATTCTAAATCTTCTAGCTATGCTAGATTTCAAAATTTTTGACATCAAGCTAAATACGCACTGATGTGCCTTTTAAAAAAATGAATTTTGTTATTCTCAACGCATGGTGACCAATGTGTATGTGTGGACTTCGGGACCCTAACACATCGTTACCTGTTGAGGTATGATAACACTAAAACTGATTTTCAATGGTTTTGAACTGTTTTAAAGAATAGTCTATGCTAATTATTTCGGCTAGACGAAAATGATTTGAAATATCAAAATATATTTTTATATCATTAATGCATCATGTAACCTGGTGCAGAGATGATAAAAATGATGGAGTTATCAATGCAGAATTACTTAGTGTTGGATGTGATCTAAAGATCGTCAGCCCACTATAGTATGATGTAATATGACAAAGTCACACAATGACGGAATCCTCAAACGGACTATAAATACAGTATGGTATCATGACGTCATAAAATTATTTTTGAAATTTTAAATATAAATTATTGCTAATGGGGTTTGGCCATACATGTTTCGATTGAAATTGGAATTATTGGTATGAGTCTAAGCTATTTGATTCAGCTAGACCAATGTTCAAAGTATTATTTGATAGCTTATGCCAAATCAAATTATTTTGGTACGGAATCTTATGTTAAGTTGGTGTAAGACCCCAACTTTTAAGAATAAAGATTTAATTTCTCGAAATATATTTTTGAATTTTATGGTGTGGATTTGATATAATATTATAGTTGTGGGTAATATTTATAAATTTTACAAAGCAAGCAAGTTATTATAAAATATTCGATTGGTCGGGGAATATTCGTTTTAATAAGGAATATTCGTACGACGACACAATCATTAGTGGACCCCACAACAAAATTATTGTCGGAGTTGGAAAATGACAGAAATATCTTTTTATAAAAACAACGGCGAGAGTTTTACCGTTAACTGTTGAAATACCTGGTGATAAAAGTACAGTAATACACGTGGTTGCATAGTAGTACACGTTATTGATTATTGATGCTTACGTGAAAAGTTACTGAGTTATACTTAATTATTGCTATAATAATTGCTCCATAGTATCTCACATTATTGATTCAATTATTGTCACAATATCATCTGCACAATATTTTATATTATTAAATCAATAATTGAGATGACAAGTTATTCATATTATTATTTGCATTATTGACAATGTCTAGAAAGTTCTGTCGAGAAAAGGGGTTTGGTCAACTAATTGCGCGCCAATATGGAGAAATCCTTATCGAAAAGCCCCCTCTTTTCTGGGAATGATCTAGTTATTAATATTACAAGTTATATTATTGATGAATAATTGTTGTTTAAAAATATGTTTTGTGAAGACAAGTGAATTGAGATAAATATAGAAATTTTATGCCCCAAATCCCGTGTACTTTATTCCCACGTGATTTGGTGTTCACTTAATCAAAACATTCATTTCTAACTACCAAATTATAATAAAATTGAATAATAAAAACCCCGCCCATATATACATGATTAAACTTAAATAAAAATCTCCCAAGTTATCTAACCTTTAATTACAAACATTCAAATGCGGAAAATTAAATAAACTTCATTACAATCTTTAAACCAAAGTCCTAAAATAAACTATCAAAACTATTACAAGTCTTCAAGATTTATTCATCTTTCCTTTTCCTCATCGGTGCTAGGTACGCCACCCGCTTCAACTTTAGTCAGTAAGAAATTTTACAGCAAGAGTGAGCAAACAAGGCCCACTTGAAATAACAATAAGTAAATCTTTAAACTTTCACATCAATTGCCAATATTAGGCTCAATAGAACTGAACAATATATTCTATTAACTTTCTGAAAATTATAACGTTCACTGAGGGTCTAATGACCATGAATCATGTCCACAGTTATAAGTAATCTTTCAACTTTAACTTTAACAGTCATAAGACTATAAGGACTCCACGTAATTAAGGGGATCAACCCTTCGTACAATGAATTGTGCACAACCATTTTAACGCTAAGCGTAAACCTCTAATAAAAGAGTTGTTCATCTCAGTATTTAGAATACAAGTCCGCACCAAAGTAAGTTTGGTTTGGATACTTCACAGGGTAATTTAGAATTCAACGGTAATCAACTAAGGATTTGTTGATTACAAAAGACACAACTGTATACTATGGAATAATCATACTGAATTGATATTTATAAATTAGTACCATGCTTTAGGAATAATCTAATAGCATACACTTTGAATAATCATAACATAAATTGGCTTGAACAATATTAAATCAAGGTTATTGAAAATTGAATACTAAGCATGCATAGTGAATAGTAATTTGAACTATAAGTTGTTCAATACTAGAATATTGAAATAAGCGACTCGCATGCTAAATAATAAGTTGCATATTAGCGAAACTTGCTCACTATTAAACTATAAGATTTGGGATATTTGTATCGTTATGAGAAACTAGATACAATAACTTATTCAATAATAGGCAATCTAGCTCTACGAAAGTGTAGAGGTAGCAACTTACAACAATTGTAATTAAATTTGAAAACAATAACGTACTAATGAAATTAAACTCGCACAATGATGTTTTGAGTTAGAGAACTTGCCTTTAGCACAAGCTAAATCTTACAACTTGAATCAATACCCTATACATATGTCATCATGACATAATTAGTCATTACCAACATTTTATATCTATATAAACAAATATATACATCATGTAGGTTAAATTACCAATTCACATAATCAAACTACGTTAATACTAATTAACTCTTGATAACATGCTTATTCATAGTTTAATACTATCAAAATCATCATTTAACATTCATATTATTAACCCATAACATTTATTTTCAAAATTTGTATACTTAAACAAAACTCGCTGAATATTCTCGCTAACTCATCATTGCATGCATACGCTTAGCTTACACTATACGTGTTGGTATGTGGCGCTGAGTCAAGGCCATGCAAGAAGTCACAGCCAAAGATTAAGGCGTTGCATGGCGTGGCATGCCATATGAATGTCGAAAATTTAGATCATTGGTCATGCACAAGCTGCAGCAGAGTCCGAATCTCAACGACCAAGCTCTCGGCAACAAAGATGAACAAAAAGCCAAATTAGCCTACAAGCTCCAATCTAATAGACTAATTAACATGTAATTTACACATGACTTCATGTAAACATATCAGTGCGTACTTTCTAACATGTTCCTACCCATAAAATAGCATAAACATCAAATTTACAACACCCAATTTCAATGTTTTTGGCAAAACTCTATTTTTGATGTTTTCAATGAAAATTAACACTCGTGATTTTGTTTTTCAATCAAAATGTAAATTTCAAAATACCATAGTTAAGATTATACATACTTTATCAAATTCAATAATCAATTTATCAATTTAACAACTAATAAAACCTTAATTTCTATTTTAAATTAAGCCATATTCATACATATTTTCATGTAAACACCGTAATATGGTTTCCTTCACAAAACACATGCATACATGAACTAGTTTCTCTATAATCATATATAAACTCATGAAATCATCTTATAATCAATAATTTATCATATAACTATAAACACCATCAATTTATCTTTTATAAAATTTCACAGAGAACTTTTTTGGAAGAAGAAGAAGATAACAAAATTTTAAGGAAAAAGGTTTGATGATACCTTGTATGCTAGATGATGAAGGTTTTCCTTTCTATGATTCTTTCTTCCAATTCCTTTTATCAAAACCTCATTAGGATTTCTCTCAATTTCTCTATAGTTTTCTTCTTCTCTCTTCTTTTTTCTTTTGAGTTTTCTTTCTTCCTAACTCTAACATAATGAGAATAATATAACGATATAGTAATAATAGATATATTAAGTATAGGATTTAACTGACATCAGTTATAGTATTTTGAAAATCAAAAGCCATAAGGCTTGTTTAGCTAGGCTTAATAAAATAATTCTTTAATCCATATACCTTGTTTGGTAAACTTAATTAAAACAAATGGATTAATCCTTATACCTTGATTGATAAAACATCATTAGATTAAAGACTTAATATGCAATAAGACATGTTTGGCAAAACTAAATTAAACTCTTTTAATTTATTTTATTAACTCCTTTATAGCAAGGTTATTTGTCACACTTCTATTTAAATTAAATAATCAATTAAATATTAATCTATTAAATTACTTTAACACATAAATCATTATCTCATAATTATAATTTCCTTTATAATTATAATTTTATTCAACCAATTAACACTTTATTTTAATCACAAATTCCATTTAAAATATTATAATTCATTTAATCATTATTAGCTCTCTAACTTAATTATTAAATTAAATTAGTTTATAACCTTATAACAATTAATTTTCTTAGCTCCTTAAATTATTTATTCAACAAATAAATAACTAACCCACATAAACTCAAATTGAACTATTATTTATTCAACAATAAACCTATCCATTAAATACTTATATAAATCAATAAATATTTAATATTACACTTTAAAATTTTAGAATGTAACATCATTCCCTCCTTACAAGGATTCTGTCCTCAGAATCACAACCCAAACAAATCATTCGTTACATTCTTCCCTACTTATAAGGATTCTGTCCCCAGAATCGAAGACACAGATTAAACAAATAAATCAGGGTACTCTTTCAACATTTTCTCTTCGAGTTCCCACGTAGCTTCTTCAAATATGTGGTTCCTCCATATCACCTTCATGTAAGGTATCACTTTATTCTCGAGCACTGTTCTTTTCCGTCGACTATTTGGATAGAAATCTCTTCATAAGACAAATCTTTCTCGAACTGTAACGGTTCATACTCGATCACATGTTTGTAGTCGGGTTTATATGGTCGTAACACCGAAATGTGAAAAACATTATGAATATTTTTCAACTCTGGAGGTAGAGCTACCTCGTAGTAAGCCACTTCTCCCACTCTTCGCAGCACTTCAAAGGGTCCAATAAACCTCAAGCTTAGCTTTCCCTTTTTACCTAAACAAATTTTTCTCTTCCAGGGAGAAACTTTTAGGAATACAAAAGTTCCTACGTCGAATGCACGATCTTGTCTGTGTTGATCAAAGATACTTTTTGTCTCTCATCTTGGGTCACTACTAATCTTGTCTCGATGAGTTTGACAACGCCGCAGCTTTGTTGCACTAGTTCTCGTCCTAACAAATATGCTCACCGACTTCATCCCAAAGACAAGGAGTTCTCACTTTCTTCGTCGATAATGCCTCGTAAGGTGGCATGCCGATGCTCGCGTGATAACCTATTATTGTTGTAAGAAAATTCCACCAATGGTAATTGTTCTTCCCAGCTTTCCTTTAAAGTCCATGACACATGCTCTCAAAGATATCTTCCAATGTCTGAATTGTTCGCTCGCTTTGCCATCTCGTTTGTGGATGATAAGTCGCACTCATTCGCAATTGTGTCCCCATGCATTCTCAGTCTCTTCCAGAAATTTGACGTGAATCGCGGATCTCTATCGACACAATTGATACCGCACTCCATGCCTCAAAACGATCTCTTTAATGTACAATCTTGCCAACCGATCAAGATTGAATCTAATCTTTATTGGTAAAAGTGCGCCGACTTCGCTGTCACCATCCACTATCACCCAAATCGCATCACATCCTCTCTCGAGTAGTTAGAAGACCCACCACAAAATCCATCGTGATGTGTTCCCACTTCCATTCCAGTATTTCCAACGGTTGAAGTAACTCACCGGGTCTTTGATGTTCGCTTTTTTACTCTTTGACATGTCAAGCATTTCGCTACGATTCTGCAACGCCTCTTTTCATATTCACCACCAAAAATGCTCTGCAAAAATCTTGATACATTTTCGTGCTTCCCGGATGAATTGAATATTTTGAGCTATGAGCTTTGGCCAAAATTTCTTTTTTCAACTTTCACCGTGTTCTTTGAACCCAGATTCTTCCCTCAAACCGTAGTAGTAGTCCTTCTAGATCGATCTTGTATTTTACATCACTACTCTCAATCGATTTTCTTTGATTTTCCCACACTCTTCATCTCAGTAGTTGAGCATTCTTCACTTTGTCCACTAAAGTTGGACCCGCTTCTATCCGGAATAGTTGTTCATCGATTCTTTTGGAAATTTGATTTCAACTCCAGCTTTAGTCATTCAATGAAATGAGCTCCTCCCGAGTTGTTATCAACATCAACTTCTCCCGACCTTTCCTCGCTTAAAGCATCTCGCCACCACATTCGCTTTTTCCTGATGATAAAAGATTTCGCAATCATAATCTTTTATCAATTCCATCCACCTTCTTTCGACGCATGTTCAAATCCTTCTCGAGTGAAAATATACTTTAACTTTTGTGGTCCGTAGATTTCACACATTTCTCTCCATAAAGATAGTGTCTCCATATCTTCGTGAGCAAATACAATCTGCAGCCAATTCCAAATCATGAGTCGGATACCCTTTCTCATAATCCTTCAGTTGTCTTGATGCATACACAATAACTTTGCCGTTTTTCATAAGAACACAACCCAACCTTTTGTGTGAGGCATCACTATACACCACAAAATTTCCTCAGATTCTCTCGTAATGTCAACACAAAAGCCACACTTAACTTTTCTTCAAATCTTGAAACTCTCTTCACACTTCTCCGTCCAAACGAATTTTACAAACTTTCCTTGTCAAATTTGTTAGCGGAGTGGCTATCTTAGAAAAATCTTGAATAAATCTTCTATAATAATCCGCCAGTCCCAAGAAACTCCCCACTTCTAATGGTGTTCTTGGTTGTTCCCAATTGATCACAGCTTCCACTTTTAACGGATCCACTGAAATCCCATCTTTGTCAATAACATGACCCAAAAATTGTACACGGTCGAGCCAAAATTCGTACTTAGAGAATTTCGCGTACAACTTTTCCTTCCTTAGTGTTTCCAATGTCAAACGTAAATGTTCCACGTGTTCTTCTTGAGTTTTGGAATACATCAGAATGTCATCAATAAATACCACTACAAACTTGTCTAAGAATGGTTTAAACACCCTGTTCATCAAATCCATGAACGCAATAGGGGCATTTGTTAAACCAAAAGACATCACCAGAAACTCGTAATGTCCGTACCGAGTTCTGAATGTCGTTCTAGGTATATCCTCCTTTCTTACCTTCAATTGGTGATACCCACTTCTCAAATCTATTTTCGAGAAATATTTAGCACCTTCACCGATCAAACAAGTCATCTATTCTAGGCAACGGATACCTATTCTTAATAAAGGACTTTGTTTAACTCTCTATAATCAATGCAAAGACGCATTGTTCCATCCTTCTTCTTAACGAATAAAATCAAGCGCCCCCCACTGCGATACGCTTGGTTGAATATATTTTGTTGTCAAAGAACTCTTGTAATCTGTATTCATCGCCTTCCTTCATTTCTACCGAGCCATTCTCAGACGGGGCCTTCGATATTTGGTGTTGCTCCCGGCGCTAAAGTCGATCACGAAACTCAATTTCTCTCGTCAAAGCGAAGTCCCGCAAATCCTCTGAAACACGCCTTCAATTCCCTCACTACCGGTATTTCTTCTAGTTTCACACCCTTCTTCTTCTAAGTATCGACTATGTAAGCTAAATAGCCCACACAACCTCGACTCAACAATTTCGCCCGTATAGTCGCCGACATTTCATTTGTCTAGGCGACTTGCTACCATGAAATACTACCTTTGATCGAGTCATAAGGTTTACACACTTTTTTTGGCAATCAATTACCGCTCAGATTTGAACAACCAATCCATTCCCAAAATAACATCAAACTCTCCAAGTCTAATCTAATCAAATCTACCAACAAGATATTCTCCTTAATGTTCACCCTACGCTTTGTATACTGAATCTAACAGTGGATTACTTCCTTATTCGCAATTTCTATGTTCAAAGGAAAATTCAGCTTCTCTCTAGGCAATTCTAACCTCTTAGCAAATTCATCGATATAAACGAACAAGTAGCACCCTTAATCAAATAATACATAAGCATTTATATCATCGATTGGGATAATACCCGACACCACATCTTTTGATTGCACAACATCTTGCATACTCATGTCAAGGTTCCGGCCGGGTTTGTTTGATGTCAGCAGTCCCGTGAATGGCCCATGTACTTCCATTGTTACCTCCATCGCTTCCGGTTGTCACTCCTTCCCTCTTCTTAGGGCATTCACGAGCAAAGTGATCCTCGATCCGCACGTGAAGCATACATTCTTCTTCTATTGAGTGCAATTTGGGGCGATGTGACCTCCCCGCCACAATTGAAGCATACTCGCTTCCCCATCAAGCACGCACTTTATGGAATTTCCCGCATGTCGCATATGCTTCAAACTTTTTTTTTGTTGGTTACCCCGATGGTTTCCAAAGACCCATGTTCCCATTCCACTTCCTCTTCTCGTTGTTGTCATTGTTGTTGTTGTTGTTGTTGTTGTTGTTTCCACCGCTACCACCTCCATTCTTAATCTCATTCTCATTCTTCTTCTTCTTTGTTCCTCGATTGAAATTGTCACCGCCTCGCCTCCACCTTCAAATGAGTACTTGCTTTCTCCATCATCACTGCAAATGTCTTCAAATCGAAACAGGAAACCCTCACTTACATGCCAAGGCTTCAATCCCTGTTCAAATCTCTTCGCTTTACGCTCATCTCAGGTTTGATTTGATATGGCGCAAACCTCGCCAATTCATCAATTTCATGCATACTCGATATCCGCCATCGTTCCTCGCTTTAATTCCAGAAACTACACTTATAGCGACTCTTCAACTCTCCGAAAATAGGTCTCAAGAACAACTCCTTGAACTCTATCCCAGTCATCACCCACGGCCCTTCACGAAGTTTTATTGGCCTCGCCACCAATAACTAGCTTCTTCTTTCAACATGAATGTTGCAAAAGCGCCTTTCTCGATCATCCCCTACCCTAGCGACATCGAACACCTTTTCTATCTCCATAATCCAGTGTCAGTGCTTCGATCGATTCATGGACCCACGAATTCAAGTGGTCCAACCGCTTTGAAATCCTTAAACGCTGTACCATGGTTTTGTGGTTGATTCTCGCAACGCCTCGTCAAAGAGTGTCACTAGTTGTTGAACGGGTTACCATCAACATTATCGTTATTGGTAGTTCTCTCATTGCTTCTCTGCGGGGTGGTTCACGCCCGGGAGGCATTTTCTCGTTAAAACAAAACATCTATTAGACTATTACTCAACTTCTTTTAAGTATTTTCTAATTAACTTGCCTCCATAAAAGAAATAACCACATAACACATAACACTTTTTGAATAAAGTAACAACTTTTATTTATTCAAAACCTTTTGAAAACATAAAACAATAAAGCATCACTCGCTATCACATTACTTACTTTCCCGAACTACAAAAGTTTCAAGACAACATCATAGTCATATCCCATAGGTTGTATAACACTTGGGATTTACAATTTATTTAACCTTTCACTCATCGTATAACAAATACTACGATGTTCTATTAAGATACTTCTTAGCCCTATCACGCTCTTCCCTCCATGACTCAAAACATTGTTCATGATCTAACACGAATGATGGCGCTGTGTCTCTCGAATCGAATCGATATCCCATGACCCGATCTTGAGCTCGATTAATTGCGGTGTTAAATACTTTATCCATCTCTTCCATCTTCATCCTCTTTTGTTACAGTGTCTCTTCATCGCTAATCTGTTCGTTGAAAAGCTTCCTCGTAAGCATCTTCACTTCTTGCCTCTTAGCGCCTTCTTCTCTCAAACTTGTTCTTCGCTTCAAATACCACTTCGATCAATTGTTCTTTCTCTCTCCTTCATTTGTACTAGTTTCTCCTCGACATTTGTCAATCGTTCTTCACGATCCTCGATCTCGCGGTCTTTTTGTGTCATTGCGCCCATTGTTCACCACTACTATCTCCTCGCAACTCCTCAACTGTATCCTCGAAGTTCCACGTTACTTGGCCATGCACCTCATCGTATATACGGCCCACCATCGAAGTTAAGTGGAATCCTTTCCTCCTCGCCCTCGCATCCTCATCCTCCCGTGGTAACTCAACGGGATCCTCCTCGTCTGCTTCCACATCATCATCCTCATCTTCAACTATCATGACCAACTGGCCGACTCCGTGGGAAGTAGTTGTTCCCAAACTACCTCGAATGTCGCGAGGCTCCTCCTCTATAGGCATTTGAGGTCCCTCCTCCCTAAATTTCGACCGGATTCTCCGACATTAGTCATCCCGACAACAAAGTTTTAAAGTTTTAATTATTAATCATTACTACTCGACACTCACGAAAGTACATAAACTATAAACACATAAGCACATAAGTGTTTTATTACTTCTTTCTTAAAACTCGATAAGAGTTATCTCCACTATCTTTTCAAAGGTTACTTCCTAAGCTTTTCCCCCACCTAAGGTTCATAACCTAAAGCTTTGATACCAACTTCAGACACACCCCAAATCCGGTACTTTTATTCTCACAAGATTTGGTGTTCACTTAATCAAAACATTCATTTCTAACTACCCAATTATAATAAAATTAAATAATAAAACCCCGCCTATACAGATTAAACTTAAATAAAAATCTCCTGTGTTATCTAACCTTTAATTACAAACATTCAAATGCGGAAAATTAAATAAACTTCATTACAATCTTTAAACCAAAGTCCGAAAATAAACTATCAAAACTATTACAAGTCTTCAAGATTTATTCATCTTTCCTTTTCCCTTATCGGTGCTAGGTACGCCACCCGCTTCAACTTTAGTCATAAGAAATTTTACAGTGCAAGAGTGAGCAAACAAGGCCCACTTGAAATAACAATAAGTAAATCTTTAAACTTTCACATCAATTGCCAATATTAGGCTCAATAGAATCTGAACAATATATTCTATTAACTTTCTAAAATTATAACATTCACCGAGGGTCTAATGACCACGAATCATGTCCACAGCTTATAAGTAATCTTTCAACTTTAACTTTAACAAATATAAGACTATAAGAACTCCAATGCATTTGGGGGATCAACCCTTCGTATAATGTATTGTGCACAACCATTTTAACGCTAAGCGTAAACCTCTAATAAAAGAGTTGTTCATCTCAGTATTTAGAATACAAGTCCGCACCAAAGTAAGTTTGGTTTAGATACTTTACATGGGTAATTTAGAATTCAACGGTAATCAACTAAGGATTTGTTGATTACAAAAGACACAACTGTATGCTATGGAATAATCATAACTGAATTGATATTTATAAATTAGTACCATGCTTTAGGAATAATCTAATAGCATACACTTTGAATAATCATAACATAAATTGGCTTGAACAATATTAAATCAAGGTTATTGAAAATTGAATACTAAGCATGCTTAGTGAATAGTAATTTGAACTATAAGTTGTTCAATACTAGAATATTGAAATAAGCGACTCGCATACTAAATAATAAGTTGCATATTAGCGAAACTTGCTCACTATTAAACTATCAGATTTGGGATATTTGTATCGTTATGAGAAACTAGATACAATAACTTATTCAATAATAGGCAATCTAGCTCTACGAAAGTGTAGAGGTAGCAACTTACAACAATTGTAATTAAATTTGAAAACAATAACGTACTAATGAAATTAAACTCGCACAATGAAGTTTTGAGTTAGAGAACTTGCCTTTAGCACAAGCTAAACCTTACAACTTGAATCAATACCCTATACATATGTCATCATGACATAATTAGTCATTACCAACATTTTATATCTATATAAACAAATATATACATCATGTAGGTTAAATTACCAATTCACATAATCAAACT
Source organism: Panax quinquefolius (assembly GCA_020205615.1). NCBI lineage: Eukaryota > Viridiplantae > Streptophyta > Magnoliopsida > Apiales > Araliaceae > Panax > Panax quinquefolius. The sequence continues at coordinate 20,716,052 of CM035166.1, forward strand.
ACGTTAATACTAATTAACTCTTGATAACATGCTCATTCATAGTTTAATACTATTGAAATCATCATTTAACACTCATATTATTAACTCATAACATTTATTTTCAAAATTTGTATACTTAAACAAAACTGCTGTAATATTCTCGCTAACTCATCATTATGCTACATTATTTACATCGTGGTCAAGGCCGATGGCGCGCGAGTCATAGGCCACAAGAAGTCACAAAGCCAAAGATTGGCATCATGAGGTATGCTTGTTGAAGCAAGACGTCTTTATTGGGCATGATATACAGTAAGCCCAGAGTCCGTAACTCACCGACCAAGCTCAAAGAACAAAGATGAACAAAAAGTCAAATTGGCCTACAAGCTCCAATCTAATAGACTAATTAACATGTAATTTACACAGACTTCATGTAAACATATTGTGCAGAGTTCTAACATGTTCCTACCCATAAAATAGCATAAACATCAAATTTACAACACCCAATTTCAATGTTTTTGGCAAAAACTCCATTTTTGATGTTTTCAATGAAAATTAACACTGTGATTTTATTTTTCAATCTAAACAGAAATTTCAAAACACCATAGTTAAGATTATACATACTTTATCAAATTCAATAATCAATTTATCAATTTAACAACTAATAAAACCTTAATTTCTATTTTAAATTAAGCCATATTCATACATATTTTCATGTAAACACCGTAATATGGTTTCTTCTTCACAAAACACATGCATACATGAACTAGTTTCTCTATAATCATATATAAACTCATGAAATCATCTTATAATCAATAATTTATCATATAACTATAAACACCATCAATTTATCTTTTATAAAATTTCACAGAGAACTTTTTGGAAGAAGAAGAAGATAACAAAATTTTAAGGAAAAAGGTTTGGATGATACCTTGTATCTTTAGATGATGAAGGTTTTCCTTTCTATGATTCTTTCTTCCATTCCTTTTACCATGATGAAGGTTTTCTTCTTCTCCCTTTTCTATTTTTGAGTTTTCTTTCTTCCAATTCCTTTAACGCGTATCAAAATTTTGTCCCCGAGAGACATTTTCTCTCTTTCAATTTCTCTCTAGTTTTCTTCTTCTTCTTCTCCATTTACCTTCTTTTCTATCACTTTATTCCCGAAGTTTTCTTTTCTATTTGGATAACTTCTAAGACATAATCGTAGAATAATATAACGTAGTCGGGTTTATATAATGACCATCTGTTTGTGGATGATAAGTCGTACTCATTTGCAACTGTGTCCCCATCCATTCTCGTAGTCTCTTCCGTAAATTTGACGTGAATCGCGGATCTCTATCGGACACAATTGATATTGGCACTCCATGCCTCAAACGATCTCTTTAATGTACAATCTTGCCAACCGATCAAGATTGAATCTAATCTTTATTGGTAAAAGTGCGCCGACTTCGCCGGTAAAAGCCGTCCACTATCACCCAAATCGCATCGCATCCTCTCTCGAGTAGTTGGAAGACCCACCACAAAATCCATCATGATGTGTTCCCACTTCCATTCCTAGATTTCCAATCATTGAAGTAACTCACCGGGTCTTTAATGTTCGGCTTTTACTCTTTTGACATGTCAAACATTTCGCCACGATTCGAACGTCCTTTTCATATTCGCCACCAAAATGTCGCCGTAAAAATCTTAATACATTTTCGTGCTTCTGGATGAATTGAATATTTTGAACTATGAGCTTTGGCCAAAATTTTCTTTTTTCACTTCGTGTCATTGGAACCCAGATTCTTCCCTCAAACCGTAGTAGTCCTTCGATATCGATCTTGTATTTTACATCACTACTCTCAATCAGATTCTCTTTGATTTTCCCACACTCTTCATCTTGTAGTTGAGCATTCTTCACTTTGTCCACTAAAGTTGGACCCGCTTCTATCTGGAATAGTTGTTCGTCAGATTCTTTTGAAAATTTAATTTCCAACTTCAGTTTTGTCATTGCTGAAATGAGCTCCTCCTGAGTTGTTATCAACATCATCTTCTCCCGACCTTTACTGCTTAAAGCATCTGCCACCACATTCACTTTGCCCGGATGATAAAAGATTTCGCAATCATAATCTTTTATCAATTCCATCCACCTTCTTTGACGCATGTTCAAATTCTTCTAAGTGAAAATATACTTCAGACTTTTGTGGTCTGTGTAGATTTTACATTTCTCTCCATAAAGATAGTGTCTCCATATCTTCAGAGCAAATACAACTGTAGCCAATTCCAAATCATGAGTCGGATACCCTTTCTCATAATCCTTCAGTTGTCTTGATGCATACGCAATAAATTTTCCGTTCTGCATAAGAACACAACCCAACCCTTTCACTACTACAAAATAGTAAATAGACAACACGAAAAAAACGTTGTGATTTCAGTCGAAAAAACGTCGTGATTAAAGGTGTCATCTATTTGACACCCTTACACAACGTTTTAAAAACGTTGTAGTTAAGCACAATACACAACGTTTTTTAGGAAAAAAACGTTGTAGATTTATTTTTAAAAAATTAACAGATGCTTAAAAACGTTGTAGTAGGTATGATTCCACAACATTTTTTGGATAAAAACGTTGTTGTTTAGTATATCAGACAACGTTTTTTAAATGTTGTAAATAAATAAAAAAAAAAAAAAAAAAAGAATAAGATTCACCTATATTACCAATGCACCTGCAATATGCTAAATGCCATAATATATAGTCAAAATGTATCAACCATTCAAAATACATCCCAATAATACACCCTGAATATTCTCTTTTCCTCGGTCCTGCACTTTATGGTCCTCAGTCTGGAAGTACTTCAAGAAATCAGCTGCAGAAAAGAAAAGTGACAAAAGTATACATTAGATTTGAATGACCATGTTAGCGGAGAACCAAACCAACAATAATACCACATCATATACACACAAGAATTTTATTTTCTACCTCCACTCACAATTTCCCCTCCGGTGCTTCTAGAATTATGAAAGGGAGGAGAAAATATGGTTCCCATCATGCAATGAGCACTTCCATCATCACAGACCTACAAAAGAACCAAAACATATATACATATTATTCTTAAGCATTTTAACTAGAAAACACTTGAAATAATACTTATATTTTACAAAATTCTACATAGAATGTAATGACTTAGCTGCATAGTAAATCATTAGACACTTGTCACAACAATTCCAAGTAAAGTACAAATCTTATTAAAGTAGCACAGAAAGCAATGCAACAGAAAAATATTCAGCATGTGCTAAAGAACATAATCCAACAATAAACTGGAGAAAAAAACAAATCATTTCACAGGGAGTAAACAATGTGAAAAAGTCTAGCAATTACTTCAGTATTTATAGAAGCATTATTAGTAGCATCTGCATCACGTGCCAAACGCACAACATCATCATCCACCGAACTGTATCTAGCATCCAAATTTGTTGTGGCAACATACTCCACAATTTTCTTTGCTGGAAGTTGCAGGTAGACATTTGTAAGTTCAGTAGTGCGCAGAAAATATTGAATTGCATAGTTAATAATTCCATAAATAAGGAAAATTAATCAAATGGATTCCTAAAAAATAAAATTGACTATGAGCGTCTAAATTTGAAGTTCCACTCGATGAAGATAATCTCCAATTCTTGATATATATGCTGTGGGCTATGTAGCGCAACATAATCAAGGTAAAATCAGGAGACGAGAAGATAAAACTTGTATATTACTAAGTTAAAAAATGTGGATCATCATGTATTCGAAACTGAATCAGATAGATATGAATGAATAATATTCGCAACTGAATCAGTTTAGATCTTCTCAATGCAAAAGATATCACAATTTCCACCTCTTAAAATAGACTTCTATCCCCTGTTAAGGGAAGCAATTCTATAAACCACATGATCATGGGTCATAAAACAAAACAATCTCCAGAATGCATTCCAAAGTAGGCAAGTAGATTGAAACAAACCCCCTATTTCTTCAAATGGGCTAAACCTAGACAATTTTATAAATGATAAAAACTTCAAAAGCTGAAATTTTGTATGACACATTACTATCATAATGCAAAATACAATATCTGACAACCAGTCAGACATATAAGGCAGAAATTGAACCAAGAAACAAGATACGAAAAATTTAAGAAACATACTGAGCATGACACTCTGAAGCAAAGTGGTGCCGACTGCAACCTAAGTGAACGGAGGGATTTACCACTAAAAGAGAGTGAAAACAACAAAAAAATTGGTACCACAGTGATAAAACAAGTAAACAACAACAGCAGCTTTGAGCAATCAACTTGGATGGCAGGACATACTTTTTAATTACTTCCACTTCAGGTCATTAATAAATGCAAACCAAAACTTGATGAATTTCACCAAGAACAGAATACAAGCACGGTGGAGGAATCCAATCTAAGAGGTGTGGGCTTATTCAATGAATTGGATATACAAGCAAAAGGAAAACTTGAAGCCACATGTGTTCGAATCACATAGAAGAATAATTCTCTAGCCGCATTAAACATCATATTTCCGAAATTTAGTTATATCAATCATAAGAAAAGCGCACAGAAAAAGGACCCAGAATAATTACCTTCATTGATCTCAAACTCTTCAAAATCGTCATCATCTTCAAATAAATCAATCTTTGGGTCTTCAGTAGCTACCTTCGTTTCCTTCTCCATCTTATCCGATGACATAACCTTCATGAATCACCAAAACGATTAAAAACTACGAATTTAATAGATTACTAAAACCTAAAGCCTCATACAAATCGAAGACCCTAAAAAAGTAAGAATACCAGTTCCTTAAACCCTAGATCGTCGAATTCAAAATTCTGAACAGTGAAATTGTAAAAACTAAATGCCGATTTGATGATAGTCGTGGATTTGAGAGAGAGAGTTGGGGAAGTCGTGGATTTGAGAGAGAGTTGGGAAGTCGTGGATTTGAGAGAGAGAGTCGGGAAGTCTAAGAAAGAGAGAGTACAGAGAAGAGAGAACAAAATAGATCTGAAGCTTGTTTTAATTTAAAATTTTCAGTTTCGCGTTTTTAGTTTGGCTCCGTGTTTTGTTAGATACACAACGTTTTAAAAAAAAAACGTTATCTAACTAAAACAAAAAAATACCCTTTTAAATAGATAACGTTTTTGCATATATATCTATAATTTTTTTTTTTTAAAACGTTGTAAAAAAAAATACCACAACGTTTTTATAAAAAATATTGTGGTTTAAGTGTTGTTTATTTAGTATTTTGTAGTAGTGTTTGTGTGAGGCATCACTATACACCACAAAATTTTCTGTATTATCTAGTAATGTCAACACATGTGCCACACTTAGCTTCTTCTTCTTCAAATCTTGAAAACTCTCTTCACACTTCTCCGTCCAAACGAATATTACAGCTTTCCTTGTCAAATTTGTTAGCGGAGTGGCTATCTTAGAAAAATCTTGAATAAATCTTCTATAATAATCAGCCAGTCCCAAGAAACTCCTCACTTCTGATGGTGTTCTTGTAAGTGCAAATTACTTGTAATTTTATTTCCATGTCAATCTCAATGTAATGAAAAATATTAAGGAATATGTGTACATGCATTCCCTTTTTATCGACATCTTTCTCTTATTATACAGACAAGTGACATCCGCTTTCGCAGGGATAATACTCCTAAAACGAACACATCACATAACATGTAACATTTTTACATTCTCTAAGACTAAACTACATAAGTCTTTTTGTAGGGAACCAATTGGTCTAGTTACTCGTTCAAAATCCAAAAAGGCACTAAGCCCACCGGTCGACACGGCTACAAGTGCCCACTGATCCTCCTCCCTGCTTTCCATGAGGAGTTCAAGGATTAAGGAATCAAATAGCAGAATTGGTTATCTTTCTAAAAGAACAAAGTAAAAACACTCGGGCCCAGACAATGTCTACTCAATCAGAATCATTCACTCAAGGGGGCAGTCGGGATGTTGACAAAAAGATGGAAACCGAGATACATAAGCCTCATTCCAATAAAGGAACCAACAAAACCCCTTAAATCACAAAACTCAGGGATGATCGAGAAACTGTGGATATAAGAAAGAAAGTCCAACAAATGGAGGAAACCATCCGATCAATCAAAGGGACTGGAAACTATGGAAGTGCCACCTATTCAGATCTTTGCATATTCCCAGGGGCTCGATATCCTGACAAATTCAAAATCCCAGAGTTTGAAAAGTACAATGGGGCAAGCGATCCCTATACGCACCTAAAAGTGTACATTGGCGAACTGGGGTCTTATGCTGAAGATGAAAGTCTTAGAATGCAACTTTTTCAAAAGAGTCTCACTGGAGAGGCTAAAGCCTGGTATGTCCGACTTGACAATGCCAAAATCCACAACTGGGAAGAATTGGCCCACACCTTTCTAAATCAGTACAATTTTCAGTCATAAATGGCATCGGATCGATACCAAGTGACTAACGTCAAAAAGAGAAGTACTGAATCATTTCGAGAATATGCCAAAAGATGGATACATCTAGCAGCGCAAGTCATTCCATCAATGACAGAAACTGAGATGGTAATGACATTTATTGATATCCAAGAGGCTCCTTACTATGAGAGGATCCTAGCAGGCACAAGAATGCCATTCTCGAAAATGATCAAACACGACGAGATGACAGAGATGGGCCTGAAGGCTGGAAAGATTAAAGACTTCACTGCCTTGGAAGCAGTCTCCAAACATATACAGACTGGGAAGTATGCGAGCGATCCCAAGGGGGTACCCGATAAAGGCAATTAAGATGTATCCCTTGTTGTAAAGGGCAAGCTAAGAGACCAAACTACAGTCCCCCCATTTGGAAAAAGCAAGACAATTTTCCATCTCAACAATAGGCTACATTCAACCAATGCCATGATAGAAAAAGAAAATTTGAAAGAACGAAAAATCAGGTGTTCACTCCACTAGGCGATTCCCTTGAAAATGTATTGGCGATATTAATGCATCACAAGAAAATTACCGAACTGGCTCCATCTCTGGAACCAGGGAGCAAAAGATACAATCCAAGCCAAAGATGTTCTTACCACTCAGGGTTTTCGGGCCACAATTCACAAGATTGTTAGTTCTTAAAGCATAAGATTCAAAATATGATCGAAAGTGGCAGTATTGTGGTCCAACAACCTTAACAACAAAATGTCAACACCAACCTTCCGTTGCAGCATGATACGGAGGAAGTAAACATGATCGGGTCAGAAAGCGCTGAAATGTATCCAAATCGTAAGTACATACGAAGGATGAAGGAATACCCCTAAAGGCACAAAACAAATGTCCTAGAGTGGGAAAACTCGGAGGAGGGTATGACGGTAATGCAAAAATTAGAGACGATTCAGAATTAGGTAAACCTGCTAGATAAGCTGATAGTGCGCCAACATCAGGATACGAGGTTGTTTTTCACTCAACTATCAAAAAGCCAAGAGAAAAGGAGGTTAACCATAATGCAAGCCCATATCTCTCCATGATGAGCCAGATAAATGAAGAAGATCAAAGTAGGCTGAAAGTACAAGAAAAGGGGGATGATAAAATTTCTTGAAGATCTCGCCAACGGAAAAATCGCTCGAAGGAATGTGAATTCTCAAAGAAGAAAGATCAAACAACCTACCAAAGAGCCCAAAAATTCACCCCTCTGAGCAAATCAAATGAAGAAATGCTACACTTTTTGATAAGCAAAGGAAGGATTACTGAGTTGCTGCCTCCTATAAATTCCAAGATAAAGAGTTATGATTCCACCAAAATATGTCTCTACCATTCTAACTCACTTGAACATGTGACTAAGGAATGTTGGTCTTTGCGACATAAAATCCAGGATCTCATTGAAAATGGAGAGATGAAGATAGAATCCCCCATGACCAGAAAAGGCGAAAAGGAAATAAAAAGCTTAAGCTGTCCACTCGAGACATGCAGTTCAAAGGAGTTGAAGGCTATGAGCACCAATTCTGGCAGAACACAAGGTGGACTAATCCTAATACAGGGAATGACAGAGGAGACAAGAGAATCCCCAACGAAGATTCCTCCGCTAATATCAAACATCTTATGGCCCAAAGATAGCAACAACGTTCCTGATTTTATCATCTTGGATGATGAGGAGGAAATACTAATCCTTTCCAAGGAAGAAAAAGCCAAAACAAAAAGTTCCTTGCAAGAAATGCCACAACAGTTCGAGGGAGACTTCATGGTCGAATCCTCTCAAGCTATGGAAAAAGGTGAAGGAACAGATGAAGGAAGAGATGGTGAGGTTGTTGGGGAAACCAACCCATCAAAGAATCAAAAGTTCATACCTTTTTGCGATGGGTCCAATTCAAGCGTCCCTGAGGAATGTATTGAATCAGGAAGCGATCAAGCTATAACCATAAGTGAAGATATTCAGAACCAAGAGGTAACCTCTATCGCGAGCCTTAAAGGCAATATAACAACTGACAACTGGACTATCAAGCCTCAGCTAGCCAAGAAGATGTAGATCCAGATGATAAAGTGGGGAGTTCCAGGAGATGCTGGGACGGTATCACTTTCTTCGCAATATGCCTTTTATTTTCCATGAAAAAAAACAAAAACAAAAAATCAAAAAGTCAAAATCAAAATCAAGTCAGTCAGGTCTCAGCTATTAAGCTTGAACTACGAAAGACTTGATCTTCCCTCATTAATGGGAGTACATAGGCAACCATTTATGGTGCGATAAAACTAAACAAAAACCCAAAAAACCCAAACAAACACTTTTCAAACTATTTGGCTTATCAAGCACAAAACTACGCAGACCTGATCTCCTGCATATATAGGAGTATGTAGGCAGCCATCAGTGGTACGGTCAGACCCTCAAAAGAAATATCCAAACCCAAACATCAATCCGAAGACAACCAACAATATGGATGAAATGACCACCATCATAAGATGCAACTTGTTAGCAACTCATCGCTCCTGAAGTGCGAGAAGACTTGATCTCTTTTGACCTCCAGCAATACATGGGCAATCGTTGTGGAAAATTCTATCTCATACTTAACGACCTGTTCCCCCAGATCAAGACAACAAATCAAACCTTGCAGATCAAATCAAACTTGGGTGAAGTCATCGCCAGCCAAGTTGAGATCTTTAGGGTTAATTTAGTGGAGTCCGAAGGCCTCTCGACATCAATCATCAAAGTCGTAACAACCACACAACGATATATCAAGCATGATCAACAACGAGGTCCTTCAAAAGAGCCGACACCTTCAATCACAAGTCTTCATAAAATCAAAAGAAAACCATCAAGGCTGATTACGCGAACAAGTCAGGAACAATGATTGAGGTCATCAAAGCCATCAAAGACCAAATCCACTACATGTTCACCATCTAGTACAGAGGTAAAAGCCACTTGCGATCTCAGCATCTTATCAGCCCATCTGTCAAAGCAACTATCCCAGACAATAAGCAAGTTTGGGCCAATTTCAAAATTGGCGACAAACCGATATTGGGTCCCTTACAACAAGATTAGGATAATCTCAGAAACATCGACAACTCAACACTGGGGCATTTATCAACCATCCTAACGAGGAAAATGCACCAGCCAACACCATCAGTATGGTACATCATCATCAGAGCTTTCCTCACATCATCTCACTGGCGATCTGGTATGATCATTTGGTCTTTTCCAATCATATTGTTCTCATAATGAATAATCCATATGAGAGGATATTATTCACTCATGACTTGGTCAACAAAGAGAGTTTCTCATATGAATCCCCGGTAACAACATGGGAAAGGACTGGGGCATTTTTCCGATTCCGGAAAGGGAAGGAGTTTAAGGCAGGATCAAACCTCTCATCAAAAGAAAGGGGAGAGCTCCTGAAAGAAATCATGGCAACATAAGCGTGCCCCAACGAAAGAAGGGGAAAATTCTTGAAAAAGTTCTTAACTCAAGAGCAGAAGGCCAATGACGAAAGGTCTACCGAATGAAATCTACACCATCAAACATGTTAACTTGCGTCAAGTCCTCACAAGTTGAGGCCTATACACCAAAGTTCAAAGTTGGGCAGTGAAAGAATGAGTCGCACCCTCTAGGGATGTTAGCGGCACTCAGGTCATCAGTACAGTCGGGTTGCGAATCAAAAAATAAAGAAATGTGGCACAAACACCCAACAACGAAAAGAAACTCCAAATCACCTCAAAAAGGCGTAACATCTAGCGGAGTCTGGTGAAGTAATCCGTGGAATATTACTTCAGCGAAGGTATCAAAAAATCTAGTATTCTAAACCATTGGCATCAATTTAACGTAACATCAAGATAATTAAGGGATACCACTGTTTGAGTGGGAACCAAAATAGTTTGGCGATGTCAGCGTAGTCAACTACCAGCAGGGTAGGCACCGTTGTCAAACTACCATCAGGGTAGGCACTGTTGTAAACTACCAGCGTATGCATCGGGAAGGTCTGGTGATTTCAGAACGTCATCCCCACTAGAGATGTAGAAAAAATCTCAACTTATCTTCATCAAACAAGCATCGACAACACCAACAAAAAGCCAAACCGTTGGAGTTAACACCAATATATGCATCAACAATGATCGGTAAAGGTAAAGTGATTTGCGAATTTTTTTTAACATTCATTACATTGCGATTTGCGATATGAGAAATGCGATGTGCGAGTTGCGAAGTGCGATTGGCCAAATGCGAAATGCGAAGTGCGACTTGTAAACTGCGATTTACGAAAATATTTTAAACATTCATCATAACATTCATTATATTGTGATTTGCATCATTAGAAATACCTTGTCATATTTCAAGTGTCTAGTAATCTTTATCATGTCCATTCCATTGCATTGCATGAACATGATAAAGAGGGGCAACTGTAGACACTCGAATTTTCGTTTTCCTGTTACTAACTATGCAAAAGGATAAAAACATCTTTTTCACACTTCAGAGATAACCTTGGAGGATCACAACATCAATTCCAACCCCAGAGATAGTCACGGGAGATCCATTTTCCAACCCCGAAGATAACTCCGTGAAAGTCAGTTTTAACCCCGGAGATAACCCCGGGAGATCAAGTTTAAAGCCTAGAGATAACCCCAGGAGGTCAATCCAACCTCAGAGATAACCTTGATGACAGTCAAAGTCAATATCAGGTCAACCTCAAAAATAACCTTGAGAAAAGACTGCTATAATTGTGCAAAAATCGGAGATAACCCAGGAGAGGCAAAATGGTCATTTTACTAACTCAACTTTAACTCAAATATAATACACTCATTTCAACTCAAATTTCTTTCAAAGGAAGTCCCATAAGAACCATAGCTTAACTTCCAAGCACACACTACGCAAAACTGCTCAACGGACTGCCTGACAAAAACCCGAAAATGCCATTTCGGTCATGGACCCATATTTTTAAAATCAAAAAGGGCAAATCCTATGTTATTGCATAGCTCTCAGAAAGAGCTTTTTCAGAATTGTATGGAACGCTTCCATCGGACTCCCGGATTGAAAAGTATGAAGGTTCGAGCGAACAACGCGTTGTCTGAGTGCACGTACTTTGAGATGGTGGGATCCACATTGCCCGGGACACCCCGGAAGCCACAGGTACACCCACGGCTCCCCCCCTCTATAAATAGAGGGCTTGGGGTGGCCATTTTGTAAGAGAAACAAGCGAGGAAGCCCTGTCTATTTTGCTCCGAACACACTATAAATTGTGTATTTTCTCATTTTAAACACTTGTGGGCTTATATTTGGCTACTTTTTATCGGTGGGAACCGAGTGTTCATCCATTTAAAGCTATTGAAGTCTTCTTTGGCAGTCCACTATAAGCCTTCTTACATTACTAGAAGCCTTTTCTCCACTTTTTGCACACACTATTATTCACGTTGAGAGTCGTGTGTGTGTATGCGGACCGTCGGTCCGTGGCTTTTATTGCTTTTCTATATATATATATACTTATGAGAGATAGTTGAATGCGATTTGGGTGAATCTGGAGGTTTAATGGATTCATATTGTGAAGAGGATTCTAGGGTTTGAAAAAGAGATGGAGAGAGGTTCAATAGCTTCTGATAACTATTTTGAGATTTAAATTTGTCTTTATGACAGTTCCTTCTAACTTTACATAAGCTGTGATGTGTCACCCAGTCATTGGTTGCACAACACCTAGTAAGAAACTGTAACTCCCCATAAACTTTTCAGTTTGATGTTCCTTTTAAGAAAATATTCATTACTGACATGGATTAACCGTTGACCTTTATTAGTACGTAGAGTATCTTGGTAAGGTAGCTATGGACTCTACATTTTTCTTTGTCGACTCAACGATCGTCTTCTAAGAGATGCTTCAGTGAATGTTTTGACACTAATCCTCATCTTGAAATTTCATGACTTAACCACTGATGTACCTCATGATAGTTTGGGCACTGAACTTCTGAGGTGAGTATGCATGACATCTTTCCAAGCTGTATTCGAACTTATCTCCACACGATCTGAATAGTTGGGAATGTGACTAGTTCTTCCGAGCTCCCTATTAGCTAGTGTGTCATCTGGGAAGACTGTGATCGTTGAGCCTCTTTTACCATCGTTGAGGTTGCACTACGATCGTCGAGTTTACTTCAGAATCTACTCTACGATCGTTGTCTGACCTGGTCCTTGAGATGAACTTAACTAAGCATTCCTTCTGGGTTAAGGTAGCTTAGGAAGGGCCAACCTCTTAGTGTGAACTAAGGGTCAGGTGTGTCCCTGAGGCACTTTCCAGATGAAAAACTTTAGAAGTGATTTGCACTGATATCTCATTTGACCTTTTCTGCTGGGGAGTTCCTCTACCAACTTTAAACTTTTGCATTGGCTGTAATCGTGGTGTCCTCATGCTTTTACACTACGATCAAAAGTTTGATCGTAGGCGCTCCACGATTTTGAGTTGGGTGGTTGACAAGGTTATCAGTAGTACATTTTGAGACGTTCCTACTGATAATGGATCTTCATTTGGTTCATCAGCCACAAAGTTTTGGGACTTTGTAACTGGTATATTGCTTTATAGTGTATTTCCGATACTTTTAGTGCGGTTGTTCCTTAACAGATCATTGTTCCCCCATGGTTGATACAATCTTCTCAGCGAGGGGTGAGTTCTTCTTCTTCATGTCCATCAGAAGGTAGCCTTGCATATCTCATTCTGACTGAAGTCATCATTATCAATTAAATCTTCTTGTATCATAGAAATGAATATCTTCAGGACTATTCACTCTACAGTCATTTGACAGCACTACGAACGTAGTCTTCTTTGACAGTTTGTACTTGCAGAGTTTTGCTTCTATGATGAGTTCCTTGAGGGTTCTTCTCAGATGATATGCTTTGGATGATTGAGCATATACGACCCTTTTTATCTTAGGTTGAATGGTCTGCTTCCATATGGAGATCAACAACCATGTGAGCTTCACTCATGTTAGCTCAGTAAGTCCTCAAGGACAGGCTTTGAAAAAAAAGGATTTTGTCAGAAACATTTCTAAAATGTCTTAAGCCTTCTGCTGGTTGAATCTTCTTGACTGAGGTCATCTGCTTCAATATTCCTTAGTGTGGTCAGATCACTACAAGAAAATGTCTTATCTGCGACCGCTATATCCAGTCGTTGATAATAGTATTAACGACCGCTATCTGCGACCGCTATGAATTCTAGTCGCTAGTTACTATCAGCGACCGCATGTGGTCGCTGATCTGTCGCTGGAATGAATTTCCCTCCCAAAAATTGGTGCGAAACTTTGGCGCGGCGACCACTCTCTATCAGCGATCGGAATCAGTCGCTAATATGTCCACATCATTAAAAATTAGCGACCGCACGCGATCACTGATGGCGGTCGCTGATTCTCATAAACTTAATCAGGTTCAACAGTTCGCTCGATCAGTACTGAAGATAAAAGAGAGGGAGAAACAGGCGAGAGGGAGAAGAGGGAGTAGGGGGAGAAGAGAAGAGGGAGGAACTGCTGCTGATGCCTTCACCACTGACATCGTCGGCCGACGCCTTCACCACCGCCGGTAACCCCTTTAATTAATCCCTAAACCTTTACTATTTTTCTGTTATTGTTGATTGAATGGCCATGATTTTTTTTTCTGAAGATGTGAATGTGTTGATGTTCTGCTTCTAGATGCCATTTTCTTGAATTTTGTTTACTGTTGTCTTGATTATTTATATAATTCAGTTAAATTTAGGTTTAATTTGGGTTTGACTGAAAATCCAAATGGGTTTGACTGAAAATCCAAATGGGTCTCATCGTTTTGGTCTTTGGCCATGAGAACAGACAAAAATGTTTTGGTGTCGGGCACTAGTTTGAGAGCTACCTGAAAAACACATCATTTGGTTAGAGTAGATTTCAAGTCACAAGTGGTTAGAGAGTTGTAGTGCCATTGTATGATATTTGTGCAAGTTTCAGAACTTAAAATAACATTGAAATAGTTATGGTTAAACTTTTTAGTAGAAGACTACATTATTATTTATAAGCATGTCATGTACTGTTTGTAATTATGTTCATTAGGGCTAACTCAATATGGTTATTAGTGGAGCTTGATCCGACATTGATTCAAAGGTGAATGTTTCAGCTGGATACGGATAGGGTGAAATTGTCACATAACTTACTATCGTTAAGTTCTATAGTTTTTTGTTGCATTGTGTAAGGGATTGGATCCTAATAGGTCCAGAAAAATAACAGGATTAATATAGTAAAAGATTTTATTTATAAAAGAACAATCATAACATAATATTAATCATTTGGATTTGGCCCACAAAAAGGACGCTAGGTAACCATATCCATAAAAGAACAATCATAATAGAATCAGGAAATATTACTCGATAAGCACGAACAGCTTCCACAAATTCCCGAGTTGAAGCCTAAATTTAGAAAAATGGATACTCAGAACATTCATTCATTCAATTGGTGTGGTAAGGGAAAGTTTATGTAACACAATAATGGTAATATTCAAAAAATGAAACAACAAACAAACAAAGCTAAGCAACATAAGATAAATCGATTAACATCTGCTCCACAATTGCACTTCTTGCACTATTGCACATATGCTCCCCAAAACATGAATTTGTTTTGCTATATTGCAGACTTCCTGAGGTTTATAGCACCAAGTACCCATATATAAAATAATGAGTTGTTAACTTGAATCACATGATTAATGTTCATAAAAATAATGAGTTGTTTCCAAAATATCCATACTTGTCTAAATCTTCATATATAAGTCAAATGGCCATATATGCATTCGTATTCACAGTTGTGTTATACTTCCTTGGTATTTAATATATGTGATGCTATGTTAATTGCTTATACATTATTGTTGCTCTTATATGCCTACAAACTTGACCATCAAGATATTTTCATCACCTAATGTCCTATCCTATGTAGAAGAGTTTTTGTTGTGTTTAGATATGGACCCTGGAATATATAAAGGCAATGAGTATATGTGATATTATGTTAATTGCTTATACATTCTTGTTGCTCTTATATGCCTAAAAATGGTCAAGTATGCATGCCCTCGTGCATGTGGATAGTCCATATTATAGGGGAGACTCTGTCAAAATTTTTTCGTTGGTAGGGTAATTGAACAAAGGTGTATACTTATATTATACCTACATATATGCAAAAAATAATAATGTAGACTTGTCCCAATGCATATGCAGACCATGCATGATGCAATGATTCATATTCTACCCCTAGGAATATGAATATGCAGACCATGTATAATGCAATGATTCATATGTAGACGCGTCCCAATGCATATGCAGACCATGCATGATGCAATGATTCATGCATGTAGATAGACCATGCATGATGCAATGATTCATATATGATGCACACTCATGTTATATATGTATGTATAAGCATCATAAATGGCATTGAGTTGAATTGTAAATCTCTAACAAGGGAATACAATAATTCATGTCAACATAGGTACCGTGGTATCATGGACCTCTATTCAGACCGTAGTTGGATGAGACGATGAAAGTTAAGTGCCTATATTAACTATGAATTCATTTAATAAGATGCAGTTGTTGTAGGCTTTGACTGAGGGATCAACGATTCCGGCTAATGTACAAGTCCTAGCTATGGGACCAGACAGGGACCAAGTTAGCCGCAATGGTTGTGAATTTCATACAAAGGCATATGGGCGTGGTAAAAGAACAACGAACTCTGGAGTGTGTGTCCAAGGAGATTGTTATAATGAGCTTGGTCGTGCCTTTTATGGGGAGTTGGAGGAAATCGTAGAGTTGTCGCATGACAAGGCACGCATGTATGGGGTCATATTAACTTGTTCAAGTGTCATTGATTTGATTCGTAAAAGGGATACGTGTTAATGCATACATGGAATCGCCAATATCAACCTCCATAGTCTCACAGTACTCCAACAAACCGTTTGTTTTACCAACTCAAATAGTACAAGTATACAACACTCCTAATCCTGTTAGGAAAAGGGATAGATCGCCTTCAGATTGGCAAGTTGTAATTCATACTCCCGCAGCAATGTGTCCAAGTAATAAAGTGGGATTTCTACCAAGAGGAGATGCTTTATAGACCTCCTATAATAAATATAAAGGACAACAATGAATTAATCCAGTTAGAGGGTGGAGATGAACCTGATGAATTGGATCCTGAGACAGTTATTGTGCCAGATGACAGTGATACTGAGGAAGAGTTATTGACTGACACTGACACAGAATCTAAAGAAGAAGATAGTTATGAAACTTCGATACTTGTACAAAATGATTATGACTCAGACAACGATTTTCATTAAAATGTATGTTTACTTTTAATTGTATTACAATGAATTACATATAGGAATGTTCTCTACATCCTTCACATGTTTATGTACCTTTCATTTATAGTTGTCGTAGTTAACTATTTGTCATTTTCTATAAAATGTATGTTTAGTTTTAATTATATTACATACAATTACATATATACATGTTCTCTATATCCTTGACATGTTTATGTACCTTTCATTTATAACTCATACTAACATCCTAAATTTTTTATTTATAGATGTCTTCTGAACCAGCAGCACGAAAGGGCGGGTTGGGTCGAGGCCCTAATCATGTGCCGAAGGCCCCGACAAATCCGGATGATCGCATTCTCATACAGATCCGTCCTCCTCCAGAAAGCACGTAAGTTAAACATCGTGCATATATAACAATTTAATATTTGGCAAAACTATGTTTTTCACCACTATACTTGGCAAGTTTTACTTATTACACCACTGAACTGTTAATTTTTTGTATTATCCCATTAGACTAATTAAAATATTAAAATTGGGTCATTCCGTCCAAAAAAGTTGACAGACGTTAAAGTAGTACTGAAGTGGCGCTGATGTGGCAAAAAAAGAAAAAAATATTGCTTATGTGGCAAAAAAAAATCAAAAACAGATTTAAAAAAAAAAATTAAACATTTTAAAGTTTTAAAAATAACAAAAGCATAATAAAATAAAACAAAAAATAAAAAAAAGTTTTTTTAAAAAAATAGATTTTTTAAAAAATAGAATTTTTAAAAATGCTTTTTTTTTAAAAATATAATTTTTAAAAATAGATTTTTTTTAAAATGATTTAAAAAAAAGTAATTCTATA
The DNA here is from genome assembly GCA_020205615.1 of Panax quinquefolius. Classification (NCBI taxonomy): domain Eukaryota; kingdom Viridiplantae; phylum Streptophyta; class Magnoliopsida; order Apiales; family Araliaceae; genus Panax; species Panax quinquefolius. The sequence goes on from CM035166.1 coordinate 20,733,599, forward strand.
AAAAATATATATATTTTTAAAAATGATTTTTTAAAAAAGATTTTTTAGAAAAATAGAATTTTTAAAAATGATTTTTAAAAAAGTCAATTTTTAAAAATCGATTTTTAAATTATTTTTTAAAAAGCGAAATTTTTAAAAATATACTTTTTTAAAAATGATTTTTTAAAAATTATGTTTTTTAAAATTTGCATTTTAAAAAAAGCAATTTTTTAAAAAGTTCTATTCTTTTGAAAAATCTGATTTTAAAAAGTTTCGCTTTTTAAAAATCATTTTTTTAAAAAAATTCTATTTTTTAGAATTCTATTTTGTTTTAAAAATACATTTTTTAAAAAAATGTATTTTTATAAATTCTATTTTTTAAAATCTGCTTTTTTAAAAATATATTTTTAAAAAAATCATTTTTATTTTTTTATTTTATTTTATTATGTTTTTGTTATTTTAAAACTTTAAAATGTTAATTTTTTTTAAAAAAAATCTATTTTTGATTTTTTTTACCACATAAGCAATATTTTTTTAATTTTTCGCTACATCAGCGCCACGTCAGCACTACTTTAACGCCTGTCAACTTTTTTGGATGGAATGACCCAATTTTAATATTTTAATTAGTTTAATGGGGTAATAAAAAAAAATTAAAAGTTCAGTGGTGTAATAAGTAAAACTTGCCAAGTATAGTGGTGAAAAATATAGCTTTGCCTTTAATATTTCCATTGTTATAAATATATTTTAATGTAAATTATTATATATTGTAGTGATTTTCAAGATAGTAAAATTGTGAAATGCTTTTTCACAATTATGCTTCTGTAAGCGGCCTTTCGCTAGTGATTATATGGGCGAAACACGCCTCTACCCCATAAGATGCAAATAATAATTTCGTATATTTTTTTATCACTCGATAGATAATACATAGTTAATCAAATAATATTGTTTAGTAATGTTGGATTATGGTAATATAATGCTTTTAATATTATTATTGTTATTTTATTTGCAAAAGCGGTATGGATGACGCTATAGGTCTTGATTATTCGAATAATCGTTCCTAAGAAGTTTGCCGTCAGAACTAAAGATAATCTGAACAAGGAACGACAGAAAGCCCTGCATAATGCTGAGATTGACCATCCAGGACAAGGTGAGCAGTATATGCATGAGCATAGCCCCTGGTGGTGCGCAACCCATATTGGTGCAAATATGTGACTAGTGGAGAGCTGAGGGTTGGGTCAAGAGGCGCAAGACTGCCGCCTCAAATAGATCCTCAGGTGTATCTGAAGGCAAAAAGGCAAAAGGTATGTATCGAGGCAGCAATATATCACAGCTGCATCATATTGCTGCCAGGGTACATATGTTATGTTTACAGTCATGTTTTGTAGCTAAAATATCATATGTTTACATATTAATATGAGAAAATGAATTGTAGGAGTCTCAGTCTCAAGGTCAACCTATCAATAAGTTAACTTTATACTAATATGTTGTTTATAAATTGTGACGATCTTTTATAGCATTTTTTTATTTATTTTTAACTATATAATTGTTATCCTTCTGACAGGACACTTATATGAATTTAATGAACGAGCGTTATCCTGAAGGCACCCCGCATCCGTCGATTGATCAAGAATTATGGGAAAGGGCGTCAGTCATGAAGAAAAACTATGTTAAAGGCCAAGGACAAAAACGACGCCATCACCATCATCGCTGCACAGTGCTACTCGACTACCACATAAATTAGGTCATCCACCTATCATACTTCTTGACGACCGTGAGAGTGATATGTCAGGATCGTGATCTTCTTCAGATATCTTTGGTGCATCTGCAGTCTCTGAGTCTTGATGAGTTGGCGGATGCAGTGGCGGCAGCAACAACACAACATCAGGATGACGATGAGGTATATATCGATATTATTACTGTCACTATCTTACTTATATGTTTCACTAAATTGTCTATTGTTTAGCTTTCCCTAAGTTATAGCAGTATCAACACATATATGTAACATGTTTTATTTTTTTGTTAATTACAGGGTCCTGATTTGGATGATCCATGAAGATTTAGATTTGTTTTTTAGATATTTAAAGTCCTGTAATCTTTTATATTCATTCTTTGGACAATTGTATTAGTTTACGATTGTATTATGTTGTGTTGGTTTACGATTCTATCATATGGATGGATGTTTATATATACTATTATGGATCGATGTGTTAGGATATATATAAATCATGGATGGATGTTTATATGGATACTTATATATACTGCTGTGTTTTGGGATAGAAAGCAGGTACAAAACAGGTTATTTTTGGGAAATCAACAAAACAGGAAAAATATTTAATAAAAAAAAACAACATCAGCGACCGCATGCGGTCGCTAATACTCTAAAGCGGTCGCTGATAGCTATTTGGAAACCAAATGATCGAATCGGTTACATTATTACCTGGTCAATTGACACATATACCACATCATCCTCGACACCGACTCGGCAGATGAGTCGAGTAATGACGACAGTCGGTCATTTGTATCTTGATCGCTAATAAGTCGGTCATTTGTTATTGGTCGTGTGATGTCCACTCAAATGACCAGATTACTACTATTAATATCGGCGACCACGATTGGTCATTAATACTCATCTCATGACCGTCTGCGATCAGCAGAGATATCTATCACGATAAGCCTTTTTGTTGTAGTGGATAGACCAAGTACCTGCAGGTTAGATACATTTCTATTTTTGGTACCCATGGTTAAATGAGTCCTACTAGGTTAGTTTTCATAATTCCTATTTCTCATTTATTTGAATTATCATCATATTGATCACCAACAATCATATTCGTGCATGTATCTCAATTTAGATATTACATTTTAAGATGCACGATGATGAGTGTGTGTAAGATTATCCATTTTAATAAAACACTCTTTTTCTTTGATGGTTTCATCATTTGCTTGGTTATGTTCACAGTTTAAATGTTCACAGAGTGAGAATCAACTCTATCACTTATTTATATATGGTTGATTCATGGAGGTGATCAGTTTCTACGAGTCTTCAAGATACTCTTATAGAACTGATCATACTCTATGTATTATCAAAAACTTAGAACATTGGTTTGTACATACATATATTAACATATCAGCAAAGATTACTCCACTTAAGATCAATTAAATCTTGATATGCTTATGACCTATTTCAGACTTCTTTCAAGATGTAATTTTCAACCTAAAAATTGGATGGAGGGAAAGTTTATTAGCATTCGAGTTTCCAACCTCAGTGTACTTTCTCTCGTCCCCTTTTTAGGTAGAGTATTGTCTCTTGATAGAATACTATTACAGTGCATAAGATGGTGCAACATGAAGTACACATTTATATTAATAAGGAACCGTACCTTTCCACTATGAGTTTCTTGACAGTCATTTATCTTGATATAATGAGGATAGGCATTGATTTGCATAATTTTTCATTCACTCCTGACAGTTTGTTGCTCCAGTTGTCCATAGATTAATCAGTCATAGTCTTGAAGATGTAAGCTAAGAGACTCTTGGCATTTTTAATTCTTTGACAACCTTGAGTCCTTAAGGTTCACATCCAGCTACTGGTTTGCCAAATACAGATTTGAGAAATTCTTCTTTCTTCTCTGGATAAGTACTTCTTAGCATATATGGCCTTTTCATCTTTCAGACTGGTGGATGCTTGACTCTTTTTTGTCGATGCCTCTTAAGCTTCCTTGCCTGGTCTTCAGACTACAAGATTGACTGTGGCCAAGGATTGGTCTTGTTGATATTGTGACAACCCGAGAATTTGGATATTTATAAAATCTTAAAATATTGAATTAAGGTTAAATAATAAACCTAGACAGAAAATAAGTGGATGGATTCGATATTTTCAGGAAGGAATTTTGTGAATCGAATTTTTTTGTGGTGAATTATTCAGGATTAAGGGTATATGTGAATATGTTCTGTGTATATAGTATTATATGTGTACGGTATGTGGTTAAGGGTCAAGGGTTGACCAGATAAGCTATATCAGTGGAAAACCCTAGTATTATATCAAGAACATCAACGTTTAGTTCGAAAATTCTATCGATTAATAAGAAACCCTAAAACCGATTCGGGAAACCCTAATTTTAGTTCTGGGAATTTGAAACACTAATTCGAATTTTAGAAACCCTAATTTGGGGATTTAAATGCTATGTATAAGGCTTTTGGGTATTAATTACAAATCTAATTAGGGATAACCCTAATGATTAATTAGAATTCTAATAATTAGAAACCCTAGTTATTAGAAACCTTAAGTTGTAAATTTGAAACCCTAATAGGTAATTAATTAGGTAATTTTAATTTTAATTAAGGATATATTAATCCTAATTAGCAAGATTGAATTATGATTAGGAAATCTTAGTATAATTATAGAATCCTAATTATAATTTAAAAATATTAATTTTTTATTTTGAAAACCAAAAATTGAAAATCTTAGAAATTAAATTGCAAAAATCTAAGGGTTAAACTCTAAACCCTAAGGGTTAAACCCTAAACCCTAAGGGTTAGGGCAAATGACATGTATGCCAATAAATTTTTGTACAAAATGACTATTATACCCTTTTTGCATTCTTTATTAGCTAACTTGTAATTGTTGTCCTAGTTGTAGTTGGTAATCAACCCTAGCCCTAGCCATGTGGCTTATGTTCCAGCAATCAGCAGCTATATCATACCAATTCATTGAACCAAAATCAAAAGTTAAAAAAGTTAGGTAATAAACTTACTTTACTTGCTAGCCTTGCCAAGTCTTTTCTCTCTCTCACTCTCCTCCGAAAATTTTGAGAGGAACCAAGTGTTAAGGAAAGCCAAGAACATCCCTTAGCTCTCCTATATCAGATCATCAAGGACAGAAATCAAAGATTAAGGTTAAAGAGGTATAAAAACCCTAACTTGAAAATCTATGTATTTGATGTTAGATGTTGTTAATGATTGGTTAGATATGTGTTAGAGGGTGTCTTTTAATGATCTGGGTTGTTAGATCATGGATCCATATTATGTAGGTACTCGAAATTGAAGTTTTTAGAAATCTGGAAAAGTTGAAAAGTGTGGCCTGACAACCGAATGTCAGGGCATCTAGATCTCTGTGTATTAGATGTTATATGTATTAGATGTTATAGATGTGTTCTTTGCCATGAGGAGAGTAGACTGGAAGTGAAATCACTTCCATACCAAGTCTAGATCTCTAGATATAAGCGGTCAAAATACGTTGGCCGATCACGAAACTGCTTTCTGGGCAGCCCAAAAATTCCCAAGTAACTCTGACAAGACATTTACGGCCTTTGATCTTGCTACTGTTTATGTTTTAGTCCATGTTAGTGCTTTAATCTTGTAGCTTGACATGAGGACAAAACCTCCATGCTTTTATATTACTCAGATCACGACCAGAATGAAAAGTAATCATGGTCAAACCAACACGTTGACCCGGTTATTTCTACGACGAAATCTGAAAACCCGTAAGTCGTCGAAACAACTTCGACAAGCGTTTGGTTACTTTTAATCTCCCACCTGTTATGTTGTTAGACTGTTATAGTGCATGATAATTGTAGCTTAACATATGGACTGCATGATTGAACCTTTACAACACATAAACATGACATGTAAATCAAAGATTCAAGACTGCAAAGTAGGACCCTTAACACTGCTTGAGTTTCTGGGCAACCCAGAAACTCAAGAACACGTCTGACAAGGTTTTCTGTAGATTAGATCTTGCTTTTGTGTTATGATTTGGCTATGGAACTTGATTAGGGTTGTAGTACTACATCAATACTACAACATTAACATAATAGACAACCCTGATAACATCAAAATCATAAAATTTGAACTAGTCAAAGGTAGTACCCTGCAATTAGACTTTGAAGGCTCAAGAACACGTATAGCGACAGTTTTGTCGTTATAGGGCCCTTTAGCGACAGTTTATTTCTAAAATTAATTATTTTATTAAATAAATAGAAAAAAATAGTTTTTAATTATTAAAATTACATAATAAATTTCTAAAAATTATTTTAAAGCCTGAAAAATTAGTTTTTAATTATTCTGAATATATTTCATAAATATTTAATATTTTTGGAATAATAATGGTATTTAATTTATTTAATTATAATATTAAATAAATTATTTAAAAATAATTTTAATACATGAAAAATCATAAATAATTATATTATGGTATAAAAAAATATTTTAAGTTATTTTTAATGACTTTTAATATTTTGTGATGAATTTTATTAATTAATTAATATTAATGATAATTAATTTATTTAATAAATATATTAAATAAATTATGGAAAAATAGAATTAATGATTTAAAAATCATATAAAAATGGTGTAAGTGTTATAAAAATATTTTAAGTTATAAAATATAACTTTTGATATTTTGTCATGAAAATATTAATATTTTAATATTAAAAGCAAATATCGGATAATGGATTTAAAGGATTAAAATTATATCAATGTGTTTTAAGGTATTAAAAATACTTTGATATATTATAAATATATTATAATATTATGTTATGATTTTATTAATATTTAGTATTAAATAAATATTAATGATAAAGAAATTATGTGGTATTTAATTCTTATAAATACGATTTTAATGATTGAAAAATCATTTTAAATGGTAATAATTATCTGAAAATTATTACGAGCTTATGAAAAATATATTTACTGATAATAAATTATCTAAGATAATTTTTAAGTGTTTAGACAGAGTTTAATTGAACTTAAACTCGATATTTATCCGACTAGGCCGTTAGGATATCAGAATTGTGCCGAACTCGACTCGAATTATAATATTTTGACTTGAGGTTAGGTTTTCTGTGCTGTATAGACTGATAGGGTTATGTGTTAATGTGTTTAGGTTATTTTAAATATTGTAATGATATTATTCTAATTTATATATTGATATTATTTATATATTAGGTCTTCAGACAAAGCTTATTAAAATGCGTAACGATAATCAACGGAACATGCAAGTTTTTCTTAACTCGACCTCGAGTTGTTTCATTTAAATATACTTGTGGTTAATCATTGCTGATTGCCATGTCTAAGAATTATTTAATCGCACTATGTGCATACTGCATGTATTCATCAGGTATGAAAGGCTGATCACCTTCATTACCTTTCGGTCCAAATATATATATGTTCATGTTCCATGTTCGTTCAGCTATATAAAATTTGTTCATGCTAGTTTGCAATTATATTGTAGAATTGTAGACCGCTTTTGTTCAATTCTTTCAATCATGATATATCCTTAATTTATTGAACTTAAACTTTTTGGGCAAACTTGTAACATTCAAGAATTTTAATTGTAATATTAAATATTTATTGAATTATATAAATATTTAATGGATGTGTTTATCGTTGAATAAATATTTGTTTAATTGATTTGATTTTATGTGGTTAATTATTTGTTAAATAAATAATTAATGAGTTAAGGAAATTATTATTATATTGATATTTCAATTTGATGGTTAATTATTTGTATTGAGTTATGTGATTAAATAATTTATTTAATACATTGTTATTTGAATTAATTAATTAAGTATGAAAACTTAATTAAATATAGTGTGACAAATAACTATATTATAAGGAGTATTAAAATAAATTAAAGTAGTTTTAATTGAGTTTACCCAAACAAGGCTTAAAGATATTAAATCTTTAATTTAAAGACTTTTTGCTAAACAAAGCCCTATGGCTTTTGGATTTCCTTTTTAATTATAATAATAATAAAATAAATAAATAAAAATAAATATATTTACAAGTTATACGTTATATTTTGTAATTGTAATTATAACTAATATAATTATTAGACTTATTATGGCCATAGTCGTTTTATGTTTACGTTGGTTTATCAGTTGGGTTATGTTAGTATCCTAGACTATTACTGAGAGCTTGACAGAGAGAATTGAGAAAGGAGCTTGAGAGAATTTGAGAGAGATTGGTCTGCAATTAGCAAGGATTATATTAACAAATTGAAGGTATGTTCATAATCTTAGTATTACATATACATATATGTTCTGATATGTTTTACGGCATGAAGTTTCATACTCTGTGAATTTCATAGGTCTAGAATTGTTTCTATGTAATTCAATTATGATGATTACATGTGTTTATGATGATTAGAGATTATGTTTAAACAAGGAAATTGTATGCTAAATTTGGATAACAGTAGGAAAATACAACAGTGTATATTTATATGTATATTTTTCATATGGCTCATGTAAGTACCAATGTTGAGGGTCAATTTGTATGTTAATGTGTGAATTGAGGCTTGATTATGCTAGTCTATTAAGAAACAAGCATAACGTAATTTGAACGAAGTAATTTGGACAAGAATTGAAATCACAGTGTTAATTTTCGTGAAGGATGTCCAAGAATGGAGTTTTCATACGAAAATGAGAAATTAAAATAGTTAAAATTGTTATTAAATTGTGCTAAGTGGTTGAATATGTTAGCAATCATGTCTATGATAGTGTTATATTTATTTTATATGTTAATTTCACTGTTTAGTGGGTGAAATTCGTGTTTGTTGGTCTAAAGTCGGCTACTATTCATAAATGGACTGCTTCTTCTCTGTGCACCAAATAAGAATAAGATCGTAATATATATTGCGCCATACAAATCGATATGAATGGAGCTTTCTTCGCTGCTGCAGATTTTGGGGAAGACTTATCACTTGGTCTAAGGTTATGATTAAGTGTCAAACATGTAGTAAAAAGGTTAAAACAGAACCATGATATGCAATTGATAAATTCAAAGTTTTGAATGATTAGTAAGTGATGAACGTGGTATACTAGAATTTAATGAGCATGATGAATAGTAAACAGGTGTGGTGAGGGTTAACACTTGTAATTTCTGATATTTACATGATATCTTAAGACTTGTGATAAAATAATAAGTCTAACTAAAAATACGTGTTATGTTGAAATGTGAATGTTAGTATATCTAATAGATGGTGATTCTAAACCTATATATAGGCAAACGTGAGTTTAATATTATAGCTTACGCTCGAGGCAAGTTCTTTAACTCTACTCTTATAATAATTGTGTAAGCTTCTAAACTTATCTTTTTACATTGAGTAAGTTTCTTGTATCTAGTTTATTTATGATGATGCAAGTTCCAAAATCTCATTTATTACATTGAGCATGTTTAATCCTAAATTATTGGAATTCTAATCATTTTTGGCTTACTCTAGCTTGTTTATAGTTAAACAAGTTTCTCTAGTTCATTCTTTTATAATAAATGTTTCTTGAACTTTAATTCCTTGTGTTGAATTGTTCAACCACTTTGTAAAAGTTATTACCATGTGGAGTAAGCATTGTTTCCAGCTTGCTATCAATTAGTGCATGTTCGGTAATTAAATTTCTAATTTGGCAAGATCACAGACCTAGCTTATTATTGTTCAAGCCAAGGTTTATCATTTTCTTCATTTTGATCAACACTTATGCTCTCTAGTTATTTTTAAGCATAAGTTTAGAACATAGTCAGTTCACCTATGATTCTCAAATGTTCTACGTTATGTTGTTATTAAACAACTGTTGTGTTATCAAGCATTGTTGATTCAACTAGTTCCCTAGTTGATGATCGTCAAACTTCAAATTACCCTTGAAAGCGTATCCAAACCAAACTTTCTTTGGTGCAGACTTGTACTCTAAATATTGAGATGAACAACCCTATTATTAGGGGTTTACGGTTAACGTTGAAATGGTTGTGCACAATACATTGTACGAAGGGCTGATCCCCCTAAGTACGCGGAGTCCTTATAGTCTTATGACTGTTAAAGTTAAAGTTGAAAGATTACTTATAACTGTGGACATGGTTCGTGGTCATTAGACTCTCAGTAGTATATTTCAGAATGTTAATGGAACATATCATTCAGTTCTATTGAGCCTATTATTTGGCAAATAATGTAAAGTTTATTCATTCTTATTTCAAGTGAGCTTTGTTTTCTCACTCTTGCTTATATAACTATTACAGCTAAGGATGAGAAGGTAGATGTACCTAGCACCAGTAAGGGAAAAGGGAAGATGAACAAGTATTGAAGACTTGTACTATGTTGACACTTATTTATCAGACTTTAATTTGATTGATGTAATGAAGTATTTATTTAATTTCCACATTTGAATGATTGTAATTAAAGGTTAGATAACCTGAGAGATTTTTTTATTAATATAATCCTGTATGGGCAGGTTTTATTATTCAATTTTATTATGATTGGGTAGTTAGATATGAATGTTTTGATTAAGTGAACACCAAATTTTGAGGTAATGAAGTACCGGGATTTGGGGGTGTCACAAAACTTATTGCTCACCCTTGCTATATCATGATAAACATTGCAGATAAGGCGAATACGTTCGGGTACAAGGAAAGGTTAAAGCCAAGTTCAGCTTGGGATAATATGTACAGCTAAATTGTAATAGTATAATATGATAATAATGTTATATGTTAGACAAGTTATGAATTGTGTATAAGTTAAGGTTACTCGACCTTGGGGAATAGTGTGTAAAGTTTATTGTATAAACAATTTATGTTTATATCTTCTGCAATAGTAATAGAATGATTGTACCGGATCCGCAGTGATTTGGGACCCGGATTTGGGGCTCTCATAGATATGGCAGTTAAGAACACGGACTAATTTGTAATGATTTTTGAACGGTTTAAAGTATAGTCTTTGCTACTTGTTTTGGCTAGACGATAATGATTTGAAATATCAAAATATATTTTTATTTATCACTTATGTACCATGTAACCTGGTGCAGAGATGATAAAAAGTTGATGGAGTTGTAAATACATGAATACTTAGTGTTGAATTTGATCTAAAATCGTTATTCCACTATTGTATGATGTGTTATGACAAATTCACTCGATGACGACATCCTCAAACAGGTTGTTAATACAGTACGGTATCATGACGTCATTTTCAAAATTTTAATTTGCCAACGGGGTTTTGGCTATACACTTCGTATTTCGATTGAAATTGATTACTGATATGAATCTAAGCTATTTGATTCGGCTAGACCAACTTTTATGAAAATTCTAAATGTTCTTTGAAAATTTTCCCGAACCAAATTGTTTTGTTACGGAATTTTATGATAAGGCTGAGGTAAAATTTTTGTGCCTATGGCAGAGATGAGAAACAGATCAAACCAGTATTACTAGGCCAGTACAGGGCAGAACGAGCTGATTACCCACTATGTTCATAAGATCAGTGCAGTTTGCGGATGAATTTCCATAAAACCTTTGCGAAAATGACAGACAATAGTCTATATAACTCTTCAACAATATTTGAATTTTTTTAACCTTGTGAGGAATGTTTTGGGTAATATGTGATGCTGTGAATAAATTGTAAGACCCCAAATTATTAATAAATGAAATTTAATTCCTCTATTTATTATTTTGAAATAGTAAGGGTTGATTTGATTAATGTGGTTAGTTATGGGTAAAATGCGCAAATATTTTAAATAAGTAAGTGGTTATAAAATATTCATTTTTATCGGAGAATATTCGTTTGGTCGTGGAATATTCTTACTTGTCGGAAATATTCGCATGCGGTACCTTAACCTTGTGTGGGCCCCATAACGAAAAGCGATTGGATGAAGAAAACGACAAGTATAAGTTGTTTATAAATAACGACGTAGTTGTTACCATTAATACTGTTGAAATACTCGGTGGTTAAAACATAGTAGCACACGGTATTGCACCAATTCATCGATTCTTACGTAAGAAGGCACTACTCAATAATTGTTACGGTAATTCTTTCAATATTTTCTTTTATTGATTCAATAATTGCTACGTTGATATTTTATATTACCGTTGTTTTAATAATTGTCACTTTACGGTATTTTTCATTATCGAACAATAATTCATATTATCCTAATAATATTATTAGATAACATTATTGGTAATGTCTAGAAAGTTACGTCTAAGGAGAGGTTTGGTCACCTAATTACGCGCTAGTAAGGAGAAATCCTTATTGGAAAGCCCCCTCTTTCCTGGGAACGGCCTGGTTGCTAGTATTGTGATTCTGTAATATTATTTGTGAATAATTAATTATTGATTTATATGATAAGGAAAATATTCATTTTATGTGGATATAGATGGAGAAAATTTTTAATGTGACAATTGTTGAAAATTAATATTTTATCTTTTTCTGATAAAATAATTCATTTAAATATATTATTATATTTTAATAATATAATAATGGGGATATTTTTTACAATGAATATGAGTATATGAGGAGGAAGAGTATTTTTGTTGCAAAAGTTGTTTAAAACATGTTAAACATGTCTGTGGGCCCATTTCTTGACTGAAATTTGATTATAGCCTGTAGAATCGCCCGTTTGTAAATTTCGGTCAATTTTTGTTTGGAATTTGGAAAAACTTTCTTCTGCAAAGTTGTAGATAGTGGAATTTCCTATGGAAAAGACATAAGGTTTGAATTTTTCTGACAAAAGGGCCATTTATTATGAATTATTGAAGTTACGAAGTTTCGAAGTTCCGAAATAATTGATTTTTGGAAGTTTTAATTATTTTTTTTAAGAAAAACGTTTTTTTTTTACATTTTTGGGCCTCATTAAACATGTGTTAAGTTGCTGAATTCAGATTCTTGGTGTACGTAGTAAATTTATATAAATATATTATTATTTTATTAAATTTTCTGTTTTGGTGTTCTAAGCATTTTCCTATAAATAGGGTGCTTAGGTTAGAATTGAAAATCACACCAGAAACTAAAGTTTTCTCTCTCTTTCTCTCTCTATATTATCGAGCGTATTCTTGTGAGTATTTTGATACCTTGAGTGTTGCTATACGGTGCGAGTTCCCTTCAACACTATATTCAATATTCCAGTCAGAAGTACTGTCTTTTCGAGGTAAGGGATGTTATTTTCTTCTTAAATGATATTATTTTCTTCAATATCATTATGCCGAAATATTGGTTTGAACTTTTTATCAAATTTGAAACTTTTTGTGTCGGGGTTACTATTCACGTATACGACACTATTCACGAATACGACACTATTCACCGAAAAATGAAATTTTCTTCTTTTTGTCCAAAATATCTATTATGGATACTAGCTTTGATTGTACTCATGTTTTGATCATTCTTGAATTTTACTCCACTATGATTATTTATAAGGTATTTTTGGACATGGATAAACCGAAATACGAATCCTTAATATTTGTTATTTTGTTTCACTGGATTCGTTTCCTTTAAAATATTTTTCATCATCCTCAGTCCTAAATGACGATATTACTGAATATCTTTGGCCCGTAGTGCAAAGATGAACATGTGTTTAGATGAACATGACCAACTGGTGAATATCTTTGGCCTGTAGTGCAAAGATGAATATTTGATTTATGATGTATATTGATTGATGTTACAGGGATAAAATATTAATGATGGACTTTTAAATTCATAGATAATAGTAGATTTCATTCCCTACGTAACTCTTCTATGAATTATTATTTCCGCTGCAAATATTAATCTGAAACTTGTTGTCTATTGTATTTTATCAGATTTTTCCTTGTTGAAGACTAACGATAATTTGTTCTATATTATCTTAGTCATAATATTCTTTACTGAGCTAGTTGAGCTCACCCTTTTTCCTTTTTGTTCCATTTTTCTTCTTAGGAGGCGAGAATGTAGTGAGTACTAGTCGGGGTATGGAATGAAGGTTCTAGAAAGTCGTCTTAGTAGTCCTCACCATTTTTTGTAAAATAATGTATCAATAATTGTAATGAGGACTTATTTGGGTATGAATATTGTCTAGATGGCAATATTTGTATTTAAACTCACAGTTTTTATGTTGTATTATTAAAGTTGTAGTTGTACCATGTATTTTGACGACTCAGAATGGGTGTTGTATACTTATTTTTGGGGCGTCACATAAATGGTGAATGGTTCAAGGTGTAAGGTAAATTTTGGAGACAAAATTTTTAGAAGAAGGGGTGAATGAGACAACCCGAGAATTTATATATTTATAAAATCTTAAAATATTGAATTAAGGTTAAATAATAAACCTAGACAGAAAATAAGTGAATGGATTCGATATTTTCAGGAAGGAATTTTGTGAATCAAAAATTTTTGTGGTGAATTATTCAGGATTAAAGGTATAGGTGAATATGTTATGTGTATATGGTATTATATGTGTACGGTATGTGGTTAAGGGTTGACCAGATAAGCTATATCAGTGGCAAACCCTAATATTATATTAAGAACGTCAACGTTCAGTTCAAAAATTTTATCGATTAATAAGAAACCCTAAAACCGGTTCGAAAAATCCTAATTTCAGTTTCGGGAATTTGAAACCATAATTTGAATTTTAGAAACCCTAATTTGGGAATTTAAATGCTATGTATAAGGTTTTTGGGTATTAATTACAAATCTAATTAGGGATAACCCTAATGATTAATTAGAATTCTAATAATTAGAAACCCTAATTATTAAAAACCTTAAGTTGTAAATTTGAAACCCTAATTGGTAATTAGGTAATTTTAATTTTAATTAAGGAGATAATAATCCTAATTAGCAAGATTGAATTATGATGAGAAAATCTTAGTATAATTAGAGAATCCTAATTATAATTTAGAAATATTAATTTTTTATTTTGAAAACCAAAATTTGGAAATCTTAGAAATTAAATTGCAAAAATCTAAGGGTTAAACCCTAACTTTAAGGGTTAGGGCAAATGACATGTATGCCATTAAATTTTTGTGCAAAATGACTATTCTACCCTTTTTGCATTCTTTATTAGCTAACTTGTAATTGTTGTCCTAGTTGTAGTTGGTAATCAACCCTAGCCCTAGCCCTAGCCACGAGGCTTATGTTCCAGCAATCAGCAGCTATATCATACTAATTAATTGAACCAAAATCAAAAGTTAAAAAGTTAAGTAATAAACTTACTTTACTTGCTAGCCTTGCCAAGTCTTTTCTCTCTCTCTCCTCCGAAAATTTTGAGAGGAACCAAGTGTTAAGGAAAGCCAAGAACATCCCTTAGCTCTCCTATATCAGATCATCAAGGACAGAAATCAAAGATCAAGGTTAAAGAGGTATAAAAACCTTAACTTAAAAATCTATGTATTTGATGTTAGATGTTGTTAATGATTGGTTAGATATGTGTTAGAGGGTGTCTTTTAATGATCTGGGTTGTTGGATCATGGATCCATATCATGTAGGTGCTCGAAATTGAAGTTTTTAGAAATCTGGAAAAGTTGAAAAGTGTGGCCTGACAACCGAATGTCAGGGCCTCTAGATCTTTGTGTATTAGATATTCTGTGTATTATATGTTATAGATGTGTTCTTTGCCATGAGGAGAGTAGACTGAAAGTGGAATCACTTCCATACCAAGACTAGATCTCCAGATATAAGCGGTCAAAATACGTTGACCGATCACGAAACTGCTTTCTGGGCAACCCAAAAATTCACAGGTAACTCTGACAAGACATTTACAGGCTTTGATCTTGCTACTGTTTATGTTTTAGTCCATGTTAGTGCTTTAATCTTGTAGCCTGACATGATGACTACACCTCCATGCTTTTATATTACTCAGATCACGACCAGAATGAAAAGTAATCAAGGTCAAACCAGCTTTGACCAACTGCCTAGGACGAAATCTGGAAAACCCAGAATTCGTCAAGAACAACTTCTGACAAGCGTTTGACCGACCTTAATCTCTCACATGTTATGTTGTTAGACTGTTATAGTGCATGATAATTGTAGCTTAGCATATGGACTGCATGATTGAACCTTTACATCACATAAACATGACATATAAATCAAAGATTCAAGACTGCAAAGTAGGACCCTTAACACTGCTTGAGTTTCTGGGCAACCCAGAAACTCAAGAACACGTCTGACAAGGTTTTCTGTAGATTAGATCTTGCTTTTGTGTTATGATTTGGCTATGGAACTTGATTAGGGTTGTAGTACTACATCAATACTACAACATTAACATAATAAACAACCCTGATAACATCAAAATCATAAAATGAATCGTCAAAGGTAAGAGACGTCAATCGGACTTTGAAGGCTCAAGAATGAATTTAAGAACACCTATAGCGACGGTTTAAATCATTTATAGGGCTTTAGCGACAATTTATTTTTAAAATTAATTATTTTATTAAATAAATTGAAAAAATGGTTTTTAATTATTAAAATTACATAATAAATTTCTAAAAATTATTTTAAAGCCTGAAAATTAGTTTTTAATTATTCGAATATATTTCATAAATATTTAAAATTTTTGGAATAATAATGGTATTTAATTTATGAAATTATAATATTAAATAAATTATTTAAAATTGATTTTAATACATGAAAAATCATGAAAAATTATATTACTAGTATAAGAAAATATTTTAAGTTATTTTAAATGACTTTTAATATTTTGTGATGAATTTTATTAATTAATTAATTTAATAAATATATTAAATAAATTAAGGAAAAATAGAATTAATGATTTAAAAATCATATAAAAATGATTTAAGTGTTATAAAAATATTTGAAGTTATAAAATATAACTTTTGATATTTTGTCGTGAAAATATTAATATTTTAATATTAAAAGCAATTATCGGATAATGGATTTAAAGGTTTAAAAATCATATCAATGTGATTTTAAGGTATTACAAATACTTTGATATATTATAAATATATTATAATATTATAAAGATGATTTTCATTAATATTTAGTATTAAATAAATATTAATGATAAAGAAATTATGTGGTATTTAATTCTTATAAATACGATTTTAATGATTGAAAAATCATTTTAAATTGAAATAATTATCTAAAAATTATTACAAGCTTATGAAAAATATTTTTATTGATAATAAATTATCTAAGATAATTGTTAATTGTTTAGACAAAGTTTAATTGAACTTAAACTCGATATTTGTCCGACTAGGCCATCAGGATGTCAGAATTGTACCGAACTCGACTCATATATATCCTTAATTTATTGAATTGAAACTTGTTGGGCAAACTTATTGCTCACCCTTGATATATCATGATAAACATTGCAGATAAGAAGAATACGTTCGGGTACAAGGAAAGGTTAAAGCCAAGTTCAGCTTGGGATAATACGTGCAACTAAATTGTAATAGTAAAGTATGATAATAATGTTATATGTTAGACAAGTTATGAATTGTGTATAAGTTAAGGTTACTCGACATTGAGGAATAGTGTGTAAAGTTTATTGTATAAAATATTTATGTTTATATCTTCTACAATAGTGATAGAATGATTGTACCGGATCCGCGGTGATTTGGGACCCGAATTTGGGGCTCTCACAGATATGGCAGTTAAGAACACGGACTAATCTGAGCAGCTTCAGGTGTATATACACATTTACATGTACACAATATTTCCAACGTGTGAGCTCATCTGCATTTACAAGTGGCTTACTACTAAACTAAGTTTAGAACAATGTTTGTGCCTAGGATCAGACTCAAAGCGATTAGCTTTTGAAAATAGCATGAGAACTTGCTCTGATACCAATTGCTAGTTCCCAATAAGCACACAATAGATCTAGAAGGGGGGGGGGGGGGTTGAATAGATCCTTTTTAATTTCAAATACTTTTCTCGTTTATTTTGTGTTGCTAATGAATTAGCATATGACAAACATAATAATCTTTTCAAGCACAACGGAATAAGTGTGACAACCCGAGAATTTAGAAAAATTTTAAAATCATAATTAAATTATTTAAGGCTCAATATTAGAACCTAGACAGAAAATAAGTGTATGCGTTTGATATTTTTGGGAAGAAATTTTGAGGATTTCAAAATTTTGTAAAGGATTTTGGTGAATTATTCAGGATTAAGTGTATACGTGTATATGTTCTGGTTATATGGTCATTTATGTGTTCAGAATATGGTTAAGGGTCAAGGGTTGACCAGATAAATTTTATCAGTGTCAAACCCTAGGTATATATTAAGAACGTCAACGTTCAGCTAGAAAACTCTAATTTGAGAAATCAAAGGCTAAATATAATGTCTTAAGTATTTTTCATTATATATTAGGGATAACCCTAATTGCTAAATTAGAAACTCTAATGCTATGTATAAAACCCTAAGGGTTAAAAGTATGTGTGTAATGAATATGAATATAATGTATTTGTTTATTTGTTTATTATATAAACAAATAAAAGAAATTAGGTAATCTAATTATATATTAGGAATGAAAAATTAAATAACTTAAATGTTATGGTATGGGAGAATGATGGTATTTAAAATATATACTAATTTTAAAAGATTTATTTTATACATCTCAGGTAATTAATTTTATAACCTAATTATAGCAAGTCTAATTGGGTTAAGGAAATAAATGTGCATGAGTAAGGATTTATGTTATAATTGAGGAAATGAAAACTCTAATTAAATAATTAGGGAATGGTAATTTTAAGAGTGTTGGAATATGTTAATTGTTATGATCCAAAGAAACTAAATTGGTAAGCCCAAACATTAAAAGAATGATCCAATTTTTAGCCCAAGTGGGAGAGGACTTTTTGGACATTTAGTAAATCAAAGAAAGCATTAGATATGACTGGCCACACAACTGAACACACAAAGGGAAGGAAAGAGGGGTGAATGAAATGATTTCATTGCTTTAATTGGTCACCAACTATAAATGTGTCACTAATTTACTTGGACACTTATTTTTTTGTCCAAGAGTGCAAGCATCAATGTAATGACTAAGGAAGAGAAGAAGAGATGAGATTGGGGGATATATTTAGATATATAAAATATATCTATTACATAAATTACTAACAAACAAATAAAACCCATTTTCTCTTTCATCTCTTATTTCCTACTTTGCAACTAAAATCAACTAGAGAGAGAGGGGATAGGTTCGGCAGCTACATGAGGTAAAGGAGAGAAGGTTTTGGATCTTCATGCTACTCAAGATCATCATCTACTTTGAAAGATTAAGAAGGGCTAGCAAGATATCAAGGTATAAATCACCTTTTATTTAAGTTATTCTTAGTTGTTTTAATCAAAACATGGAGTTATGTTCTTGATCTTCAAAACTCTAGATCTAAAAGACCTAGAGTGTGTTATGTGTAGAACTATCTATTTTGAGAATCAAAAGTTAGATATAAAGTATGAAATGGAAACTAGGTTTTTCAAAATGTAGAAAATCCTAATTTTTAGCCTTGATGGTGTTTAACCTTGTGTTTGATGATTGTTTAATGAAATAGATCATGTATCATGGTAGAATCATGGGTGTATGAAGTATTAGTAAGTATTATGATGAGTTATGTTGGTTATTATGTGAAAACATGAAAGTTTTCTTAGAAATCACCAAGAGTTAAAAATCAGATTTTTGTGAAAATGAAACATGAAATTCAAATGATCATATCTCCTATTATATTTTGAATTTTTGAGTGTGGTCAAGTCCTAGAGTTTTATCTATGAGTTTTCTAACTTATCAAAGTGGAATCACTAGAAAAGGTGTTGTAGATTTTTGTGTGGACTGAGTTTAGCAAAGGAGTCAAAAAACAGAAAAATGACAAAAGTATACTGCCAAGAATTTTCCAGGGGCTTTTTCGGCAACTTAAATTGTGAAATAAATTCCGGCCTTTTTTGACATGAAAATATATGGTATAAAGTTCCTACTGTCCAAAAATGAGCTCATTCCGACTTAAAATGACCAATTTATGACCATTTCAATATTTGGGTTTTTCGGACGAAAATCGCTATAACCGGAGTTCTACAACTCCGATGGCAATGAAATTTAAACTGGAGTGTCACGTTAACACGTATAAGATTGTGTCAAGAGATGGGAATTTTTGGAGTTGAGCATGATAGGGCTAATTTCTTAAGCTACACACTAAAAATGATTTTTGAAAAATATTAAAGGAAGTTGGAAAATTATGAAAAAATACTTTTTGTGTATGATTTATATGTATATGTGTTTGGACAAAGGATAGAAAAATAATAAGTTGATTTGGTATTTTCGTGAAAAGGATATGGAATCCAGCTTGCTGAATTGAATAATTTATGCAAAACAGTTTACTGAATTGAAAATATGTTGAATCCAGCTTGCTGGATTGCAATCTAGTTACTGGATGTGATATCCAGTTTGCTGGATTGCAATTTAGTTTGCTGGATTGGCCATCTAGATATTGGATTAAGAATCCAGCTTGCTGGATTCCAAATCTGGGTTGCTAGATTGGTATTTGACTTATATGTTCAAGAAAAACTTATAATATATGTAATTAAAGTATTTTAAATCATATAAATATAATATTAATGATAAAGAAGTTATGTGGTATTTAATTCGTATAAATATGCTTTTAATGATTGAAAATTCAAGATAAATGATAATAATTATGTGAAAATTATTACGAGCTTATGAAAATTATTTTGACTGTTAATAAATTATCTTAGATAATGGTTAAGTGTTTAAGGTAGAGTTTAATTGAACTTAGACTCGATAAATGTCCGATTAGACCGTCGGGATGTCAGATTTGTGTCGGGTTCAACTCAGACTGCAATAGTTTGACTTGATACCGAGTCTTATGTGTGTTATAGACTGATAGGGTTATGTGTTATGTGTTTAGGTTATTCTATGTATATATATATATATAATAGTAATATATTGTGATGATATTATTCTAATTTGTATATTAATATTATTTATGCATTAGGTCATCAGACAAAGCGTAATAAATTGCGTAACCGTAATCTACCGAACATGCAAGTTTTTACTTAACTCTACTTAGAGTTGTTTCATTCAGATATGCTTATGGATAATCATTGCTGATAGCCATTGTAGAATTGTACTCTGTACATATTGCATGTATAAATCAGGTATAAAAGACTAATCACCTTCATTACCATTCGGTCCAGATATATTTGTTCATATTTAATACTTGTTTAGTCAAAAGTTTGTTCCTGCTAGTTCACAATTATATTGTTGAATTATAGCCAGCTTATTATTCAGATTCTTTCAATCATGATATATCGTTGAATTATTGAACTTAAACTTGGTGGGAAATCTTATGCTCACCCTTGCTATATCATGATAAATATTGCAGATTAAGCCGAATACGTCGGATACAAGAAAATGTTAAAGACAGTTCCAGCTTAAAGTTAATGTGTGCGATTAGATTTGTAATAGTATTGTATGATATTAATGTTATTGTAAGTCAAGTAATTTATGAATTGTGTATAAGTTAAGGTTACCTGACCTTGGGGAATAGTGTGTAAAGTTTATTGTATAAACAATTTATGTTTATGTCTTCCACAAATAGTAATAGTTATAGAATGATTGTACCGGATCCGCGGTGATTTGGGACCCGGATCCGGGGCTGTCATAGTTGGTATCAGAGCTGTTGGTTATGAAGCTTAGGTAGGAATACCTGAGACCAATAACCGCAATGATTAGGATAATGACTAACTCAAATAGAGTTAGTATGTCAGTAAGATTCAAAGATGAATCTCGGCGGGTTATAAAAGATGCAGAGTTCCCTAACTCTGATAATAAAGGTGAACATTAGTGGTGAATAGATAGAGTCTAAAGGACTAAAAGTGCAGGGATAGGAGATCGTAAAACAAAATGATCATAGTATAAAAATGAATCATAATATATACGATGAGATCACCCCGTGATCTGATAAGGTGATAGCAGGAAAAAGAATCAATCTGATGATTGGAAAGTTTACAGCAACGATTGATGTGTCTGTTGTACTATGAATTGGTACAGATTAAGGAAAGAATTAAGAATACGAGTTAAATGAAATTCGTATTGAGAAGGGAGTTAGTATTAGGTGGGGATTTCATTTGAGGACTCATGTTGGCAGCTGAGATGTATGATTCCTTGTATGGGTAGGGAATTGTACTTGGTGTAACAACTACTTAGTTCTAACAATGATAATCATTGAAATATTTGTGTTGCGCTATTTGATATATGCATGTTAAGAGGGTGATTCCTTTCTCATGTGTATAACAGATAGATAGGTTATAGGTAGAGAATATAAGGTTAAGAACGAGTTCTTAAAACTCATACTTATGTGACATTCTTGATTCATAGTTATATGAAATGTTTATGAACCCCTCACCGAATGGACGCCAAAGGTCTGACTAGGACAAGTTCTTAAACTCATATGATTGTGGTAAGTTATGAACTCATAAGTGTGGTTTTACGAACTGGGCATAGTTGTGTGTGAATGGAGAATTGAGGATTATAGGAACAGATATATTGTTAAGCAAATGATCATTAGTGGAGACATAAGTTTTCCAAAACTCCTAGCTATGCTAGATTTCAAAATTTTGACATCAAGCTAAATACGCACTATGTGCTTTAAAAAAAAAATGTAGACTCGTAATCATTTTTGAAACGGTTTAAAGTATAGTCTATGCTACTTATTTCACTTTAAACGCAAATGATTTGAAATATCAAAATATATGTTATTTATCACTCATGTACCATGTAACTTTGATGCGAGATGATAAAAAGTTGATGGAGTTATAAATACAGGAATACTTAGTGTGAATTTGATCTAAAGTCGTTGTTCCACTATTGTATGATGTGTATGACAAAGTCATATAATGACGGCATCCTCAAACGGACTGTTAATACAGTATGGCATCATGAAGTCATTCTCAAAATTATTTTCAAAAATTTTAATTTGCCAACGGGGTTTGGCTACACCTAAATAATTCGATTGAATTGAATTATTGATATGAGTCTATGCTATTCGATTCAGCTAGACTAATGTTATGAAAACTCTAAGTGTTCATTGAAAAATTTTCCCGAACCAAATTGTTTTGGTGCGGAATCTAATAAGACTGAGGTAAAAGTTTATGCGCCCAAGTGACATTTAGAAAAAAATGATCGCACCAAAAATTCTTTATATAAGTATAGGGCATACCGGGTTAATTACCCACAATGTCCGTAAGTTATGACGGTTTGCGGATGAATTTCCATAAAAACCTTTGCGAAAATAATAGACAATAGTCTATATAACTCCTCAGCAATATTTGAAAATGTTTATTCTTGTAAGGAAGGTATAGGGTAGCATGTGATGCTGTGTGTGAATGGTTCAAGGTGTAAGGTGTAAGGTGTAAGGTAAATTTTGGGGATAAAATTTTTAGAAGAAGGGGTGAATGTGACAACCCGAGAATTTAGAAAAATTTTAAAATCATAATTAATTTATTTAAGGCTCAATATTAGAACCTAGACAGAAAATAAGTGTATGCGTTTGATATTTTTGGGAAGAAATTTTGAGAATTTCAAAATTTTGTAAAGGATTTTGGTGAATTATTCAGGATTAAGTGTATACGTGTATATGTTCTGGTTATATGGTCATTTATGTGTTCAGAATATGGTTAAGGGTCAAGGGTTGACCAGATAAATTTTATCAGTGTCAAACCCTAGGTATATATTAAGAATATCAACGTTCAGCTAGAAAACTCTAATTTGGGAAATCAAAGGCTAAATATAATGTCTTAAGTATTTTTCATTATATATTAGGGATAACCCTAATTGCTAAATTAGAAACTCTAATGCTATGTATAAAACCCTAAGGGTTAAAAGTATGTGTGTAATGAATATGAATATAATGTATTTGTTTATTTGTTTATTATATAAACAAATAAAAGAAACTAGGGTAATCTAATTATATATTAGGAATGAAAAATTAAATAACTTAAATATTATGGTATGGGAGAATGATGGTATTTAAAATATATACTAATTTTAAGAGATTTATTTTATACATCTCAGGTAATTAATTTTATAACCTAATTATAGCAAGTCTAATTGGGTTTAGAAAATAAATGTGCATGAGTAAGGATTTATGTTATAATTGAGGAAATGAAAAATCTAATTAAATAATTAGGGAATGGTAATTTTAAGAGTGTTGGAATATGTTAATTGTTATGATCCAAAGAAACTAAATTGGTAAGCCCAAACATTAAAAGAATGACCCAATTCTTAGCCCAAGTGGGAGAGGACTTTTTGGACATTTAGTAAATCAAAGAAAGCATTAAAAACAAAATTAATATGAGGAGTTAAAGGCCATATGGCTGACCACACAAAGGGAAGGAAAGAGGGGTGAATGAAATGATTTCATTGCTTTAATTAGTCATCAACTATACAAGGTGACACTAATTTACTTGGCCACTTATTTTTTGTCCAAGAGTGCAGGCATCAATGTAATGACTAAGGAAGAGAAGAAGAGATGAGATTGGGGGATATATGTAGATATATAAAAGGTAAAAATGGAGGTACACAGCCGTGTAACTTTTAAAGTTACACGGTCTACGATTGTAGGATGATTTCACTCTACGATCGTAGAGTAGTCCCCAGATAGTAGACTGAATTCACTCTACGATCGTAGAGTAGTCCACGATCGTAGAGTGAATTCACAAATCGTAGAGTGAGTACTCTACGATCGTAGAGTGAACTCACTCTACGATCGTAGACCATATAACTTTAAAAGTTACACGGCTGTGTACCTCCATATTCCCCTATATAAAATATATCTATTACATAAATTACTAACAAACAAATAAAACCCATTTTCTCTTTCATCTCTTATTTCCTACTTTGCAACTAAAATCAACTAGAGAGAGGGGCTAGGTTCGGCAGCTACATGAGGTAAAGGAGAGAAGGTTTTGGATCTTCTTGCTACTCAAGATCATTATCTACTTTGAAAGATTAAGAAGGGCTAGCAAGATATCAAGGTATAAATCACCTTTTATCTAAGTTATTCTTAGTTGTTTTAATCAAAACATGGAGTTATGTTCTTGATCTTCAAAACTCTAGATCTACAAGATCTAGAGTGCGTTATGTGTAGAACTATCTATTTTGAGAATCAAAAGTTAGATATAAAGTATGAAATGGAAACTAGGTTTTTCAAAATGTAGAAAATCCTAATTTTTAGCCTTGATGGTGTTTAACCTTGTGTTTGATGATTGTTTAATGAAATAGATCATGTATCATGGTATAATCATGGGTGTATGAAGTATTAGTAGGTATTATGATGAGTTATGTTGGTTATTATGTGAAAACATGAAAGTTTTCTTAGAAATCACCAAGAGTTAAAACTTATATTTTTGTGAAAACGAAACATGAAATTCAAATGATCATATCTCCTATTATATTTCGAATTTTTGAGTGTGGTCAAGTCCTAGAGTTTTATCTATGAGTTTTCTAACTTATCAAAGTGGAATCACTAGAAAAGGTGTTGTATATTTTCGTGTGGACTGAGTTTAGCAAAGGAGTGAAAAAACAGAAAAATGACAAAAGTATACTGCCAAGAATTTTCCAGGGGCTGTTTTGGCCACTTAAATTGTGAAATAAATTCCGGCCTTTTTTGACATGAACATATATGGTATAAAGTACCTACTGTCCAAAAATGAGCTCATTCCGACTTAAAATGACCAATTTATGACCATTTCAATATTTGGGTTTTTCGGACGAAAATCGCTATAACCGGAGTTCTATAACTCCGATGGCAACGAAATTTAAACTGGAGTGTCACGTTAACACGTATAAGATTGTGTCAAGAGATGGGAATTTCTGGAGTTGAGCATGATAGGGCTAATTTCTTAAGCTACACACTACAAATGATTTTTAAAAAATATTAAAGGAAGTTGGAAAATTATGAAACAATACTTTTTGTGTATGATTTATATGTATATGTGTTTGGACAAAGGATAGAAAAATAATAAGTTGATTTGGTATTTTTGTGAAAAGGATATGGAATCCAACTTGCTGAATTGAATAATTTATGCAAAACAGTTTACTGAATTGAAAATATGTTGAATCCAACTTGCTGGATTGCAATCTAGTTACTGGATGTGATATCCAGTTTGCTGGATTGCAGTTTAGTTTGCTGGATTGACCATCTAGATATTGGATTAAGAATCCAGCTTGCTGGATTCCAAATCTGGGTTGCTAGATTGGTATTTGACTAATATGTTCAAGAAAAACTTATAATATATGTGATTAAAGTATTTTAAATCATATAAATATAATATTAATGATAAAGGAATTATGTGGTATTTAATTCGTATAAATATGTTTTTAATGATTGAAAAATCAAGATAAATGATAATAATTATGTGAAAATTATTACGAGCTTATGAAAATTATTTTGACTGTTAATAAATTATCTTAGATAATGGTTAAGTGTTTAAGGAAGAGTTTAATTGAACTTAGACTCGATAAAAGTCTGACTAGACCGTCGGGATGTCAGATTTGTGTCGGGTTCAACTCAAACTGCAATAGTTTGACTTGATACCAAGTCTTATGTTTGTTATAGATTGATAGGGTTATGTGTTATGTGTTTAAGTTATTCTATGTATATATATATATATATATATATAATAGTAATATATTGTGATGATATTATTCTAATTTGTATATTGATATTATTTATACATTAGGTCATCAGACAAAGCGTAATAAATTGCGTAACCGTAATCTACCGAACATGCAAGTTTTTACTTAACTCTACCTAGAGTTGTTTCATTCAGATATGCTTATGGATAATCTTTGCTGTTTGCCATTGTAGAATTGTACTCTGTACATATTGTATGTATAAGTTAAGTATGAAAGGCTGATCACCTTCATTACCATTCGGTCCAGATATATTTGTTCATATTTAATACTTGTTCAGTCAAAAGTTTGTTCCTGCTAGTTCACAATTATATTGTTGAATTATAGCCAGCTTATTATTCAGATTCTTTCAATCATGCTATATAGTTAAATTATTGAACTTAAACTTGCTGGGCAATCTTATGCTCACCCTTGCTATATCATCATAAATATTGCAGATTAAGACGAATACGTCGGATACAAGGAAATGTTAAAGACAGTTCCAGCTTAAAGTTAATGTGTGCGATTAGATTTGTAATAGTATTGTATGATATTAATGTTATTGTAAGTCAAGTAATTTATGAATTATGTATAAGTTAAGGTTACCCGACCTTGGGGAATAGTGTGTAAAGTTTATTGTATAAACAATTTATGTTTATATCTTCCGCAAATAGTAATAGTTATAGAATGATTGTACCGGATCCGCGGTGATTTGGGACCCGGATCCGGGACTGTCACAATAAGTAAAAGATCCCCTTCATTGATATATTCATAATCATACATACATTATTCTTAGAGTTAGTTAAGTTGTAAGCAATTAATACATACATAGTAGTTATAGCAGTTAGGTACATAATGTAAATGACATATGTGATTTTAAGTGGTTCAGAGACTCAAGCTCCTAATCCACTCTTCTGCTTTAACTCGCAGGATTTCCACTAAGGAAGGGCAGCACCCTGAATTACTAAGATTCCTTCAAGGCCAACAGCCTTGGAACTCCAGTTCACTAAGAACTCTTCAAGCCCAGCAGGCTTTGTGACACCCCCAAATCCGGGTACTTCATTTTCATCAGATTTGGTGTTCACTTGAAAAAAACATTCATGTCTAACTACCCAATCATAATAAAATTTAATAATAAACCTTCCTATTAAAGGATTACATCAATAAGTTTAATAAAATCTCCCAGGTTATCTAACCTTTAAATACAAACATCATATGCGGAACATTAAATAATTACATAACAAGATTTAAAATAAAGTCTGACAATATTTAAAAGTCAACATGTTTACAAGTCTTCAATACTTGTTCATCTTTCCTTTCCCTTTACTGGTGCTAGGTACATCGACCTTCTCAACTTTAACTGTAATAGTTATATAAGCAAGAGTGAGCAAACAAGGCTCACTTGAAATGACAATGAATAAGACTTTACAACAATTGCCAAATAATAGGCTCAATAGAATAGAACAATATGCTCTATTATTAATAATCAAAATTCTGAAATATATATCTGAGGGTCATAAGACCACGAACTATGTCCATAGTTATAAGTAATCTTTCAACTTAAACTTTAACAGTCATAAGACTATAGTGACTCCTCGTACTTAGGGGGATCAACCCTTCGTACAATGTATTATGCACAAACATTTCAACACTATGCGTAAATTATCCCCTATAATAGGGTTGTTCATCTCAGCATTTAGAATACAAGTCCGCACCAATGTAAGTTTGGTTTGGATACGTGTCAAGGTAATTTGGAATTCAATGAACATCAACTAAGGATAAGTTGAATAAAAAGGTAATAACATTATGTTATGGAATAAATCATAAGTGAATTAACATTGTATACGTGGTTTTAATAGTAAATCAATCTGGACCGTCGATGGTGGTTTTAATAATAAATCAATCTGAACCGTCGGTGGTAGTTTTAAAAGTAAATCAATCTGGACCGTTCGTGAATTAGTTACTATTAGTTCTCAGTAGGCACAATAGATCTAGAAGGGGGGGTTGAATCGATGCATTTTAATTTCAAATACTTTTCTCTTTTATTTTGTATTGCTATTACATTAGCATATGACAAACATAAGAATCTTTTCAAGCACATCGAAATAAGTAAAAGATCCCCTTCATTGATATATTTATACACATACATACATTGTTCGTAGAGTTAGTTTGGTTGTAAGCAGTTAAAACATACATAGCAGTTATAGCAGTTAATAGATATAATGTAAATGACATAAGGTAAAAGACACAAGAGGTTTTAAGTGGTTCAGAGACTCAAGCTCCTAATCCACTCTTCTGTTTTCAACTAGCAGGATTTCCACTAAGGAAGGGCAGCACCGTGAATCACTAAGATTCCTTCAAGGCCAGCCACTTGGGACTTCAGTTCACTAAGAACTCTTCAAGGCCAGCAGCCTTGGAACTCCTCTAGTTCCTTAGGAACTCTTCAAGCCCAGTAGGCTTGAAACTTCATTTAGTCCCTCCGGACAAGGACCCCTAAGGCCCTAGCTTCTTGTTGAGTTGTTTGTTTGTTTGTTGGAGTTGGTGCTGAGCTGCTATGATGTCTTCATGCTCTGAACATCTTCTGTACTTAGCAGCTTTGCGTGATCACCCTTGAAGTGTAGTTGAGTGTTGCATGATGCTCAAACTTTCTTCGCCACTCAACCATTTTGGATGATCCCTTGATGACTGCCTTGAAGATCATTCTTCTTGATACATGATGGCTGCACATGATGAGTTTCTAAGATGACTGTAAGCTCTTCTGCTAGGTACTTAAAAACTTTCTCATGCTTGCCACCATGATGACGTTTGTGATCTACCTTCTTGATACTTGATGTCTTCTCATGATGGACTTGCTAAGATGACTGCGAGCTCTTCTCTGTGGTACTTAGAGTCTTCCCATGATGGACACCAAGATGACATGATGCTCTTCTTTCTCTTTGTGGTTCAGAACACTCTTCAAGTAGTAGAACTCTCACTTCTACACTGTAGAACTCTCACTTTTACTTCTTTCTTTGTCTGAGTCTAAGTGTTCT
This sequence comes from Panax quinquefolius, assembly GCA_020205615.1. Taxonomy (NCBI): domain Eukaryota; kingdom Viridiplantae; phylum Streptophyta; class Magnoliopsida; order Apiales; family Araliaceae; genus Panax; species Panax quinquefolius. The sequence goes on from CM035166.1 coordinate 20,762,961, forward strand.
TGGTGGATCGTAGAGTCAGCCTTCAGACTCACTATCTTACATGGCTTAGAACAGTCCACCGTTACTCCAAACTCGGCAACTCCAGAAACCTTCGATCTTTGAAGCTCTAGCAGATTTATACTCCTTCCCAATCCTTCCGTTGGAAAGTAGCCGTTGAAAACTATTCAAATGTCTTCACAGATCTCGAGTTGACAGAGGTAGACTGCTGATGTGACAAGTCATACTTTCTCTGACATTGCAGTCTACTATTTCACCTACCCATCAGAGACGTCACTTTAATGTCTTGGGCAGGTCGAAGACTTTATTTCCTCCTTCTGATTTCTCGATCAGAGGTTGTCCTTTTGCATCGATGCTCTCAATAAGCTCTTGTTTGAATATTACCCTTCAGATTGAATCGTTGCTAATGTTTTAGTCTTCAGCTATTCGAACTCTATGATTTTGATGCATGTCTTCAAGGACCTGATCGTAGTGTCATGTTGACTGGTAGAGACAACACTACAATCTTAAAGAGTGTTGATTGGATCTTCAATGTAGAACACCTCTTCCTTCTTTTGTACAATACTTCAATACTTTTGTTTGCCTCAACAGTTCTCAAATACTGATGACTTGACTTCTTTGTTCTAGCCCCTTCTGAATAGCAAGACACTTTAGATTTGTGGCGTGTCCAGCTCACTTTCTCCTTGTGATCTCCCGTTCACTTATCATTAATGGACTGACCCAATGCTTAATTACTTTAGCCTTGTTCTTCAGAAGTTGTCCAGTATCTCTGTATGCACTTCATCAGTTCTTTCTTTGTTTGGCAAACACTACGATCCTGGTAGCTTCCAAGATTGTTGTCCTCCGCTCTCTTTGGATACTCATCGACTTGGTCGACTTTCTTGATCGATTATTGATGTCTTCTTCTGATCAACTTGTGGAAGACTTCATCTTGAATGGCTTCTTCAACTCAATCTTGATGCTGATTGGGTTGATGCTTAGATCTTCTGTTAGCATATATGTCTTTCGTTGAGTGCTCTCTGGTTACCTTCAGGTGGGATGTATCTTTGCAGTGCCAACCAGAGGCTTTGTTCCTTTGGATATTCTGGGAGTGCTCATTTGTTGAGAATCGTATTTGCTCTATGATTCCGCCTTGGCATTATGAGCACAATGGTTGAGGTCGTAGTTCTGCACTCTATGATTCAGCTTCAGCTGTGCAGACACTACGACTCCTAGATCAGATCTTGACACTCTAAGATTTCTTCCTTGTGTTTGTTGTCTTCATCTGATCTTGCTCGACTACGATCTCTGCATGTAATCAATAGACTCTACGACTTAGAGTGTAGTCTACGATCCTTGACTTGGCTTCAGCATCAGTAGACTCTACGAGTCCGAGTGTAGTCTACGTTTCTGACTTGGCTTCTCGAGATGTTCATTATTTACCAGAAAGCAGTCAGTCTCTCTGATTCTCGAATATGACTTCCTCAGCAGACTTCGGTCCTGAGGAAGTTTTACTCGACACACTATGATCCTTCATCGTTTCTCTTGGTAGTCTACGAACTCCGAGATCTACTATCTTGCAGACTACGATTCTGCCTCGACAACTCTCGAGTTTTCCTTGACTCTCCTAGCAGACCCCGATTTCTGGTGCAGTGCTCGACGATCAGACAAGCCTATCTATTACATCATAAGATCAACCTAACAGGCTTTATCTTTCTACTTTTATAGTCCTTTTACATCATTTCTTTTTAAGGACTTTACAAAGCTGTTTTGCTTATGTAGGATCAACCTAACATACTTGATCAATTCATTCTAAGTCCTTGTACACATGTTTTTATTATCTATCAAAGGACTTTATAGCTTTTCTTAATGCAAGTATACTTGCATATTCATTCATATATATCATAATCAAATCAAATATAATTAGGAATAACATTCACATGCTTATTCCTGACAATCTCCCCCTATTTAATTATGACAAAAACAATAAGTGCATATGCGTGTTATGAATGAATCTTTTATACAGTGAGCAACTTTATTTCTAAAACAGATAATTATGAATGTCATTTATAATGATGTGGAATTTAATACACTAACATTTTACATCCTGGATCCAGAACATACCTAACTAGTTAGAGATGTACCTCTTTGGCTCCATGTGTATTTCCAGGATGTCTGTTGATTAACTATTCATCTGTTTGTTCTTCTTGCTCTTGCTCCCCCATGGATGATGATCTTCTATCTTTTCTTTGCTCCCTTTCAGCTTCTTTCTGAACATGCTCCCCCTCAGACTTTACGATCATGTTATCATCATCTTCTGGCTCCCCCTTAGATGATGATTCTTTTTCTGCAGCTGTTGTCTTCTTCTTTGACTTCTTCTCTCCTTTGCTTTTGCTCTTCTTTGAGTGCCTCTTACTCTTGTTCTTCCTCTTTCTATGCCTCTTTTTCTCCCCCTTTTTGTCATTAATCATTTGAGAGAGCTGCTCCATGTTGGACATAAACTGCTCCATCAGGTAGGAGGAATTATCAACTTCAAACTTGAGTTCCTGTTGGCCTAGCTCAAGTTGCACTGAGAAAGACTACTTCATGTCGTCAATCTTGTCAGAGAGGGCTTGAATCTACTCTTCATTGGCTTTCTGTGCTTGTAGAGCATCTGCTTTATGATCATTTATGACTTTCAGATAGATGTTATCCCTCTCTTTGAGTTTGAGAGATACATCGGCCATAGTAGCTTGAAGCTTATTCTGGAATGAAATATCTCCCCTACGTAAATGCCTTCTTCGTGACTCTTCAAAGGAAATAGAGATATTTTCTCACTTAGTTCATCAGAGTTTTTCATCAGCTCCTTCTCCACAGATACTTGATTATCTAGTTGAGCAGCCTCCTGTCGAGCATTAGATTGAACTCTACGATCTGCATTCTTGGACAGATTTTCAAAGGTGTTGAGAATCTGAAGAATCATTGAGTTCCAATCATTGGTTGAGGATGAAGGAATGTCTGTCAGTAGTGCTTGAGCAGATGGAGACTTCTGGTTTTAAACTTGAACACCATTACTAGTAGAGTGAATAGACTCTACAATCATCTCCTTGATCATGATCCTTCTTCCATCAGAGTCCACTCTACGATCGTAGGGGATATAGTGATTTCCAGCATGACGATAAACTTTGAAGTGGGGCTGGTTTGTGATCATCTTTGTAGTAAAACTCTTTACCCTTGGGAAGTTTTGTGCCACCAGCTCCATGCTTGGAAAGTGAGAGTAGCACCAGCTGAAGTAGCTTCCATCTCTTTCAGTATGGGCCTTTAGCCATGACATCCATTGGAAGAACCATCTCATCAGCAAATCATCAGGATTTTAGAGAATGGTTGTGCAATCTAGCTCCATGTTATTCCAGTTTTTAGCTATATCAAAGGTAGTCATTCTTACCACTCCATGATTCACCCATCTTTCTAGAGGTATTTCTGGTGGTTCATTCGAGACTTATACCACTATTCTTCTGGTGAATTTTGCTGGAGAGAGGACATGATAGAGTTCTGGCTCCTCTGATTCTTGATTTTTAGAATTAGAATCATTCTCTGTTTCTTCTTTTTCCGAGCCTGAACCATCTTGATCATATCCAGCAGTGAATCCTTCTTGTTGCATTTCATTTTTAGAACCTTCTTCAGCAAGATCTTCCTCTGATTCATCTTCTTCACCACTGGTTCCATTTTCAGCACTTTCATCCTTTGATACAAACTCATCATCACTCAGTTCAATGACAGCATTGGAGTGATCACTTTTCTTCTTGGAAGCAAATTGAGCAAGTAGTCTATAGCTCTTCCTTCTCCTTGGAGGTTCAGCTATGGGAGAGTCAGACTCTTCTTCCTCTTCAGACTCTGACTCCTCTGGTTCAACAGACAAACTTCTTTGGGGTTCAGCACTGGTAAGGGCAGATCCTTCTTCTTTGGACTCATCACCTTTTGAGCCACCATGGGGGCTTTAAAGATTAGAAGGGGCATGTCCTTCTTCTCTTGAAACAACATTATTTGACCCATTATCCTGGCTTGTTGGAGCAGTTGCATTTGGGGATTGAGTTTGGTTATCTTGAATCTCTTCTTCATCAGCAGAGTGACTTCTCTGAGGATTAGCCATAGGGCTTGAATATTCTTCTTTATCAGTAGATGCTGCAATTTCTTCCATCACTTCAGCTTCACCTTCATTGCTGGACTCAGCCTTGACATCTGTCTCCTTTTCTTCTGCTGACTCTACGTCCTTCTCTTCATCAGATGTAATATTTTGGGAAGCTGGGGCTGGCATGTTTTCCACCTTAGTTTTCTTTCTTAACGGCTCTTGAAGTAGTCTGTTGCTTCTTTGCTTTGTGGTTTCAGCAGTCATGACTTTTTCTTCTTTATCCTTGTCCTTGGAGGAGAGACTTCTTGATGGGGCCTTAGTTTTATTCACACCTCTGGATTTCTTTCTGACTGGTGTGGTTGATGCTGGCACAGAGTCATCAGACTCAGAGCTTTCTACCTCTTCTGTCTTCCTCTTCTTTGCAGAGGCTCTGCTGCTGCTCCCAGTTGTCAGCCTTCTGTTCTCGTTTGGGTTCTTCTTCTAGTTCACAAATAGTTATGGAGACATTACCTTGTGAACATTCAGAGGTTCTCCCTCATCATCCTTGATTCTTTCTCATAGCTTCTTCTTCATTACAATGCTCAGTAGCCTTCCATGAAAAACCTTTGTCATGGGTTTATCTGTAGATTTCTTCATCTCAGCCTTTTTCAGCCATTTGGAAATTTGATCTAGCAAGATAACTCCAAAGTTGATTTGTCTTCTTTGAACTATTGCAGACATAATATTTAGTTGTTGATCAAGCACCGTGTCGCGCAGTAAAGCGTGTCCTCAAGATAGTATGCATTTCCTCACTATTTCAAAGAAGGAATTCGCACTCTTCTGGAAACTCCTTCTTCTTTATGTCTTTCAGACTAGGGTTCCTTTGGTACCCCATGATCTCCTTTGCTTGTTCCGTATCGACATCATCAAGGCTCTTCAGTCCTTGGTTAGGAAAACCTAAGCATTGATTGAGGTCAGAAGATTTTAGTTTTAGAGACTGACCTTTGACCTTGGTAGAAAGGGTTCCGGAGTTTATGGAGGCATTTAAGTAGAACTCTTTAACCAGGTCAACATATACTCGAGTGCTAGCCTCAAGGCATTCTGAGAATCCAGCTTTCTTTATAAGTTCGAGAATGTCTCTGAACTTCTTTTCGGATTTCTCAAACGACTTGGTTCCTAGTTGAATGCCAGTGATTACTCGCTAGTTTTCCATTTGAGTAGTTCGAAGAATGAGGGTATTTGATTTAGAGAAGTTTATGAGAGATGGCTGATTGTGATTTGGTAAGGCTCTGGAGTGTTAACCTATTTTGACTCTTGAGTGGATTTTAGGGTTTGAAAATGGGAGGATAAAGGTTCGATAGCTTCTGATAACTGTTTGCAGACTTGAATTTATCTTTATGGCAGTTCCTTTTAACTCTTCATAACCAGTGATGTGTCAACTGACCATTGGTTGCACGATGCCCAGTAATGAGCTGTAACTCCCCATAACTTTTCAGTTAGATATTTCCTTTTAGAAGAGTAGACGTTTAATTGACGTGGCTTTGACTGTTGACCTTTTGATTCGTAGAGTAGCGTGGTAAGGCAGCTATGGACTCTACGTTTTCCTTTGTTGACTCAACCATCAACTTTTGAGAGATGCTGCAGTGGATGGCTTTGACTTTTATCCTCATTTTGATGCAGCATAGCTTGATCACTGATATATTCGAATTTATCTCCTCATTTTGAGCAATTGTCCCATTTTCCAAGATCCTTGTGAACTGGAGTACCCTTTGGTAGGACTACGATCGTCGATTTGTCTTCTACAATCGCTGAGATTGCACTGCGATCGTGGAGTTCTCTTCAACCTCGACTCTACGATCGTTGACTGACTTGGTCCTTGAGATGAACTTTTCTAAGTATTCCTTCTGGGTTAAGGTAGCTTAGGAAGGGCCAACCTCTTAGAGTGGGCTAAGGGTCAGGTTTGTCCCTAAGGCGCTTTCCAGATGAAATACTTTAGAAGTGATTTGCAATGATATCTCATTTGACCTTTTCTGGTGGGGAGCTCCTCTATCAACTTTGGACAATTGCATCTGTTATAATCGTGGTGTCCTCCTGCTTCTACACTGCGATCAGATGTTTGATCGTAGGCACTCCACGATTTTGAGTTTGGTGGCTGATAGGTTATCAGTAGTACGTTTTGAGACATTCCTACTGACTATGGATCTTTATTTGGTTCATCAATCGCAAAGTTTTGGGACTCTGTAGCTGGTACATTACTTCATAGTATAACTTAGTGTTGTTGTTTCTCAACAGATCACTGCTCCCCATGGTTGATGCTGTCTTTCCAGATAGATGTGATTCCCTTTACTTTAGGTTCATTTGAAGGCAGCCTCGCATATCTCCTTCTAACTGGAATCACAATTATCACTTAGATCTCCTTGTATCGTAGGCATGGATATTTTCAGGACTAATCACTCTACGATCTTTTGACAGCTCTACGAACGTAGTCTTCTTTGACAGTCTTGTGTTCGTGAAGTTTTGCTTTCGTAATGAATTCCTCTTAACTGATGCTCGATGATCCTCTGTTGTGAGCTTCCCTTGAGGATTCTTCTCATATAGCATGCCTTGCTTGATTTGAGCAAATAGGACCCTTTTCATCTTTGGTTGCATGGCCTGCTTCCATATACAGATTTGCAACCATGTGAGCTTTACTCAGGTTAGCTCAGCGGGTCTTCAAGGACATACTTGGATATATATGAATTTTATCAGAATCACTCCTGAACAGTCCTTAGCCTTCTGCTGGTTGAGTCTTCTTGACTGAAGTCTTCTGCTTCAGCATTCCTTAGTGTGGTCAGACAGACCAAGTACCTGCAGGTTAGACACATTTCTATTTTAGTACCCACAATTAAATGGGTCCTTCTAGGTTAGTTTTCTAAACCCTTGTTCCTCATATTTGGATAAGCATCACATTTGTCACCAACAGTCATATTCATGCATGCAACTGGTTTTAGATAGTACATTTTGAGATGAATGAAGGTGAGTGTGTGTAAGATTCGTCATTTTAAAAATACATTCTTTCTCTTTAATGGTTTCATCATTTGCAGGGTTATGTTTACAAGGTTTAAGTGTTCACAGAGTGAGAATCAACTCTACGATTTTAGGAGTATCTAGTTGATTCATGGAGGTGATCAGTTTCTATACATCATCAAGATACTCTTGTAGAACTGATCATACTCGGTGTGATATCAAACACTTAGAACAAGGATTTGTACATACATACTAACCCACCATCAAATATTACTTCACATAGAATTAATTTGACCTATGATGCTCTTATGACCCATTTCAGATTTCCTTCAAGATGTCATCTTCAACCTAAAACTTGGATGGAGAGAAAGTTTATAAACATTTGAGTTTCCATCTTTAGAGTACTTTCTCTCTTCACCTTTTTAGGTAGATTATGACTTCTTGATAGAAATCTGTTATGGTTCATAAGAGGGTTCTTTTATGATGAACACATGTAATAGTGAGGAACCGTACCTTTTTACTGTCAGTTTCTCAACAATCATTTACCTTTAACATACTGAGTTTAGGCATTGATGTGCATAGTTTCACATTTGCTCCTGACAGCTTATTGCTCTTGTTAGCCTTTAATCAATCAGTCGTAGTCTTGAGGATACATCCTGAGAATCTCAACATCTTCAGTTCTTTGACTTCCTTCAGTTTACCAAGTTTGTACCCAGCTGCTGATTGTCCAGACATATGTCTGAGAAGAACTTCTTTCTTCTCTAGATAAACATTTCTTAGCATGTATGGCCTTTTCATCTTTCAGGTTGGTGGATGCTTGACTCTGTGTTGTTGATGTCTCTTGGGCTATCTCGTCTGGTCTTCAGACTACAAGATTGACTGCAGTCTAGGATTGGTCTTGTTGATATAATATTTGAGAATATGGACCAATCTGAGCAGCTTCAGGTGTATTGATGAGTAGGTTTTTAACCTACGATTTATGTTCGTTTAGCCTGATATATTGTTAGTCTTTGGTAATTTCATGTTACTTTTGATAGGTTGTTTACTTGTTGCATGATAATCTATGGGCCTATCAAAATGTTACAATTGGAAGAAGATTTTGAGCAATTTGGAAGCTTCTGACTACTTAAGCGGGCGTCTTTGTCTTTGCGTGGAGCGATAAGCGTGGGGCATCTTGGAGTGAGTAAACCTCTGGGCGATAGCGGCGGTATGCCATTGCTTGTGTGTTTTTAAATGTGGCGGTAACCAAGGTTGGGATTTTGTTGGGCGAATTTTGCTGATTGGCGAGAAGTTGGGCTATGTTGGGAACTAATAATTTTTTATGTAATGTGTCAAGATTAGGATTGTGGGATGGTTGTTAGATTATTTTGTGGGAGTCTTTGACTTTTGAGTTGTTGATTTTGAAAAGGTTTCATGTCTCTACTTGATTTCTTATGAAGGGAGTTAGAGTTGGATTAGGATAGAGGTGTGGAGCTAAATTGAGATTACTTTTATGTTAAGTGTGGAAGAAGAGAGAGCTATCGAGACACGCTACGATCGGTCGAGATTTTGAAGAACAAAAGCTTGGAGGAAAGAAAGAGGGGACTAATTCCACGAAGATTACAGAATCGAAGGGCGAGAAGGGTGATGTATTACTATTCTCCTTAATTTTCTATATTCTGTAATTGGGATGATGTGTTCTTCTATTATTTCAGTTTTTAATTCATTTGTTATGAACTAATTCGCTTATTAGACTTGTGATGGATCTTTGAGTGAAATGATGATTCTAGAACTTTGATTTACAATTCAATAAAATATTTTCAGTTTATCTATGTTAATTTGAGCGTGAATTTATGAGTTGCTTGATCACCAATTCCTTGTGGATTTGAATGGAATTGAGAGAGGATATTCAAATCTAGACCTAGTTAATATAGCATGTGTCATAAATTTTGTCAATAGCAGATTTTTGATTATTGTTAAGGTAGAGATATTCTTGACATCATATGTAATCGAATAGAGAACTTAAGCTTAAACCTTCTTTAATTGCAGTTCACATAGAGATATAGTGAGTTGGTTGATTTAGGTGTTTAACAGATTTTTATCTTAATTGTGGATTGACGTTAATACGGTATTAGTGCATCAAGAGGTGGCTAGTATTACTTTCGTGTTCTTGATTAATAAACTGGGATATTAAATTGAGTTGGAATAAAGGTTTGCAAATCAGAGTGAAGCTCATGATGAAATCATAAGTCTAATTCTCCATTAATTGTTTGAAATTCGGGATTTTGATATTAGTGATTGTTTTGTGATAGTTTATTTATTTATTAATTTAGTTTTTTTATATAATTTAAAACCATTGAATTGAATAGTTTAATAAAATTAGTATTAATAGAAAATTGGTAATTGTGAAGTTAAAATTCTTGATAATTTGTCTTCGTGGGAACGATACTCTATTCACTACTATATTACTTGTTGACCACGTACACTTGCGTGTTTTGCGCGTATTGATTTTACCCAACAAGTTTTTCAAAAACTTGTTGGGTAAATTCTAATTACCACTAATTAAATTAAGATTACGGAGATTTAAGATTACAACTTCACTTATTGCTTCATTTAAGTTAACACACTTCTCATCAATTTTTTTTTATCTTGAATTGTTAATCAAGAACACTAAAGCAGATAAAACCACCTCTCGATGCATAATACCCATACTCACTTAAATCCACAGATGATAGAATTAAGCAAGACACCCTAATTAACTAATCCACTATATCTCTATGTGAATACAATTAAAAAGGATTTAAAGCACAAGTTCTCTATAAGATTACATGTGATGTTAGGTATATCTCTATCCTAGACATAAATTATGTATTCCAACGCCATGCAGAAAACACAATCACATGCTATTATGATTAGATCTAAATCTAAACTTCATCTCTCGAGTTCATTATCACGGTAATTGATGGCCAATCAATTAAACAATTAAGTCCAAATCACAATAGACAATCCTCACGATAGAACATAATAATTAATAGCGAAGCATATTAAAATAAACTACATAATAAGATCCATTGTAATCTCAAACAAAGAATTAGTTCATTATTATTGAATTAAAACTAAGAATCCACAATTGAATAATCATTAAAAGATAAAAATAAGAGTAGAGTAAAGAATAAATCTGTTGTCAGCAAATCTTCTTCTTCCTCAAGCTCCTGCTCTTGATCTTCAATGGTCTCCAAGTTGCTTCAATCTCCCAATCCCATAAGAACTAGGGTTTTGATCTAATTTACTCTAATCTAATCTAATGGAAATCCTCCAAAACTAGCCTATCTCCCCCCTCTTTTATGTCTCTGATCATGTATTTATAGTTCTAATGGATATCCTAGCAAGTTAGGCAACTAAGAATCCTATTCTAGCTCAAATTGTACACCAAATAACCAAAAAAGCTGCCCCCTTGCTGCCTAGCGCGCTCTGCGCTGTCCCCAAGCCATTCTGGGCGTGGCCCGCACTACAATGTCAGAAAATCTAGTCACCCAGCGCGCCCCGCGCTGTGTATAGCGCGGTCCGCGCTACCCTGTTTCCTGTTATGCTTGTCCTTTGGTAAAACAGGCATAACTTTGATCCGCTAGGAGTTACGGGTCCTACCACCTATCAAATCGAAGATATCGACGAGATCTACATCTTTTATTCTTTGAGAATCGACAAATTCAGAATGGATCATGGCGAAAATCGGGCTTAAAGTAGATGCTATGTAAATGGCAAGCATGACAACTCTTAACTTTGATCTTCGTTGATAAAAAGGCCATAACTCTCGCATCCGAACTCCGATTGAGACAATTTAAGATGTTCCGGAAAGCTAAGAAGTAGAGCTACCATAATTTCCAAGTTCCAAGCAAAGAAAATGCATATAATGTGGTGTTAAAAGTCCTTCAATCATCCCTCCTTGTATTTACTTTCGTATTTTGGTCCAAAAGATGTCCGAATTGCTTTCCCTTGCTTCTTCATGCCAATGCTATGTCATCGCCTACAAAATAACATAAAATGTATGAAAAGTAACTAAGAAACATGAGATTAAGCAAATAATTCAAGTAATAGATACCGGATAAGTAGGTATAAAACCTACTTATCAAATACTCCCAAACTTAAACCTTTTCTTCCTCAAGCAAAAACATAAAACAATAATGCAATGCAATGCAACTAATCTAAATGCCTACGAATCCAGCAGTAATGACATAAATAAGTCTATTCAACCGGCCTTAGAGAAATCAAAGAAACACGATAATATAGCATATTAAAACCAATCAATAACTTCTCAATCAATCATCAAATCCTAGACTGATATCACTAATATAGTGCGTGTGTGCTTCACAACAATGTTAACTGATATAAAATGAAATTTAACACATAACAAGTCTCTTCGAAGGCATCATACAGTGTAAACTCAAGAAATCTAAAAATAAGCTAGATCCAACTAAAATTAAATAATCACCAATATCGAGGGTCAACATGGGATACTTATGCTTCATTTTTCATCTACGGGGGCTTTTTGCTCTTATTTCCCATTTTATTTATTCTCTTATTCTTTTCTTTTCTTTTCTTTTTTGTGTGGATAGTAAGTGCGTTTTACGCTCCATCTCACGCCTGTGTTTATGAGAAGTGCATTTCACGCTTCTTCTCGACCCACCACAGGACTCAATTTATTCAACTCAATAACATTTTTTTCTTTTTCTTTTTTTTTCTCTTTTTTTTTATAGCTTATATACCCAAAATATTCCCCCAAACTTAGGTTCTTGTCTAACTTTCGCCATCACTACTTATTCTTGTCATTCTTTCATTCAAACTAGCATTATCCTTTAGAATCCCATTATGTATCAATTTACTCAATCAATCAACAAGTTGTTTTTACTGTGCTATCCTTATTATACCAGTTTCAAATAGAAAAAGACTCAATTCATAACAAGAAATCACATCAAAGCTCTAATAATCAATACTATACTTGTCTACCCAATTCCAATCTCATCATTGACCAAAATAAATTGTAAATATCAAACAGCTGGACTCATGCAAGATGAACATAGTAACTAACTATTATCTCATCGTATTTTTCTTTTATAGTTATAAATAAAAACTATTATGCAACTATTCTACTATGCAAACTATTATGCAATTACACTACATGAATGCACACATAAGTAAAACTAAATTATTTAACTCCCCAAAACTTAACAATTACAATGTCCTCATTGTAAAATAAAGCATGAAGTGGACGAGGACTTCCCTGTAATCATTTATGCTTGTGGTGATGGTGGCGTTGGCGGCGACGATCATTTTCCTATCCATTGGACCTCCAATACCTGCAATGAAGAGAGACAACATGGATTAGAATAACACTTGGATTCCTATCTACTAAATAAACTAGGAAAGCATATAAATAAATATAAAAAAAATTCTTGGGTTGCCTCCTAGTTAGCGCTTGAATTATAGTCTTTCAGCCTGACTTTGTCTGGTCAACGCTATCCCATTCCTCTTCGGTAATTGAGGAACCCTCCATCCATCGAAAATAATGTAGCTTTTGGTAGGTTCCCATTTAAGATAGCCATTGCATTAAAGTCACCTAGCATGCTAAGATTTAGTATGCTCTCAATCGAGAACGTCCCACAGCTAGGTTGTAAGACCCCAACTTGTTATTAATGAAATTTAATTTTCTCTATTTATTATTTTGAAATAGTAAGGGTTGATTTGATTAATGTGGATAGTTATGGGTAAAATACACAAATATTTCAAAATAAGCAAGTGGTTATAAAATATTCATTGTTGTCGGGGAATATTCGTTTGTGAAAGTAGTATGCACACAAGCTAATCATGTTTGATGATAAAGCATATACTTTGTAACAATCTTATTCATTTATTAATAAAAAGTATTAATTTATTAAAGGCTTTTAATTATCTACATGATGCTGTTTTATTATATGTGATAAACCCATAGTTTTAAGCAATGCTTTTAGAATAATGATGATGATCATTCTAATAAGATCTAAATTCTTAGAAAGCTTAAAACTAAAATAGTTCCCAATCATTGGATTACTAAATTGGGGATTAGTGAATCCGGATAGATTGGTACATACGCTGTTTGCTTTCATTGGATGAGGATGATTGATCTCACGATCATTTGTGTGGAGACACTAAAGCAAGTATGTAGGTGCTTATTAGAGAATAAGTTCACCGAACGTGGCTAGCTAAGGAATACCTAATGGAGTTTTATTTGCTGTCAATAGAATTCTCAGAGTGATAGTAGTACAAGTAATCCTTGGACTTGAGATCATCATAGTATCTTGTGTATGATGAGTTATACTTTGACTTATTCCTTAAGACCCTTAGGGTATATCAAAGGGTATGCTTGGGTATAATAAGTTGTATACGGAGATAATGTATGATCAATAAAGAATCTACCACTTCTAATAAAAGAAGCGAAATGTCCTATGTGATTCGATAAATGACAACCCAAGAGTCCTTGGCAAGGCGAATGAAATTAAAAAGGAGTTTCTAATTTGCATTATTTGAGTTGTGCATTTAAGGATCGAAATACATATAATTAAATAAAATAAGACTTGACAAGAATTCCACGCCTTATATTTAATTGGGACATCAGATGGTGGAAGGATTGAATTGTCTTTTAACTATTTACTCAAAGGTTCTTTTATGATTAATGTTGAAATCTATATTATCCGGAAAGTCGTTGATCGCTAGGGAGGCTTATCCCTATCAGAGAATAAATATTATTTATTTAAATAAATTAATTGTTTAAATTTATTTATTTAAATAAGATTAGAATTGTTTTAATTGATTTATTCACAACCTAGGTTTAATATGGAGAACCTAAAGGGTCACACCATAAAAGGAAGAATAATTATTTAAGAAGTTAATGACATAATCGTAATAATATGTTAAGTATATTTAATTTAATCTATGGTGATAGAATAAATTAAATAGCTTAATATTTATTATTTAATATTTTAGAAATATTAAATATAAATTAATAAGAGGAGTCTTATTAATATTATTACAATTATTATTATTTTAATTTCTAAAAGAGTTTAGGAATTAATTTAATATAAGTACTCTCATTTATTCCTAATAGGATTAGGAGGGAAAATTAGTTAAAGGAGTTTAATTAATTATCCCTAATAAGATTAGGGAGCTTAATTAATTAAAAGAATTTTAATTAATTAAATAAAACCCAATTCCTTAATTGTTAAGGTGGGTTGTCCACATCTATAAATAAGAGGAGTCTTATTATGGGTGTGGGGGTTGTTGACTTTTTCAAAACAACGACATAATTCCAATTTGTTGGAGAGTACCCTTTTCTATAGAGATAGAAAACTAGGGTTTGAGCCAAATACCCTTTTTCTTGAATCATTATAATTCCTTGGTGAATCACCTCTAGAGGCCAAACACATGGGTGGCTAACATTGATCAAAGGAAGGAACCAAACCCGGTGGATTCAAGGAGATCATGAGAAGAGGAGGTGAACTCGCATGCACTGAGGAAGCTCGTTTCTACAAGGGTATGATTTCATAATTTCTTATTCTTCGTTTAATTAATAATTGTGCATAAAGGGTGATCCGGGTTTTATGGTTTGTAAATAATTTTAAACTCTTATTTTACACGCTTCCGCATTATTTTTGCAATTTGATTGCGCACATGAATATTACAAACCTAACAGTGGTATCAGAGCCAAACCTTTATGCGAATTATTAATTGTTTTAATTTGATATTATATTGATATGTGTTTAGAAAAATTTAATTGGGCATAATTTCATTGTATAAAATTTAATAAATAAAAAAAAATACTGAAAATCGTGCACGTGCTTCACGTACATATTAAAAGTAATATGCATGGCTTCCTTTTTTTTTTGTAATATTTGCTGCCGTTTTTTTTAAAAGAGAAGGAATCCGTTTTTATATATATAATATATATATATATATAATATATTATATATATTATATATAATGATTATAGTAATCATTAGCATTTATGATTAAAGTAATCATGACCATGTTATATAAAAAAAAAAAAAAACCTTAATGATTACAATAATCATTAGCTTGTAATGATTATAGTAATCATTAGCATGTAATGATTAAAGTAATCATGACCATTTTAAAAAAAAATAATAAAAAAAAAAAAAAAAGGCCACCAAGCACTGAATCAGTTTCATGTAATATAAGGGAACAGGAGCATTTTTTTTGGTGGCCCACGTGAATTTTTTTTTTTGCCCAGGAATGGTTATATATATATATAATATATATATTACGAATATATATATACATATATATATTTTAATAATTATATAATTAAAATAAAAAGTTTATTTTAATTTTAAAATAAAAGGTTTATTTTAATATTAAAATATAAAGTTTTATTTTAATTTTAATAATTTTATAATTAAAATAAAAAGGTTTATTTTAATCTTAAAATAAAAGGTTTATTTTAATATTAAAATAAAAGATTTATTTTAATTTTAAAATTAGAATTTCATGCTAACTAATTAGAGTTGGAATTGGATTTCATGCTAACTAATTGGAGTTGAAATTGGATTCTATTTTTTCCTTAAATAAAGGAGTTTATTTAGATATGAAATAAGATTTCATATTATTCAAAATAAAGGAGTTTATTTGTGAATAGGAAAGAGAATCCTAATTTCTTTAAATAAAGGAGTTTATTTAGATATGAAATAGATTTCATATTATTCAAAATAAAAGAGTTTATTTGTGAATAGGAAAGAATATCCGTGTTTCCTTTAATAAAAGATTTTTTTTACATGGAATTGATTCCATAATTAATTAAAATAAAAGAGTTTATTTTAATTAAAGATTTTTTATTACATGGAATTGGATTCCATAATTAATTAAAATAAAGGAGTTTATTTTGATTAAAATTTTTATTAAAATAAAATAGTTTATTTTATTCAAAATTAGATAAATTAAAATAAAATAGTTTTATTTTGATTTAAATTTGGATTAAAATAAAGGAGTTTATTTTGATTCAAAATTAGATTTTATACCAACTAAATGTTGCCCATTAAATGATATCAATATATATATTAAATGTTTATTATTCATAAGATGAATGTTATTTATTGATGCATATGGTGATGTGTATGATAATAAATGGGATTGATTATGGACTATCGACCAATGCGATTGGATTTTATTTTAGTTGGATGCATGAATGTATGGGTTTTAATAAATGGGGTTCACAGATTGCGCCTTCTCTAATTTTTCTTAATGTAAATTCTATTCCCTCCTATGTACTTCCCTCGATCACGATCGAGGTTTCTATTTATTTTAAATAGTATTGTAATAGGAATAGTTAGAATTAATTTTAGAAAATTAGAGATCAAAGGAAGCAAGGAGTCGTGAAGACCCGTTTTGTTATGGAGCCCGGTTTAAATGTAATAGTTATATTTAAATATTATTTCTTGCACCCCTAGGGTTTGACCTTTTGGTTCACTTGGTGGCTCTAGTGAACCAAACTAGAATAAAAGTCCATAATCAATCCGGGTAGAATATAGTATTCTATATGTGCATGCTTATACTACATATATTATATATTATGCAAACATGCTTCGCATGTTCATTAATATAACGCGTATTTTATATATATATGTGCGCGCACGCTAAACAAGATGAGACAAAATTAATAACAAACCCCTCAATTTTTTATATTAAGTCCTAAGCGCTCAAAGATATTTGGAATATCGAACGTCAAGCCTAGCATGATAAAATTAATAGAGTATTAAATATTTAATATGAGTTTGTTGTGTCACCACAAGGCAAGTATTAAGTATTTAAGATGTTAATTTATCACATTTGATGCTTATAAAGAAAATTGAACAATATTGTTTTGTTGTGTCACCACAAGGATGATATTTTTCTTTTTTGAATATATGGAGTGCTAGGTCGGACTTAACTTGGATAATTTTGATTCGGATGTGCCATCACTGATCAAAATAATCTAAGAGGCAAAATACAAGGAGTTGCATAGTTGATGTAATTGACAAAAGTTGTCTACCTATTTATTTATATATAGTTTGTTGTGTCACCACAAGGCTATATACATTTGAAATGAGATCCTTATTCTCACTAGCAAATCTTTAATTAGATTTAAATTAACTATATAAGTGAGGTTATATAGTTTGAAGAAAATAGTGGGAGATACCAATTTAAAATAAGACCTAATTTATTTTGGTAATTAATAAAAGAATGTATGTTAAAATGTTGTTAATTACAAATTCATTTACGAATTTTACAATGTCTAAATTATCACATCGCGAAGCATATTAGATGCTAAATTAACTGCATCAATTAAACGGATTGGTTAAGGAATTTGAGAATAGTTCTCATAGTCGAAAAGCTATCTTATGTCCTTAATACGCCTATCCCCAAGAATGGTTGCGCATAATGCCTCCGAGGAAGACATTGCTACTTTTAGAAAGTGGCAAGATGATGCACAATTGGCTCAATGCATCATGCTCAAGATCTACGAGTAACAAGCTTCAAATCGTGAAGAAACTATGGATGCTCTCTACTATATTCCCGCACATCAAGTAGTTGATGGTGAGGAAAGTAGGACTGATAGATATCAGATATCTAAGGAGCTCTTCCGATCTAGAATGACCAATGGCACTATAGTACATACAAAAAGTCCTTAACATTATCAATTTGATTGATCAATTAGGACAACTAGTTTTGTCATGGATGGATAGTTGAGCCAAGATTTGATCTTGCACTCACTCCCGGACTCCTTTCACAAATGTTGTGAATTTTTCATATGAACAAGCTAGATATCAGCTTCGCTGATTTGCTTAACATGTTGAAAAATGTTGAGAGTCACTTTCCAACCAAGAAAGATCAAGTCTTACTGGTAGGGGCCAAAGGATCTTCTGAAAAGAAGAACGATTCAAAGAAGGTATATAGAAAGGCATAAACAAAGGATAATAAGAACAAAACTGATACGGATAGCAAAAGAGCTTGCTTCCACTGCTATAAGCCTGGACACTGGAAAGAAACTGCAAGAAGCATCTTGCTGAGGCTAACCAAAAGAAGCTTAGTGAAGTTTCGGTTATAAATACAAATTTGTTCATGATTTAAAATAAAATTTTCTTTAAGTCAATGTTCTACTTGGGTATTGGATACCAACTTTGGTTATCATAAATATAGATTTATGAAAGGACCAAACAGAAGTAGAAAGCTAAACAAAGATAAGTAATCCTATGTGTGGAAAATGAAGCAAATGTTGCTACATTAGCTATAGGAACTTATTGTTTAGCATTACCTACGGGCAAATCTATTAAGTCAATAAGTTGTTATTGTATTCCAATTCTTGTTAGAAACATTATTACCATTTTATTGTTGGACAATAAAATTTTTGGTATTATAATTAAGAACAATTGTTGTTCTATTTATAATGATAATGTTTTGTATAGAACTGAAATATTACTTAATAGATTTTGTATACTTGACTTACGTGGAAAATTATTTTATAAATTGAACAAAATAATATAAGAAAAGGAGATGATCATTCAAAGAGTTGAATATATGTATTTTTGAAATACAAGTGTGAATTATTTGAAAGGTTCAAACAATTCAGAAGTAAAACAAATTGGCAATGTATTAAGATTCTTTGATTAGATCAAGGAATAAATACTTGTGCAATAAGTTTCTGGATCATCTCAAATGGTTTTCTCATAATGGACACATCCTGATACGCAATAATTGATTGATGTATCTGAAAGGAAAAATCATACCTTGTTGGACATGGTACGGTCCATAATGATTTTACCGACATTCCAGTTTCCTTCTGGTGATCATGTCCTAGAAATGGTCAGACATCTACAAAATGGTAACCTCAAAATCAGGCCCCAAGACTCCATAAAAGTTATGGACAGGGAGGATTCCTAATCTTAAGTATGTTAAGATAAGGGGTTGTCCAACTTATGTGAAAAGTTTTCAAAGGATAAGCTTGGGACAAGATTTGACAAGTACAATTTGTGGGACATCCTAAAGTAAGTTTAGGGTATATGTTCTATAATCCTACTTAGCAAAAGGTGTTTGTTGCGAAACACGTTGCCTTCTAAGATAAAGGTGTTTATCATTAAAGGGGCTAGTGGGAGGATAATAGATCTTGAAGAGTTCAAGAACCACAAAACACTATAAGTCAAATAAGAGGAACCTGTAGATAGACCTATTATACCACAACCTCAATCGTAATCGAATAGTACCAAGATACCTAGGAGGTATGGATTCATCATGGATGATGATGATGAGGTACACATCATAGAAGATGATGATCCAGAGTTACATTCGATGAGGTAAGACTTCTAGTGTGTACAAAAAGGTCAGTGGGAGCATCGTGACATTTCTAGTATTATATGTTGATATACTACAGATAAGGAATGACATACCAATGCTACAATCAGTAAAGATAAAATTGTCTAAATATTCCTCCATGAATGATTTGGGAAGAGTATCATTATTGGGGATGCAAATCTATATAGATAGATTTAAAAGGATGCTCAACTTAACCCAAGGAACGATATTCATTTGATGCTAAAGTCGCTTAGCATGGCAAACTCCAAGAGATGTCTCATGTCGATGAGCTATGGAGTGTATCTCTTTAATAGTCCCCACAGACTCACGAAAAGAGAGGTCGCATGAGTGACAATCATGTATGCAATGAAATGTACGAGACCGATGTTGATCACCATATTATGGAGAAGTTCACTATGAAGTCCGTGAAAAACATCTTAAAGTGCTTGACCGCACTAAGGATGTGATCATATTCATGGTGGGTCTAAATTAAAAGGCTTAATGCACTCAAGTTTTTCGATGCACCAAGATGACGTAAAATTCACTTTAAGGTAAAGCGTTATCTTGAGCAAAGGTGCGATGAATTGAAAGGTTCCAAACAAAGAAAGAGTTGCCGGTTTAGTGATAAAGACAAAGTATATAGCTATAAATGAAGTCGCAAGTTGATTGTTTGGATTAAAAGTTCATTACGTAACTAGGAATAGTTCCTAAGTCTCATCTTGGATCTAAACATGTGTTGTGGCACTTTCATTTGATTATTAGAATCATTAAAAGATGGGAAATCACTATAGGGATAGTGGACTCTCAAGAACAACATTACATATCCATTAACTAAAGCTTATCCAATGTTAACAGGATAATCGCTGGATTAGAGAAGAAGAGTATAAGATACCATGACGATTATCGGGCTTTAGTGCAAGTGGGAGATTGAAAGTAGTATGCACAATGCAAAATCATGTTTGATGATAAAGTATATACTTTGTAACAATCTTATTCATTTATTAATAAAAAGTATTAATTTATTAAAGGCTTTTAATTATCTACATGATGTCTTTTTATTATATGTGATAAACCCATAGTTTTAAGCAATGCTTTTAGAATAATGATGATGATCATTCTAATGAGATCTAAATTCTTAGAAAGCTTAAAACTAAAATAGTTCCCAATCATTGGATTACTAAATTGGGGATTAGTGAATCCGGATAGATTGGTACATACGTTGTTTGCTCATTGGATGAGGATGATTGATCTCATGATCATTTGTGTGGAGACACTAAAGCAAGTATGTAGGTGCTTATTAGAGAATAAGTTCATCGAACGTGGCTAGCTAAGGAATACCTAATGGAGTTTTATTTGCTTCGTCAATAGGAATTCTCAGAGTGATAGTAAGACAAGTAATCCTTGGACTTAAGATCATCATAGTATCTTGTGTATGATGAGTTATACTTTGACTTATTCCTTAAGATCCTTAGGGTATATCAAAGGGTATGCTTGGGTATAATAAGTTGTATATGGAGATAATGTATGATCAATAAAGAATCTACCACTTCTAATAAAAGAAGCGAAATGTCCTATGTGATTCGATAAATGACAACCCAAAGAGTCCTTGGCAAAGCGAATGAAATTAGAAAGGAGTTTCTAATTTGCATTATTTGGAGTTGTGCATTTAAGGATCGAAATACATATAATTAAATAAAATAAGACTTGACAAAGAATTCCATGCCTTATATTTAATTGGGACATTGTATGGTGGAAGGATTGAATTGTATTTAAACTATTTACTCAAAGGTTCTTTTATGATTAATGTTGAAATCTATATTATCCGGAAAGTCGTTGATCGCTAGGGAGCTTATCCCTATTGTAGAATAAATATTATTTATTTAAATAAATTAATTGTTTAAATTTATTTATTTAAATAAGATTAGAATTGTTCTAATTGATTTATTCACAACCGGTTTAATATGGAGAACCTAAAGGGTCACACCATAAAAGGAAGAATAATTATTTAAGAAGTTAATGGCATAATCGTAATAATATAATGTTAAGTATATTTAATTTAATCTATGGTGATAGAATAAATTAAATAGCTTAATATTTATTATTTAATATTTTAGAAATATTAAATATAAATTAATAAGAGGAGTCTTATTAATATTATTACAATTATTATTATTTTAATTTCTAAAGAGTTTAGGAATTAATTTAATATAAGTACTCTCATTTATTCCTAATAGGATTAGGAGGAAAAATTAGTTAAAGGAGTTTAATTAATTATCCCTAATAAGATTAGGGAGCTTAATTAATTAAAAGAATTTTAATTAATTAAATAAAACTCAATTCCTTAATTGTTAAGGTGGGTTGTCCACATCTATAAATAAGAGGAGTCTTATTATTGGTGTGGGGGTTGTTGACTTTTTCAAAACAACGACATAATTCCAATTTGTTGGAGAGTACCCTTTTCTATAGAGATAGAAAACTAGGGTTTGAGCCAAATACCCTTTTTCTTGAATCATTATAATTCCTTGGTGGATCACCTCTAGAGGCCAAACACATGGGTGGCTAACGTTGATCAAAGGAAGGAACCAAACCCGGTGGATTCAAGGAGATCATGAGAAAGTAGGAGGTGAACTCGTACCTGAGGAAGCTCGTTTCTACAAGGGTATGATTTCATAATTTCTTATTCTTCATTTAATTAATAATTGTGCATAAAGGGTGATCCGGGTTTTATGGTTTATAAATAATTTTAAACTCTGATTTTACACGCTTCCGCTTAATTTTTGCAATTTGATTGCGCACATGAATATTACAAACCTAACAGTTTGGTCGTGGGAATATTCAGATCGTCGAGTGAATATTCGCATGCACTGACCAGCGCACCGACCATGTATGGGTCCCATAACGAAAAGCGATTGGATGAAGAAAACGACAAATATAAGTTGTTTAAAAATAACGGCGTAGTTGTTACCGTTAATACTGTTAAAATACTCGATGGTTAAGACACAAGTAGCATTACCAGATTGCACCAATTATTGATTCTTACGTAAAAGGCACTACTCAATAATGATTACGATAATTACTGCTCAAGATTTTTTATTTATTGATTTAATAATTGTCAAGCGTTGATATTTTATATTCATTGTTGTTTCAATAATTGTCATTACACAATATTTTTCATTATCGAAGCAATAATTCATATTATCCTAATAATATTATTAGATAACATTATTGGCAATGTCTAGAAAGTTACATCTCGGGAGAGGGTTTGGTCACCTAATTGTGCGCCAAGAGGAGAAATTCTTATTGGAAAGCCCCTCTTTCTTTCTGTGAATCGCACAGTTGTCAATATTGTGATTCTGTATTATTTTTGTGAATTATTAATTATTGATTCAAATGATAAGGAAAATATTGATTTTATGTGGATATAGATGGAGAAAATTTTTAATGTGACAATTGTTGAAAATTGAAATTTTATCTTTTCTCGATAAAATAATTCATTTAAATATATTATTATATTTTAATAATATAATAATGATGATATTTTTACAATGAATGTGGGATATATGAGTATATGTGGAGGAGTATTTTTGTTACCAAAAATATTTAAAGCATGTTTTATGTGTTTGGTGGACCCCATTTCTTGACCGAAATTTGATTATAAATTTATAAAATCGTCTCAGTATGTGGATTTCTTGGCCAATTTCTGTTTGGAATTTGGAAAAACTTTATTCAGAAAGTGTAGAGAATTGAATTTCCTATAAAAAGTCGCGAGTTTGAATTTTGGTGACAAAAGGGCTATTTATTGTGAATTATTGAAGTTCCGAAGCTCCGAAATAATTGATTTTTGGAAGTTTAAATTATTTTTAATTAGAAAAACGTTTTTTCTTACTTTTTCTAGAAGGTGGCATGTGCTTATTGAGCTGAAATCAGATTTTAAGAGTGGCGTAGGAATTTTGATATATATATTTATATTTTATTAAATTTTCTACTTTGGTGTTCTAAGCATTTTCCTATAAATAGGTGCTTAGATTAAATTTGAAAATCACACCGTAAACTCAAGTTTTCTCTCTATATTATCGAGCGTATTCTTGTGAGTATTTTGAGTATATTTTGAGTATTGCTATACTCAAGGCAAGTTCAAGTCATAACCTATATCCTGTGTTTCAAATAGAAGTCTTGATCTTTCGAGGTAAAGGAAATTATTTTTTTCAGAATGATATTATTTCTTCAATATCATTATGTCAAATATTGATCTCAAGTTTTATCAAATTTGGAACTTTTGTGTGTCTGAGTTACTATTCACGATACTTCGACACTTATTCACTTAATACTTTGACTATTCATCGAAAAATGAAAATTTTCCTTTTCGCCTAAAATATCTATTGTGGATACTAGCTTTGATTGTATCCATGTTCTGATCATTCTTGAATTTTACACCACTATGATTATTTTTGAGGTATTTTTGGATATGGATAAAACAAAGTACGAATCCTTAATCCTTAATCCTTGTCATTTTGTTTCACTGGATTCGTTTCTTTAAAAATATTTTTTCATCATCCTCAGTCTTAAATGATGATATTATTGAATATCTTTGGCATGTAGTGCAAAGATGAATGATTTCTGATAAATATCTTTGGCCCGTAGTGCAAAGATGAACAGGTGTTTAGATGAACATGATCAACTGATGAATATCTTTGGCCTATAGTGCAAAGATGAATATTTGATTCTAGATATATATTGATTGATGTTACAGGGATAAAAGATAGAAGATGAACTTTTAAATTCATACATAGAAGATAGTAGTTTGCATTCTCTACTTAACTCTTCTAATGAATTATTATTTTCGCTGCGAATATTGATTTAAAACTTGTTGTCTATAGTATTCTATTAGATTTTTCCCTGTTGAAGATTAACGATAATTTGTTGTATATTATCTTAGTCATAATATTCTTTACTGGGCTAGTTGAGCTCACCCTTTTCCTTTTTGTTCCATTTTTCTTCTCGTGGAGGCGAGAATATAACGAGTACGCAGCCTGGGTATGGAATGAAGGTTCTAGAGAGAGTTGTTTAGTAGTCCTCACCATTTTTGTAAAATAATGTATCAATAAATGTGATGAGGATTTATTTGAGTATAGATATTGTCTAGAAGATAATATTTGTATTCAAACTCACGCTTTATTGTTGTAATAATAAAGTTGTAGTTGTTTCTACTATGTATTGACAACTCGTAATGAATGATGTATACCTATTTTGGGGGCGCCACAAATGGTATCTCGAGCTTAGGGATATGATCTCCGGCGGAGATCGGGGAATAGAACTAGGAGGGAGAGACGAGTAAATCCTTCGCTAGTGTGTCCTACCTAAGCTTATTTGTTAGTTGGTCAAGATATAGGGATATTATGTGATATATTGATTTCCTTAATTAACCATTGTTTTATGACAAAGATTTGAGAATGTCGAATTGAGAATATTAACAAAGTGGAAATGAGATCGTGGAGACGCTTTTGTACTCACCAACGAGGAGAACGTGCAACAGTTTGCAATGTTCCTCCCGTGAACAACACCACCGAGCGAGATGATGAACGAGGGATGTTTAGAAGCTTTTTGCGCTTCATGCAAAATCGACGAGGAGACTCGTGTTCAAAATACAGGAGGAAATGATAACAATTCACAGTTGTCACAACCCAAGCGCTTCAAAGAGTTGGGACCACCGTAATTTAAGGGAAAGCCGATCCGATCATGCGGCGGAAACATGGGTCAAGCAAATTACCAAGATATTCAATGTCTTGGGATGCACGGAGAACAGAAGGTTCCATTCGCCACCTTTATGTTCCGTGGCGAAGCGCGACTCATCGGTGGGAGTCTCGTGAAGCGTACACATCCAAATAAAAGACTCAAAGATGTCTTGGGAGACGCGTTTGAAACTATTTAATAACAAATACTTTCCTAAAAGTGTTCGTCATATGAAGGAGGTGGAGTTCATCGATTAGAACAAAACAACACGATTTCGGTGTCTCAAGACGAGGCAAAGTTTGCAGAGTTATCCAGTTTTGCACCTCATTTGGTGGAGAATGAGGAACATATATGACGCTGGATGTTTTGAGAGGTTTGAAACCCGTAAGATACGACAATATATCTCATTCTCATAAATTTTCTCTCTATTCAGATGTTGTAAACAGAGCTCAATTATTAGAGCGAGATAACGAGTAGTCTGCCAACCGAGGGACCACAATCAGATCATACTGGAGATAGCGATCAACAAAACAACGATAACCAATGGAGAAAGAAAAAGAGACGGACAAAAATGGTAACCACTCTGGTGGTAATCATGGCCATGAAAATAGAAGAAGCGAAGTCAGGAGGAGATTTTAAAAGAGGAGATTTAACAACGACCATGTGAAGACGACATAAGTCTTGGCAAAGAATCGGTTCTAAGGAGGAGAACGACCACCCATCATATGCTATAAATGCGGAAAGAGGGACATATCGGTCCAAACCGCCTCAACAGTTCAAGGTATGCTATATAATTGTGGAAAGGAAGGACATATCGCAAAAAGATTGTACAATGAATAAAACCTAGTTCAATGGGGACGGTGACTCAAAAGATCGTCCCGTAAAAGTCAAAGTCAACGGTTCTGGAAGAGCGTTTGTTGTGACTGGTCAAAATGCGAGGAACCCAAACGAGGTGATCACGGGTAAGCTATTTATAAATTCTTGCGAAGTTTATACCTTACTTGATACCGGTGCTACCCATTCATTTATCTCTCATCTCCTCTAGGCTAATTGTAAGACCCCGAATTTTATGAAATAAAAGTATTCAATTTTTCTTATAATTACTATTCAGTAAATGGTTAAATTGATAAAAGTTAAAGTTAAGGGTGATATATGATTTTTTTTTCAAAATACACAAGTGATTATAAAATAATCATTGTTGTCGGGGAATATTCGTTTGGTCGTGGAATATTCTTGTTGTCGGGGAATATTCGTACGACGACGTAGTCATTTGTGGGCCTCATATATGTAATAACCGCCGGGATGAAGAAAACGACAAGTTTGAGTTTTTATAAATAACGACGTAGTCGTTCACTGCTAACACCGCTGAATACCCGGTTGGTAAAATAAAGTAATACTGCGTTGTTGCACATGATCGCATTACGGTATTACATGTATTTTGAATTATTGATTCTTACGTAAGAAGGCACTACTCAATAATTGTTACGGTAATTCTTGCTCAATATTTTATTTTATTGATTCAATAATTGCTTGCGTTGATATTTTATATTATTGTTGTTTCAATAATTATCAACGCATAATATTTCTCATTATCGATCAATAATTCATATTATTTGAATAATATTATTAGATAGCATTATTGACAATGTCTAGAAATTTCACATCGAGGAGAGGTTTGGTCACCTAATTGCGGCGTCAAGAAGGAGAAATTCTTATTGAAAGCCCCTCTTTCTCGTGAACTACCGTTGTCATAATTGTGATTCGTAATATTATTTGTGAATAATTAATTATTGATTTATATGATAAGGAAATATTTATTTGTTGTGGATATAAATGATGGATTTATTTATGTGGTTATAAATGAAGGAATTAATGTTGAGGTATTTTATCGAGATTTTTATTTAATGAAGGTATTGAAAATTAAACCAAAGTTTTTGAGATATATTGCGTGAGTTATAATTTTTAATCCGACCGTTGGATCGTTGTAATTTTTGGATATGTTATACATATATAAGTTGAGTATATGTCCACAAATTTTGAACCGTTAAAATGAACATATGATTTGTTATGAATTTTAAGAGGTGAATGGTTCAAAAATTGTTTAAATATCCCGAATTTAGCATTTTGGTAGAAAATTCTAGAATTGAGTGGGCCCCACTTGTGGTTGGTGAAGAAATGTGCTGAATTTTATTTCAAATATGGTGGGTGAGAATAGTAGCAGGTAAAGCCATCAGGTTGCAGGTCAAGTCTGCTAAAATTTTCCTATAAATAGAGGGCTTAATTAGAATTGAAAATCACACCAGAAACATAAGCATTCTCTCTTTCTCTCTCTAGATTATTGAGTGTATTTTGTTTGTATTTAGATACTTGGTGAGTTGATATTCATCAGTGCAAGTTTTCTTCATCGTCATATCCGATATCCAAATGTAAGTCTCGCTTTTGAGGTAAGGGATAGTAAAGGGATTTTAAGGGTTATTATGTTTTTCGATTCGTTTCTTCCTACGACCTTCGTAAAATTTCGGAAACATTTGAAATGATATGTTGATGAGTTTTATTGATTGTGTCCATAAATGGTGATTTTTGGATGTATAGATTAAGAGTTATGAATTTTATGAGAAAAGACTATTTTAAAAGTAACCGTTTATAACTCCTTGTGGTTAACTCCAAAGTTGATGAAATTTTTATTGGGAGTACATCTATATAATATCAGTGTACTTTGTGAATTTCAAAATTTTTGGATAAAAGTACAATTTATGATAAATGTTTAAATATTCGGCGGTTTTGGCCATATGAAAAATAGTAAATGAATTTTAAAAATTCTAAGAAAAATATATGTTCAATACGGGACTATATTCTGCTAAATCCTTTAAAAGAAATATTTTGAACCGATTTGGTATTTTTCATGAAAATGGACTAGTTATGAATAAATGAGTTAAATATGTTATGTGAAGGAAGAAAATTGGAAAATATGATTTTATGGCTTGAGAATCATATATGTGGTATATGCAGATTTTTGATGAGGGTTTTAGTTATTGGTGATGAAATCTTATAAGTTTGGCATTTTATGATGATTAAATGCATTATTTAGTAAAGTGTAAACAATTAAAATAAATTGTTTATAAGTTTAAGAAATGTTATTCTTTCAATATCATTATATCGAAATATTGGTATGGATTTTATTGTGGAATTTCTACCTTTTTGTGTCAGGGTTACTATTCATGAGTTACTATTCACGAGTTACTATTCACGAGTTACTATTCACTACAAAATTAGTTTCTTTTTCTAACCAAATTATAGTTGATTTATGAATATTACTCTGGAGAATAAACTATATATTGATTATATTGATTTTATTATCATATATAATTTTTTTATAACCCTGATATTGAAATTCTCTTTCACTGGAGTGTAAAGATGAGTAGATTATTGGTATGATCATGACTAGGGTTCTCTTTGGCCAGTAGTGAAAAGTTGAATTGTGACTGGTATGATCATGACCATTGAATTTATAATTGAATATCTTTAGCTTAAGTGCAAAGGTGAATTGATCAACATGGTTATAATTATTGTTTATATAAATTCTGAAGTGATTATATATTTCTTTGAGATATTAATATCTTTGGCCTGTAGTGCAAAGATGAATTGTTGATGAATATCTTTGGCCAGTAGTGCAAAGATGAACTGTTAATGAATATCTTTGGCCCGTAGTGCAAAGATGACCTGTTGTTGAATATCTTTGGCCAGTGGTGCAAAGATGAACTGTGGATGAATATCTCTAGCCCATAGTGCAAAGATGAATTTATTAGTATGATTATGAACATGAACTGTGATTTGGTATAACCATGATCTTTGATGTTTCAGGTAAAGACATGTGATGAAAATTATATTCGTCCTGGGTACGAAGAGGAATTTAGAATCACAATTATGATTATGAGATATTCATATGATTGTGGAAAGTAACTGTTGATTGATGTTATAGGGATAAAACATTGTTGGTGGACTTTTAACATGGAGAAGATAATAGACTGTATTGTCTATTTGACTCTTCTAATGGATTGCTAGTTCCGCTGCAACTATGGTTGAATTTTTTTATCATCTACCATATGTTTTAAATCTCTTATTTATTATTGATGAAGGCTATTGATAATTTAATTATCTTTAGTCATGATATTCTTTACTGAGCTAGTTGTGCTCACCCTTTTGCTTCACAATTCCTTTCGTGTAATAAAAGTGTAGTAGGTCGGGTCGAGCTGGGTAACAAGGAATAGAATCAGTGGTCTCTAGTCAGTGGAGTTCTCCTAAACAAAGATAGATAAGTGTGTTGTATACATCTTTTAGTAGTTATATTTGGTGAATCATATAGGGAGAGGCGAACCCAACTTGGAAGGGTGTTTTGCCACTATCATACAAGATGTCTAATGACATACAACCTCGTGTCATCATAAGACAGGGTTGTGCTCATTCACTTGCTGAGTATATTTACGAGCACTACCTATATAATCTTGGTGTTTGTTTGAAGTATAATTCTCAATATGAGACAGTGGGGATAATGATAAGTCAAGAGAAGACTCACCATTGGGAAGAATATGATAGTAATCTTCTCATTTTTCTTTGGGGTTTATTGGGTCAACCAAGGATAATTCTGTGGCCATATGATATCTATCATAACCTAGAAGCATGACCTCCCATGTATGAAGGTTTCCTTGAGCACTTCCCAAAGATTCTAATTTCTAAAACAGTTTTTGACTATACATTTATGTAAGGTGTCATTGTGACATGCTATCCAAGGTTGGGATGAGAGTCACAGTTGGTATATATATTTGTATCCAAACTCACAGTATATGTGTTGTTGTATTTTGCACGACAATTGTTGTAATAAAGTTGTAGTTATTTTCTGTACCATGTATTTGGCGACTCAGAATGGGTTGGACGGAATGGATCTATTTTAGGGTCGTCACACTAATACTCATCTCCTCTAGGTTTGCTATGCCCTTCAATATTACATCTCTCAGATTTAGCTTATCTTCTTGTGGCAATGGAGGTGGACATGAAAATTCTGGAGTGTATGTTGGATTTGGAGCGTTGTATT
Organism: Panax quinquefolius; assembly: GCA_020205615.1. Taxonomy (NCBI): domain Eukaryota; kingdom Viridiplantae; phylum Streptophyta; class Magnoliopsida; order Apiales; family Araliaceae; genus Panax; species Panax quinquefolius. Next base: position 20,793,200 of record CM035166.1, read on the forward strand.
GGTCATCATAAATGTAGCTCCCTGACGAATCCGGATGATACCCCCAAACTTGATGATAATTAGCATATGTATAATCGTTGAGGTATTCACCACCGTGTTGTCCCGGCCCAAAACTAACGGTGCATTGATGACTCGGATGATTACCAGCACAATAATTGCAATTAACTGCTATCCTACAATTACGTTGGGCTGCAACAACATCCAACCTCCTCGAAAGTGTCTCAAGCTGCATTGATATTGCAGAAAATGCATTGAGTCCATTAATCCCCGCTCCCCTTGGTTGAGTCATAGTCGAATATGGCCTTTGATAATTGAATCCATCCATGGTACTTGAAAAGAAAGAAAAATAGGAAGAGAATTAAATAAAAAAAAATGTTTACATAAAGACTAATTTGATTGAAGCTAATATTGGCAAAAATATATTAACTAATTCCCCGGCAACGACGCCAAAAACTTGTTGGGTAAAATCTAATTACGCACAACACGCAAGTATACGTGGTTAACAAGTAATAAAGTAAAAGTAGAGTATCGTTCCCACGAGGAATTGTGTAATAAAAATCACCAAGTACTAACCCGTAACCAACTCAATCTTATTTAAACGAATGAATTTCAAATTATATAAATTATATTATTTAATTACACTAATTCTAATTACCACTAATTAAATTAAGATTACGGAGATTTAAGATCACAACTTCACTTATTGCTTCATTTAAGTTAACACACTTCTCATCAATTATTTTCTATCTTGAATTGTTAATCAAGAACACTAAAGCAGATAAAACAACCTCTCGATGCATAATACACATACTCACTTAAATCCACAGATGATAGAATTAAGCAAGACACCCTAATTAACTAATCCACTATATCTCTATGTGAATACAATTAAAAAGGATTTAAAGCACAAGTTCTCTATAAGATTACATGCGATGTTAGGTATATCTCTATCCTAGACATAAATTATGTATTCCAACACCATGCAGAAAACACAATCACATGCTATTATGATTAGATCTAAATCTAAACTTCATCTCTCGAGTTCATATAGATTATCACGATAATTGATGGCCAATCAATTAAACAATTAAGTTCAAATCACAATAGACAATCCTCACGATAGCACATAATAATTAATAGCGAAGCATATTAAAATAAACTACACAATAAGATCCATTGTAATCTCAAACAAAGAATTAGTTCATTATTATTGAACTAAAACTAAGAATTCATAATTGAATAATCATTAAAAGATAAAAATAAGAGTAGAGTAAAGAATAAATCTGTTGTCAGCAAATCTCCATCTTCCTCAAGCTCATGCTCTTGATCTTCAATGGTCTCCAAGTTGCTTCAATCTCCCAATCCCATAAGAACTAGGGTTTTGATCTAATTTACTCTAATCTAATCTAATGGAAATCCTCCAAAACTAGCCTATCTCCCCCCTCTTTTATGTCTCTCATCATGTATTTATAGTTCTAATGGATATCCTAGCAAGTTAGGCAACTAAGAATACTATTTTGGCTCAAATTAGACACCAAATAACCCAAAAAAGCTGTCCCCTCGCAGCCTAGCACGCCTCGCGCCATCCCCAAGCCATTCTGGGCGCAGCCCGCGCTACAATGTTAGAAAATCTAGTCACCCAGCGCGCCCCGCGCTGTGTATAGCGCGGTCCGCGCTACCCTGTTTCCTGCTGCGACGTCCTTTGGTAAAACATGCATAACTTTTGATCCGCAAGGAGTTACGGGTCCTGCCAACTATCAAATCGATGATATCGACGAGATCTACAACTTTCGTGCTTTGAGAAATGACAGATTCAGATTGGATCATGGCGGACATCGGGCACGAAGTAGATGCTATGTAAATGGCAAGCATGACAACTCTTAACTTCGATCTTCGTTGATAAAAAGGACATAACTCTCGCATCCGAACTCTGATTGAGACGATTTACGATGTTCTGGAAAGCTAGGAAGTAGAGCTACCATAATTTCCAAGTTCCAAGCAAAGAACATGCATCCAACTTGGTGTTAAAAGTCCTTCAATCATCCCTCCTTGTATTTGCTTGCGTATTTTGGTCCAAAAGATGTCCGAATTGCTTTCCCTTGCTTCTTCATGCCAATGCTATGTCATCGCCTACAAAATAACATAAAATATATGAAAAGTAACCAAGAAACATGAGATTAAGCAAATAATTCAAGTAATAGATACCGGATAAGTAGGTATAAAACCTACTTATCAAATACCCCCAAACTTAAACATTTGCTTGTCCTCAAGCAAAAACACAAAACAATAATGTAATGCAATGCAACTAATCTAAATGCCTACGAATCCAACAGTAATGACATAAACAAGTCTATTCAACCGGCCTTAAAGAAATGAAATAAACACGATAATATAGCATATCAAAACCAATCAATAACTTCTCAACCAATCATTAAATCTTAGACTGTTATCACTAATATAGTGCGTGTGTGCTTCACAACAATGTTAACTGATATAAAATCAAATTTAACACATAACAAGTCTCTTCGAAGGCATCATACAGTGTAAACTCAAGAAATCTAAAAACAAGCTAGATCCAACTAAAATTAAACAATCACCAATATCGAGGGTCAACATGGGATACTTATGCTTCATTTTTCATCTACGGGGTCTTTTTGCTCTTATTTCCCGTTTTATTTATTCTCTTATTCTTTTGTTTTTGTGGATAGTGAGTGCGTTTTACGCTCCATCTCACGCCTGTGTTTATGAGGAGTGCATTTCACGCTTCTTCTCGACCCACCACAGGACTCAATTTATTCAACTCAATATTATTTTTTTCTTTTTCTTTTTTTTTTCACTTTTTTTTATAGCTTATATACCCAAAATATTCCCCCAAACTTAGGTTCTTGCCTAACTTTCGCCATCACTAATTGTTATTGTCGTTCTTTTATTCAAACTAGCATTATCCTTTAGAATCCCATTATGTATCATTTTACTCAATCAATCAACAAGTTGTTTTTACTGTGCTATCCTTATTATACCAGTTTCAAATAGAAAAAGACTCAATTCATAACAAGAAATCACATCAAAGCTCTAATAGTCAATACTATACTTGTCTACCCAATTCCAATCTCATCATTTGCCAAAATAAATTGTAAATATTAAACAGCTGGACTCATGCAAGATGAACATAGTAACTAACTATTATCTCATCGTATTTTTTTTATAGTTATAAATAAAAACTATTATGCAACTACTCTACTATGCAAACTATTATGCAATTACACTACAAGAATGCACACATAAATAAAACTAAATTATTTAACTCCCCAAAACTTAACAATTACAATGTCCTCATTGTAAAATAAAGCATGAAGTGGACGAGGACTTCCCTGTAAACATTTAAGCTTGTGGTGATGAGGGCGTTGGCGGCGACGATCATTTTCTTATCCATTGGACCTCCAATACCTGCAATGAAGAGAGACAACATGGATTAGAATAACACTTGGATTCTTATCTACTAAATAAACTAGGAAAACACATAAATAAATATAAAAAGAATTCTTGGGTTGCCTCCTAGTTAGCGCTTGAATTATAGTCTTTCAGCCTGACTTTGTCTGGTCAACGCTATCCAATTCCTCTTCAGTAATTAAGGATCCCTCCATCCATCGGAAATAATGTAGCTTTTGGTAGATTCCCATTTGTGATAGCCATTGCATTAAAGTCACCTAGCATGCTCTGATTTAGTATGCTCTCAATCGAGAACGTCCCACAGCTAGGTGTTTTCTCCATTGTGTATGTGATCACTTTGGGGCATGGAAGCTTGTCACACACAATGGGCTCTTCGTCTATCTTCTCTTTCTCGTCCCACCATGGATTCAAAATTGTACGCGCTCTTATGTCATCAAGAGCTTCGTCGACGACATGACTACCAAGTGGGCATGATTTTGCAAATCTGACTGACTCTTTGATCGTTGGTGAAGACCCATTTAGATCTTCGCCGACCTCTATTTCATTATCCCCAATTGTCTCCACACTTTCAATATCTTGTGGCTCATCCAGTCGTAGATTTGGTTCGGGTTCTCTATCAATTTCGTCATCCATGTCATAAGGCCAAGTGTTTGGAGGAAGGTTGCTTACGGCTTTAGTCATTTGCTCTATCTGATCCGTAAGATTTTGAATTGATATCTCTTGATTCTGAATTGACCGCTCTTGATTAATCATCCTCTTCTCATATGATGCTACGAACTTGGACCACATTTCCTCCAACCTTGAATTATATGTCTCAGTCTCGGAAGCCATGTATTGAGGACCATTGGTTGAGGTAGTGACTAGTTGTTCCATCCAATTATTAAAATTTTGGGTTGATAGCTCTTGGCTAATACTCATCTCCTCTAGGTTTGCTATGCCCTTCAATATTACATCTCTCAGATTTGGCTTATCTTCTTGTGGCAATGGAGGTGGACATGAAAATTCTGGTGTGTATGTTGGATTTTGAGCGTAGTATTGGTCATCATAAATGTAGCTCCCTGACGAATCCGGATGATACCCCCAAACTTGATGATAATTAGCGTATGTATAATCGTTGAGGTATTCATCACCGTGTTGTCCCGGCCCAAAACTAACGGTGCATTGATGACTCGGATCATTACCAGCATAATAATTGCAATTAACTGCTATCCTTCGATTACGTTGGGCTGCAACAATGTCCAACCTCCTCGAAAGTGTCTAAAGTCATACCGATATTGCGTAAAAAAAAGCATTGAGTCCATCAATCCCGCGCCCCCGGCGTTTGAAATCATAGTCGAATATGGCCTTTGATAATTGATTCCATCCATGGTACCTGAAAAGAAAGAAAAACAGGAAGAGAATTAAATAAATAAAAAAATATTTAAATTAAGACTAATTTGATTGAAGCTAATATTGGCAAAAATATATTAACTAATTCCCCGGCAACGGCGCCAAAAACTTGTTGGGTAAAATCTCATTACGCACAATACGCAAGTATACGTGGTCAACAAGTAATAAAGTGAAAGTAGAGTAAACTCGTAACCAACTCAATCTTATTTAAATGAATGAATTTCAAATTATATAAATTAAATTATTAAATTACACTAATTCTAATTACCACTAATTAAATTAAGATTACGGAGATTTAAGATCACAACTTCACTTATTGCTTCATTTAAGTTAACACACTTCTCATCAATTATTTTCTATCTTGAATTGTTAATCAAGAACACTAAAGCAGATAAAACCACCTCTCGATGCATAATACCCATACTCACTTAAATCCACAGATGATAGAATTAAGCAAGACACCCTAATTAACTAATCCACTATATCTCTATGTGAATACAATTAAAAAGGATTTAAAGCAGAAGTTCTCTATAAGATTACATGCGATATTAGATATATCTCTATCCTAGACATAAATTATGTATTCCAACGCCATGCAGAAAACACAATCACATGCTATTATGATTAGATCTAAATCTAAACTTCATCTCTCGAGTTCATATAGATTATCACGATAATTGATGGCCAATCAATTAAACAATTAAGTCCAAATCACAATAGACAATCCTCACGATAGAACATAATAATTAATTACGAAGCATATTAAAATAAACTACACAATAAGATCCATTGTAATCTCAAACAAAGAATTAGTTCATTATTATTGAATTAAAACTAAGAATCCACAATTGAATAATCATTAAAAGATAAAAAATAAGAGTAGAGTAAAGAATAAATCTGTTGTCAGCAAATCTCCATCTTCCTCAAGCTCATGCTCTTGATCTTCAATTGTCTCCAAGTTGCTTCAATCTCCCAATCCCATAAGAACTAGGTTTTGGATCTAATTTACTCTAATCTAATCCAATGGAAATCCTCCAAAACTATCCTATCTCCCCCTTTTTTATGTCTCTCATCATGTATTTATAGTTCTAATGGATATCCTAGCAAGTTAGGCAACTAAGAATACTATTTTGGCTCAAATTGGACACCAAATAACCCAAAAAAGCTGTCCCCTCGCCGCCTAGCATGCCCCTGTATATCCCTAAGCCATTCTCGGCACACGTAACGCAGCACAATGTCGGAAAATCTGGTCACCCAATACACATACATATGTATAGCACGTTCGTACTAACTATTTCTTCTTCACGCGGACGTCCTTTGGTAAAACATGCATAACCTTTGATCCGCTAAGAGTTATGGGTCCTGCCACCTATTAAATTGAAGATATCGACAAGATCTACAACTTTCATGCTTTGAGAATTGACTGATTTAGATTGGATCATGGTGGACATCGGGCGCGAAGTAGATGCTATGTAAATGGCAAGCATGATAACTCTTAACTTCGATCTTCGTTTATAAAAAGGCCATAACTCTCGCATCCGAACTCCGATTGAGATGATTTAAGATGTTCCGGAAAGCTAAGAAGTAGAGCTACCATAATTTCCAAGTTCCAAGCAAAGAGCATGCATCCAACTTGGTGTTAAAAGTCCATCAATTATCCCTCCTTGTATTTGCTTGCGTATTTTGGTCCAAAAGATGTCCGAATTGCTTTCCCTTGCTTCTTCATGCCAATGCTATGTCATCGCCTACAAAATAACATAAAATATATGAAAAAAAACTAAGAAACATGAGATTAAGCAAATAATTCAAGTAATAGATACCGGATAAGTAGGTATATAACCTACTTATCAAATACCCCCAAACTTAAACCTTTGTTTGTCCTCAAGCAAAAACACAAAACAATAATGTAATGCAATGCAACTAATCTAAATTCCTACGAATCCAGCAGTAATGACATAAACAAGTCTATTCAACCGGCCTTAGAGAAATCAAATAAACACGATAATATAGCATATGAAAACCAATCAATAACTTCTCAATCAATCATTAAATCTTAGACTGTTATCGCTAATATAGTGCGTGTGTGCTTCACAACAATGTTAACTGATATAAAATCAAATTTAACACATAACAAGTCTCTTCGAAGGCATCATATAGTGTAAACTCAAGAAATCTAAAAACAAGCTAGATCCAACTAAAATTAAACAATCATCAATATCGAGGGTCAACATGGGATACTTATGCTTCATTTTTCATCTACGGGGGCTTTTTGCTCTTATTTCCCGTTTTATTTATTCTCTTATTCTTTTCTTTTTTTTCTTTTTTTTTGTGGATAGTGAGTGCGTTTTATGCTCCATCTCACGCCTGTGTTTATGAGGAGTGCATTTCACGCTTCTTCTCGACCCACCACAGGGCTCAATTTATTCAACTAAATATTATTTTTCTATTTCTTTTTTTTCTCTTTTTTTTATAGCTTATATACCCAAAATATTTCCCCAAACTTAGGTTCTTGTCTAACTTTCGCCATCACTAATTGTTATTGTCGTTTTTTCATTCAAACTAGCATTATCCTTTAGAATCCCATTATGTATTAATTTACTCAATCAATCAACAATTTGTTTTTACTGTGCTATCCTTATTATACCAGTTTCAAATAGAAAAAGACTCAATTCATAACAAGAAATCACATCAAAGCTCTAATAGTCAATACTATACTTGTCTACCCAATTCCAATCTCATCATTGGCTAAAATAAATTGTAAATATCAAACAGTTGGACTCATGCAAGATAAACATAGTAACTAACAATTATCTCATCGTATTTTTTTTATAGTTATAAATAAAAATTATTATGCAACTACTCTACTATGCAAACTATTATGCAATTACACTACATGAATGCACACATAAATAAAACTAAATTATTTAACTCCCCAAAACTTAACAATTACAATGTCCTCATTGTAAAATAAAGCATGAAGTGAACGAGGACTTCCCTATAATCATTTAAGCTTGTGGTGATGAGGGCGTTGGCGGCGACGATCATTTTTCTATCCATTGGACCTCCAATACCTGTAATGAAGAGAGACAACATGGGTTAGAATAAAACTTGGATTCCTATCTACTAAATAAACTAGGAAAGCATATAAATAAATATAAAAAATATTCTTGGGTTGCCTCCTAGTTAGCGCTTGAATTATAGTCTTTCAGCCTGACTTTGTCTGGTCAACGCTATCCAATTCCTCTTCGATAATTGAGGAACCCTCCATCCATCGAAAATAATGTAGCTTTTGGTAGGTTCCCATTTGTGATAGCCATTGCATTAAATTCACCTAGCATGCTCTGATTTAGTATTCTCTCAATCGAGAACGTCCCCAGCTAGGTGTTTTCTCCATTGTGTATGTGATCACTTTGGGGCATGGAAGCTTGTCACACACAATGGACTCTTCGTCTATCTTCTCTATCTCGTCCCACCAAGAATTCAAAATTGTACTCGCTCTTATGTAATCAAGAGCTTCGTCAACGACATGACTACCAAGTGGGCATGATTTTGCAAATCTGACTGACTCTTTGATCATTGGTGGAGACCCATTTAGATCTTCGTCGACCTCTATTTCATTATCCCCAATTGTCTCCACACTTTCGATATCTTGTGGCTCTTCCAGTCGTAGATTTGGTTCGGGTTCTCTGTCAATTTCGTCATCCATGTCATAAGGCCAAGTGTTTGGAGGAAGGTTGCTTACGGCTTTGGTCATTTGCTCTATCTGATCCGTAAGATTTTGAATTGATATCTCTTGATTCTACATTGACCACTCTTGATTAATCATCCGCTCCTCATATGATGCTACGAACTTGGACCACATTTCCTCCAACCTTGAATTATATGTCTCAGTCTCGGAAGCCATGTATTGAGGACCATTGGTTGAGGTAGTGACTAGTTGTTCCATCCAATTATTAAAATTTTGGGTTGATAGCTCTTGGCTAATACTCATCTCCTCTAGGTTAGCTATGCCCTTCAATATTACATCTCTCAGATTTGGCTTATCTTCTTGTAGCAATGGAGGTGAACATGAAAATTCTGGTGTGTATGTTGGATTTGGAGCGTAGTATTGGTCATCATAAATGTAGCTCCCTGACGAATCCGGATGATACCCCCAAACTTGATGATAATTAGCATATGTATAATCGTTGAGGTATTCACCACCGTGTTGTCCTGGCCCAAAACTAACGGTGCATTGATGACTCAGATCATTACCAGCATAATAATTACAATTAACTGCTATCCTTCGATTACGTTGGGTTGCAACAATGTCCAACCTCCTCGAAAGTGTCTCAAGCTGTGCTGATATTGCAGAAAATGCATTGAGTCCATCAATCCCCGCTCCCCTTGGTTGAGTCATAGTCGAATATGGCCTTTGATAATTGAATCCATCCATGGTACTTGAAAAAAAAAAAAATAGGAAGAGAATTAAATAAATAAAAAAAATGTTTAAATTAAGACTAATTTGATTGAAGCTAATATTGGCAAAAATATATTAACTAATTCCCTGGCAACGGCGTCAAAAACTTGTTGGGTAAAATCTAATTACGCACAATACGCAAGTATACGTGGTCAACAAGTAATAAAGTGAAAGTAGAGTATCGTTCTCACGAGGAATTGTGTAATAAAAATCACCAAGTACTAACCCGTAACCAACTCAATCTTATTTAAACGAATGAATTTCAAATTATATAAATTAAATTATTTAATTACACTAATTCTAATTGCCACTAATTAAATTATGATTACGGAGATTTAAGATCACAACTTCACTTATTGCTTCATTTAAGTTAACACACTTCTCATCAATTATTTTCTATCTTGAATTGTTAATCAAGAACACTAAAGCAGATTAAACAACCTCTCGATGCATAATACCCATACTCACTTAAATCCACAGATGATAGAATTAAGCAAGACACCCTAATTAACTAATCCACTATATCTCTATGTGAATACAATTAAAAAGGGTTTAAAGCAGAAGTTCTCTATAAGATTACATGCGATGTTAGGTATATCTCTATCCTAGACATAAATTATGTATTCCAACGCCATACAGAAAACACAATCACATGCTATTATGATTAGATCTAAATCTAAACTTCATCTCTCGAGTTCATATAGATTATCATGATAATTGATGGCCAATCAATTAAACAATTAAGTCCAAATCACAATAGACAATCCTCACGATAGAACATAATAATTAATAGCGAAGCATATTAAAATAAACTACACAATAAGATCCATTGTAATCTCAAACAAACAATTAGTTCATTATTATTGAATTAAAACTAAGAATCCACAATTGAATAATCATTAAAAGATAAAAATAAGAGTAGAGTAAAGAATAAATCTGTTGTCAGCAAATCTCCATCTTCCTCAAGCTCATGCTCTTGATCTTCAATGGTCTCCAAGTTGCTTCAATTTCCCAATCCCATAAGAACTAGGGTTTTGATCTAATTTACTCTAATCTAATCGAATGAAAATCCTCCAAAACTAGCCTATCTCCCCCCTCTTTTATGTCTCTCATCATGTATTTATAGTTCTAATGGATATCCTAGCAAGTTAGGCAACTAAGAATACTATTTTGGCTCAAATTGGACACCAAATAACCCAAAAAAGCTGTCCCCTCGCCGCCTAGGGCGCCCCACATCATCCCTAAGCCATTATTTCGGCGCATCCCGCCTACAATGTCAAAAATCTGGTCACCCAATATGCATTTGTATAGCGCGCGGTCCACGCTACCTGCTTTTTTCTCTCTGCGACGTCCTTTGGTAAAACATGCATAACCTTTGATCCGCTAAGAGTTATGGGTTCTGCCACCTATCAAATCGAAGATATCGACGAGATCTACAACTTTCATGCTTTGAGAATTGACAGATTCAGATTGGATCATAGCGGACATCGGGCACGAAGTAGATGCTATGTAAATGGCAAGCATGACAACTCTTAACTTCGATCTTCGTTGATAAAAAGGCCATAACTCTTGCATCCGAACTCCGATTAAGACGATTTAAGATGTTCCGGAAAGCTAAGAAGTAGAGCTACCATAATTTCCAAGTTCCATGCAAAGAACATGCATCCAACTTGGTGTTAAAAGTCCTTCAATCATCCCTCCTTGTATTTGCTTGCGTATTTTGGTCCAAAAGATGTCCGAATTGCTTTCCCTTGCTTCTTCATGCCAATGCTATGTCATCGCCTACAAAATAACATAAAATATATGAAAAGTAACTAAGAAACATGAGATTAAGCATATAATTCAAGTAATAGATACCGGATAAGTGGGTATAAAACCTATTTATCAAATACCCCCAAACTTAAATCTTTGCTTGTCCTCAAGCAAAAACACAAAACAATAATGTAATGCAATGCAACTAATCTAAATACCTACGAATCCAGCTGTAATGACATAAACAAGTCTATTCAACCGGCCTTAGAGAAATCAAATAAACACGATAATATAGCATATCAAAACCAATCAATAGCTTCTCAATCAATCATTAAATCTTAGACTGTTATCACTAATATAGTGTGTGTGTTTTTCACAACAATGTTAACTGATATAAAATCAAATTTAACACATAACAAGTCTCTTCGAAGGCATCATACAGTGTAAACTCAAGAAATCTAAAAACAAGCTAGATCTAATTAAAATTAAACAATCACCAATATCGAGGGTCAACGTGGGATACTTATGCTTCATTTTTCATCTACGGGGGCTTTTTGCTCTTATTTCCTGTTTTATTTATTCTCTTATTCTTTTCTTTTTCTTTTTTTTTGTGGATAGTGAGTGCGTTTTACGCTCCATCTCACCCCTGTGTTTATGAGGAGTGCATTTCACGCTTCTTCTCGACCCACCACAGGACTCAATTTATTCAACTCAATATTATTTTTTTCTCTTTTTTTTATAGTTTATATACCCAAAATATTCCCCCAAACTTAGGTTCTTGTCTAACTTTCGCAATCACTAATTGTTATTGTCGTTCTTTCATTCAAACTAGCATTATCCTTTAGAATCCCATTATGTATCAATTTACTCAATCATTCAACAAGTTGTTTTTACTGTATATCCTTATTATACCGCTTTCAAATGTAAAAAACTACTCAATTCATAACAAGAAATCACATCAAAGCTCTAATAGTCAATACTATACTTGTCTACCCAATTCTAATCTCATCATTGGCCAAAATAAATTGTAAATATCAAACAGCTGGACTCATGCAAGATGAACATAGTAACTAACTATTATCTCATCGTATTTTTTTTATAGTTATAAATAAAAACTATTATGCAACTACTCTACTATGTAAACTATTATGCAATTACACTATATGAATGCACACATAAATAAAACTAAATTATTTAACTCCCCAAAACTTAACAATAACAATGTCTTCATTGTAAAATAAAGCATAAAGTGGACGAGAGACTTCCACAAATAATCATTTAAGCTTGTGGTGATGGTGGCGAATAAGCCAAATTTATCATTTTCCTATCCATTGGACCTCCAATACCTTCAATGAAGAGAGACAACATGGATTAGAATAAAACTTGGATTCTATCTACTAAATAAACTAGGAAAGCATATAAATAAATATAAAAAAAATTCTTGGGTTGCCTCCTAGTTAGCGCTTGAATTATAGTCTTTCAGCCTGACTTTGTCTGGTCAACGCTATCCAATTCCTCTTCAGTAATTGAGGAACCCTCCATCCATTGGAAATAATGTAGCTTTTGGTAGGTTCCCATTTGTGATAGCCATTGCATTAAATTCACCTAGCATGCTCTGATTTAGTATGCTCTCAATCGAGAACGTCCCACAGCTAGGTGTTTTCTCCATTATGTATGTGATCACTTTGGGGCATGGAAGCTTGTCACACACAATGGGCTCTTCGTCTATCTTCTCTTTCTCGTCCCACCATGGATTCAAAATTGTACTCGCTCTTATGTCATCAAGAGCTTCGCCGACGACATGACTACCAAGTGGGCATGATTTTGTAAATCTGACTGACTCTTTGATCGTTGGTGGAGACCCATTTAGATCTTTAATAACATCGACCATCCTATTTCATTATCCCATTAGTCTCCACACTTTCCTCTTTTTCAACATCTTGTGGCTCATCTAGTCGTAGATTTGGTTCGGGTTCTTTATCAATTTCGTCATCCATGTCATAAGGCCAAGTGTTTGGAGGAAGGTTATTTACGGCTTTGGTCATTTGCTCTATCTGATCCGTAAGATTTTGAATTGATATCTCTTGATTCTGAATTGACCGCTCTTGATTAATCATCTTCTCTTCATATGATGCTACAAACTTGGACCACATTTCCTCCGACCTTGAATTATATGTCTCAGTCTCGGAAGCCATGTATTGAATACCATTGGTTGAGGTAGTAACTAGTTGTTCCATCCAATTATTAAATTTTGGGTTGATAGCTCTTGGCTAATACTCATCTCCTCTAGGTTTGTTATGCCCTTCAATTTTACATCTCTCAGATTTGGCTTATCTTCTTGTGACAATGGAGGTGGACATGAAAATTCTGGTGTGTATGTTGGATTTAGAGCGTAGTATTGGTCATCATAAATGTAGCTCCCTGACGAATTCGGATGATACCCCCAAACTTGATGATAATTAGCGTATGTATAATCGTTGAGGTATTCATCACCGTGTTGTCCCGGCCCAAAACTAACGGTGCATTGATGACTCGGATCATTACCAGCATAATAATTGCAATTAATTGCTATCCTTCGATTACGTTGGGCTGCAACAATGTCCAACCTCCTCGAAAGTGTCTCAAGCTGCGCTGATATTGCAGAAAAAGCATTGAGTCCATCAATCCCCGCTCCCCTTGGTTGAGTCATAGTCGAATATGACCTTTGATAATTGAATCCATCCATGGTACCTGAAAAGATAGAAAAATAGGAAGAGAATTAAATAAATAATTTTTTTTTTTAAATTAAGACTAAATTGATTGAAGCTAATATTGGCAAAAATATATTAACTAATTCTCCGGCAACGGTGCCAAAAACTTGTTGGGTAAAATCTAATTACGTATAATACGCAAGTATACGTGGTCAACAAGTAATAAAGTGAAAGTAGAGTATCGTTCCCACGAGGAATTGTGTAATAAAAATCACCAAGTACTAACCAGTAACCAACTCAATCTTATTTAAACGAATGAATTTCAAATTATATAAATAAAATTATTTAATTACACTAATTCTAATTACCACTAATTAAATTAAAATTACGGAGATTTAAGATCACAACTTCACTTATTGCTTCATTTAAGTTAACACACTTCTCATCAATTATTTTCTATCTTGAATTGTTAATCAAGAACACTAAAGCAAGATAAAACCACCTCTCATTGCATAATACCCATACTCACTTAAATCCACGATGATAGAATTAAGCAAGACACCCTAATTAACTAATCCACTATATCTCTATGTGAATACAATTAAAAAGGATTTAAAGCACAAGTTCTCTATAAGATTACATGCAATGTTAGGTATATCTCTATCCTAGACATAAATTATGTATTCCAACGCCATATAGAAAACACAATCACATGCTATTATGATTAGATCTAAATCTAAACTTCATCTCTCGAGTTCATATAGATTATCACGGTAATTGATGGCCAATCAATTAAACAATTAAGTTCAAATCACAATAGACAATCCTCACGATAGAACGTAATAATTAATAGCGAAGCATATTAAAATAAACTACACAATAAGATCCATTGTAATCTCAAACAAAGAATTAGTTCATTATTATTGAATTAAAACTAAGAATCCACAATTGAATAATCATTAAAAGATAAAAATAAGAGTAGAGTAAAGAATAAATCTGTTGTCAGCAAATCTCCATCTTCCTCAAGCTCATGCTCTTGATCTTCAATGGTCTCCAAGTTGCTTCAATCTCCCAATCCCATAAGAACTAGGGTTTTGATCTAATTTACTCTAATCTAATCTAATGAAAATCCTCCAAAACTAGCCTATCTCCCCCCTCTTTTATGTCTCTCATCCTGTATTTATAGTTCTAATGGATATCCTAGCAAGTTAGGCAACTAAGAATCCTATTTTAGCTCAAATTGGACACCAAATAACCCAAAAAAGCTGTCCCCTCGCCGCCTAGCGCGCCCCGCGATGTCCCCAAGCCATTCTGGGCGCAGCCCGCGCTACAATGTCAGAAAATCTGGTCACCCTAGCACGCCTCACCATGTGCATAGTTCATTTATAGCGGTCCGCGCTACCACATTTTTCTCGTCACGACGTCCTTTGGTAAAACATGCATAACTTTTGATCCGCTAGGAGTTACGGGTCCTGCCACCTATCAAATCGAAGATATCAACGAGATCTACAACTTTAATGCTTTGATAATTGACAGATTCCGATTGGATCATGGCAGAAATCGGGATCGAAGTAGATGCTATGTAAATGGCAAGCATGACAACTCTTAACTTTGATATTCGTTGATAAAAAGGCCATAACTCTCGCATCCGAACTCCGATTGAGACGATTTAAGATGTTTCAGAAGGCTAAGAAGTAGAGCTACCATAATTTCCAAGTTCCAAGCCAAGAACATGCATCCAACTTGGTGTTAAAAGTCCTTCAATCATCCCTCCTTGAATTTGCTTGCGTATTTTGGTCCAAAGGATGTCCGAATTGCTTTCCCTTGCTTCTTCATGCCAATGCTATGTCATCGCCTACAAAATAACATAAAACATATGAAAAGTAACTAAGAAACATGAGATTAAGCAAATAATTCAAGTAATAGATACCGGATAAGTAGGTATAAAACCTACTTATCAAATACCCCCAAACTTGAACCTTTGTTTGTCCTCAAGCAAAAACACAAAACAATAATGCAATGCAATGCAATGCAACTAATTGACATGCCTATGAATCCAGCAGTAATGATAGAAACAAGTCTATTCAACCGGCCTTAGAGAAATTAAGTAAACACGATAGTACATCATATCAGAACTCATCAGTAACTTCTCAATCAATCATCAAATCTTAGACTGTTATAACGAATATAGTGCGTGCGTGCTCCACAACAATGTTAACTGATATAAAATCAAATTTAACATATAACAGGTCTCTTCGAAGGCATCATACAGTGTAAACTCAAGAAATCCAAAAAAAAGCTAGATCCAACTAAAATCAAATAATTACCAATATCGAGGATCAACATGGGATACTTATGCTTCATTTTTCATCTACGGGGGCTTTTTGCTCTTATTTCCCTTTTTATTTATTCTGTTTTTCTTTTCTTTTCTTTTCTTTTCTTTTTTTTATAGTGAGTGCGTTTTACGCTCCATCTCATGCCTGTGTTTATGAGGAGTGCATTTCACGCTTCTTCTCGACCCACCACAAGACTCAATTTATTCAACTCAATATCATTTTTTTCTTTTTCTTTTCTTTTTCTCTTTTTTTTATAGCTTATATACCAGAATATTTCCCCAAACTTAGGTTCTTGTCTAACTTTCGCCTTCACTACTTGTTCTTGTCATTCTTTCTTTCAAACTAGCATTATCCTTTAGAATCCCATTATGTATCAATTTAAACTCAATCAATTAACATGTTGTTTTTACTGTGATATCCTCATTATACCGCTTTCAAATGTAAAAAGACTCAATTCATAACAAGAAATCACATCAAAGCTCTAATAATCATACTTATACTTTGTCTACCCAATTCCAATCTCATCATCGACCAAAATAAACTTAAATATCAAAAAATTTGGACTCAAACAAGATGTACTAAATGCTATATGAACATAGTAACTAACTATTATTTTTGATTTTTTTTTTTTAAGAAAGTGATTGCAAAAACTAAATGTAACTATATTAACTACAATGTAAATAACTAAATATATGCAATACGACACTAAAATGCCCCCAAACTTAAAATAGGCATTGTCCTCAATGGCTAAGATAAGAAAAATTAAAAGAGAGGACTTCCCTGAAAATACAGCATTTTCCTCCTTGTCTGCTAAGTCTGGAGAATAGGTCAGACACATTGGAATAAATCGGGAACCACACTTGAGTTGGACTTGACTAACCTTTGCAATTAAACCACTTTTAACGCCTCGATTTTCGAAGGTAGTGACTGCCCGTGGATATGCATGAGATAAGCGCCCGCGCACAGAGGTCAGTTGTTGGCGTAATAAGCGCCCACGATCCATGTATTGGGTAGTGTGACCCGCGCTAGGGGGTCATTGATTTATTGATGCATAGCGCGCCTCACGCCCATTGTATATTGGATATGGTGCGCCCCGTGCTATGGGATCGGTGAATTGGCGCGGCCCACGCTGGCATATCGATGAGTTCTTTGGGGTGGTGCCCCCGCCGTCTCTCGAAGCGGTGGGGCGCGCCCGCGCTAGTAGGGTCAAAGACATGATGACTTTTTTTGCCCTTACTAAAAGCATACCATTATGGAGTCATTATTCTTTGAAAACTAAATATTTGAGATAGACTATAAACTAAAATAAAAAGAATAAATAAGGAAGAAAAGGTTTAGAGCTTGGGTTGCCTCCCAAGTAGTGCTTGATTTATTGTCCTTCAGCCAGACTTTGTCTGGTCAACGCTATCCAATTCCTCTTCGAAAGTTGAGAAATCCTCCATCCATCAGTATCAAATAATACTTTGAGAGGTTCCCACAAGCGATGGCCATAGCATCAAAGTCACCTAACATGCTCTGACTCGGTATAATCTCTATGAAGAAGGGCAAATGACTAGGTGTTATCTCCATTGTGTTTGTGATCATAATTGGGCATGGAAGTGTGTCAAACACAATGGGATCTTCGTCTATCTTCTCTTTCTCTTCCTACCACGACTTCATTATTACACTCGCTCTTATGTCATAAAGAGCTTCGCCGACGACATGACTACCAAGTGGGCATGATTTTGCAAATCTAACTGGACCCTTGAACTTTGGCGGAGAAGGCACTTGAGGCATTAAAACATCGGCTCATCCGCGTTAGTACTCATAGTTAGTTCATCCCCACTTGTCTCCTCTTTTTCAACATCTTGTGTCTCATCCAGTTGTAGATTTGGTTCGGGCACTTCATCATTCTCGTTATCCATGTCATAAGGCCAAGTGTTTGGAGGAAGGTTGCTTACGGCTTTGGTCATTTGCTCTATCTGATCCATAAGATTTTGATTTGGCTTCGCTTGATTACTCATCTTCTCCTCATCTGCTATGGGACAATAATTCCCCCAGCCTTGAATTTTCTATTTCAGCCTCGGAAGCCATGTATTGAGGACCATTGGTTGAGGTAGTGACTAGTTGTTCCATCCAATTATTAAAATTTTGGGTTGACAGCTCTTGGCTAATACTCATCTCCTCTAGGATAATACTCATCTCCTCTAGGTTTGCTATGCCCTTCAATATTACATCCCTCAAATTTGGCTTTTCTTCTTGTGGCAATGGAGGTGGACATGAAAATTTTGGTGTGTATGATGGATTTGGAGCGTAGTATTGGTCTTCATAATTGTAGCTCTATGATGAATTCAGGTGATACCCCCAATCTTGGTGATAATTGGCATATACATAATCATTGAGGTATTCACCACCGTGTTGTCCCGGCCCAAAACTAACGGTGCATTGATGACTCGGATGATTACCAAAGACAATAATTACAAATTAATCGCCATCCTTTGACGACGTTGTCGCAAAAACGCCCAACCTCCTCGAAAGTGTCTCAATCTATGCAGATAAGGCAGAAAGTGTCGCAGGTCCATCAATCTCCGCTCCCCTTGGCTTAGTCATTCTTGTATACGGCCATTGATAATTAAATTCCGCCATGGTATCTGAAAAGAAAGAAATATAGGAAGAGAATTAAAAATAAAAATAAAAATGTTTAAATTAAGACTAATTTGATTGAAATTAATATTGGTAAAAATATATTAACTAATTCCCTGGCAACGGCGCCAAAAACTTGTTGGGTAAAATCTAATTACGCACAACACGCAAGTATACGTGGTCAACAAGTAATAAAGTGAAAGTAGAGTATCGTTCCCACGAGGAATTGTTTAATAGAAAATCACCAAGTACTAACCCGTAACCAACTCAATCTTATTTAAACGAACGAATTTCAAATTATATAAATTAAATTATTTAATTACACTAATTCTAATTACCACTAATTAAAAATCAGATTACAGAGATTTAAGATCACAACATCACTTATTGCTTCATTTAAGTAAACACATTTCCCATCAATTATTTTCTATCTTGAATTGTTAATCAAGAACACTAAAGCAGATAAAACCACCTCTCGATGCATAATACCCATACTAACGCTAAATCCACAATTAAGATAGAAATTAAGCAAGACACATTAATTAACTAATCCACTATATCTCTATGTGAATTACAATTAAGAAGGTTTTAGAATAAAGTTCTCTATCCGATTACATACGATTCTAAGGCATATCTCTATCCTTAACACTCATCAAGTTTCCAAGCTACTAACAAAATCCACAAACACATGCTATCATGATAAGATCTAAATCAATACTTCATCTCTCGAGTTCATATAGATTATCACGGTAATTGATGGCCAATCAATTAAACAATTAAGTCCAAATCAAAATAGACAATCCTCACGATATAACATAATAATTAATAAATAAAGCATATTAAAATAAACTACACAATAAGATCCATTGTAATCTCAAACAAAGAATTAGTTCATGATTATTGAATTAAAACTAAGAATCCACAATTGAATACACATTAAAAGATAAAAATAAGAGTAGAGTAAAGAATAAATCTGTTGTCAGCAAATCTCCATCTTCCTCAAGCTCTTGCTCTTGATCTTCAATGGTCTCCAAGTTGCTTCAATCTCCCAATCCATAAGAACTATGGTTTTGATCTAATTTACTCTAATCTAATCTAATGGAATCCTCCAAAACTAGCCTATCTCTCTCCTCTTTTATGTCTCTCATCATGTATTTATAGTTCTAATGGACACCCAAGCAAGTTAGGCAACTAAGAATCCTATTCTAACTCAAATTGGACACCAAATAACCCAAAAACGCTGTCTCTCTCCGCCAAAGACGCCGCGCTGTCCCTAAGGAATTTCAGGTGCGGCCAAGGCGCTATGATGGTCGACTTTCTTCAGTGGACTAACGCGCGCTTCACGCTATGTATAGTTCATTTATAGAGCGGTCCGCGCTACCCTGTTTCCTGCTGCGACGTTCTTTGGTAAAATATGTATAACTTTTGATCCGCTAGGAGTTACGGGTCTTGACACCTATCAAATCGAAGATATCAACGAGATCTACAACTTTAATGCTTTGATAATTGATAGATTCAGATTGGATCATGGCGGAAATCGGGATCGAAGTAGATGCTATGTAAATGGCAAGCATGACAACTCTTAACTTTGATCTTCATTGATAAAAAGGCCATAACTCTCGCATCCGAACTCCGATTGAGACGATTTAAGATGTTCCATAAAGCTAAGAAGTAGAGCTACCATAATTTCCAAGTTCCAAGCCAAGAACATGCATCCAACTTGGTGTTAAAAGTCCTTCAATCATCCCTCCTTGTATTTGCTTGCGTATTTTGGTCAAAAAGATGTCCGAATTGCTTTCCCTTGCTTCTTCATGCCAATGCTATGTCATCGCCTACAAAATAACATAAAATGTATAAAAAGTAACTAAGAACCTGCTTTGATACCAATTGTTAGTTCCCAATAGGCACAATAGATCTAGAAGGGGGGGGGGTTGAATAGATCCATTTTAATTTCAAATACTTTTCTCTTTTATTTTATATTGCTATTACATTAGCATATGACAAACATAAGAATCTTTTCAAGCGCAACAAAATAAGTAAAAGACCCCCTTCATTGATATATTCATACACATACATACATTGTTCGTAGAGTTAGTTTGGTTGTAAGCAGTTAAAACATACATAGCAGTTATAGCAGTTAATAAACATAATGTAAATGATAAGTGGTTCAGAGACTCAAGCTCCTAATCCACTCTTCTATTTTCAACTAGCAGGATTTTCACTAAGGAAGGGCAAAGACTACAGAATCACTAAGATTCCTTGAGGCCGGCCGACACTTGGGACTTCAGTTCACTAAGAACTCTTCAAGGCCAGCAGCCTTGGAACTCCTCTAGTTCCCTAGGAACTCTTCAAGCCCAGTAGGCTTGAAACTTCATTTAGTCCCTCCGGACAAGGATCCCTAAGGCCCTGGCTTCTTGTTGAGTTGTTTGTTTGTTTGTTGGAGTTGGTGCTGAGCTGCTATGATGTCTTCATGCTCTGAACATCTTCTGTACTTAGCAGCTTTGCGTGATCACCCTTGAAGTGTAGTTGAGTGTTGCATGATGCTCAGCTTCTTCAGTTACTCAACCATTTTGGATGATCCCTTGATGACTGCCTTGAAGATCATTCTTCTTGATACATGATGGCTGCACATGATGAGTTTCTAAGATGACTGTAAGCTCTTCTGCTAGGTACTTAGAAACTTTCTCATGTTTGCTACCATGATGACGTTTGTTATCTCCCTTCTTGATACTTGATGTCTTCTCATGATGGACTTGCTAAGATGACTGTGAGCTCTTCTCTATGGTACTTAGAGTCTTCCTATGATGGACACTAATATGACATGATGCTCTTCTTTCTCTCGACAGTTCAGAACACTCTTCAAGTAGTAGAACTCTCACTTCTATATTGTAGAACTCTCACTTCTACTTCTTTCTTTGTCTGACTCTAATTGTTCTTGGTGGATCGTAGAGTGAGCCTTCGGACTCACTATCTTACATGGTTTAGAAACAGGTCCACAATTTACTCCAAACTCTCAGAACTCCAAAGAACCTTCGATCTTTGAAGCTCTAGCAGATTTATACTCCTTCCCAATCCTTCCGTTGGAAAGTAGCCGTTGAAAGCTATTCAAATGTCTTCACAGTTCTCGAGTTGACAGAGGTAGACTGCTGATGTGACAAGTCATACTTTCTCTGACATTGCAGTCTACTATTTCACCTACCCATCAGATATGTCACTTTAATGTCTTGGACAGGTCGAAGAATTTATTTCCTCCTTCTGATTTCTCGATCAGAGGTTATCCTTTTGCATCTATGCTCTCAATAAGCTCTTATCCGAATATTAACCTTCAGATTGAACCATTGCTAATGTTTCAGTCTTCAGCTATTCGAACTCTACGATTCTGATGCATGTCTTCAAGGACCTGATCGTAGTGTCATGTTGACTGGTAGAGACAACACTACGATCTTGAAGAGTGTTTATTGTATCTTCAATGTAGAACACCTCTTCCTTCTTTTATGCGATATTAACACTTCTATTTGCCTCAGCGGTTCTCGAGATCGATGACTTGACTTCTTTATTACGGCCCTTCCGAATAGCAAGACACTTCTGCAGTTTGTGGCGTGTCCATTTCGCTTTCTCCTTGTGATCTCCGTTCACTTATCATCATTGGGTCGACCCAATGCTTAATCACTTTAGCCTTGTTCTTGAAAGTCGCCCAAGATCTCTGTATGCACTTCATCGCTCTTTCTTTGTTTGGCAAACACTACAATCCTGGTAGCTTCCAAGATCATTGTCCTCCTGCCTACTTGACGACTCTTTCGCACTTCTTCGACTTTCTTGATCGATTACTAATGTCTTCTTCTGATCAACTTATGGAAGACTTCATCTTAAATGGCTTCTTCAACTCAATCTTGATGCTGATTGGGTTGATGCTTAAATCATCTGTTAGCATACATGCCATTCGTTGATTGCTCTCTGGTTCCCTTCAGGTGGGATGTATCTTTGCAGTGCCAACCAGAGGCTTTGTTCCTTTAGATATTCTGGGAGTGCTCATTTGTTGAGAATCGTATTTTCTCTACAATTCTGTCTTGGCATTGTGAGCACAACGGTTGAGGTCGTAGTTCTACACTCTACGATTCAGCTTCGGCTGTGCAGACACTACGACTCCTAGATCAGATCTTGACACTCTATGATTTCTACCTTATGTTTGTTGTCTTCATCTGATCTTGCTCGACTACGATATCTGCATGTAATCAATAGACTTTACGACTCAGAGTGTAGTCTACGATCCTTGACTTGGCTTTGGCATCAGTAGACTCTACAACTCCGAGTGTAGTCTACGTTTCTGACTTGGCTTGGCGGATGTTCTATTCGGCTCAGTGGCGGGTTGTCTCTACGATTCTGAACATGACTTCCTCAGCAGACTTCGGTCCTAAGAAAGTTCTACTTGACACACTACGATCTTTCATCGTTTCTCCTGGCAGTCTACGAACTCCAAGATCTACTATTTGGTAGACTACGATTCTACCTCGACAGCTCTCGAGTTTTCCTTAACTCTCCTGGCAGACCCCGATTTATGGTGCAGTGCTCGACGATCAGACAAGCCTATCTATTACATCATAAGATCAACCTAACATGCTTGATCTTTCTACTTTTATAGTCCTTATACATCATTTCTTTTTAAGGACTTTACAAAGTTGTTTTGCTTATGTAGGATCAACCTAACATACTTGATCAATTCATTCTAAGTCCTTGTACACATGTTTCTATTATCTATCAAATGACTTTACAGCTTTTCTTAATACAAGCATACTTGCATATTCATTCATATATATCATAATCAAATCATATATAATTAGGAATAACATCCACATGCTTATTCCTGACAGTTACTATTTAGTCATTTCTCCTATAAATAGAAGCTTAATTCTTCTTTCATTCTGACCAATTCAATGAGACTCACATGAGAAGCTATAGAGAGATAAACTATAGAGAGCAAGAAGAAGAGTATTCTACTACTTCACTATTGCAGTTTCCAGTCTTCTACTAAGGTAAGGGATATTATTTGTTATAATCGTAAGGGATGTTATTTTCGTATCGTAAGGGGTATTATTTCTTTCGTATTCATAAGGAATACTATTTTTCGTATTCATCCTTTAATATGTCGAAATAATATGTCTACGCGGATTACGTACCGCATGACAGGTGAAAATCCATTTGCAGTTTCGTATGTTATTTCTTTTCATATTCTTAAATCTAAACTTACTATGGTAAGTATTACTTCTATAATCCTTGAAATTAGTGGAATATCTTTGAGTTCTGCGCTTCATCCAGTATCATATCAGTGGAATATTGATCTGAACTTTCTTATTAAATATCAATATTTTCACCCGAGGTACTATTCACAGGTTACTATTCACCCAGTTACTATTCTTTAGAATATTATTCACTCGGGTATTCAAGGCACTTTTCGTGTCGGGGTACTATTCACCAGTTACTATTCACGAGTTACTATTCATCCGGTTACTATTCACTCAAATATTATTCACTCGGGTATTCGGGGCACTTTTCATACTGGGGTACTATTCACGGGGTACTATTCCCGAAGTACTATTCATAAGGTACTATTCACGGGGTACTATTCACAAAAAAATTTATTTCTTTTTCGTCCAAATTATTTTTGATACATGAATATTATTCTTGAATTTTACTCCACAAAGCAGTATCATGTTGACAATTTGGATATTTTAAACTCTGGATAAATTTAAAGTCTTAAATATTTATCCTTGATTTCGTTTGATTAATGCTTATATCATTGTCATCATCCTCATGCTTATATTTAAACGAAAAGTCATCTTTGGCCGATGGTGCATAGATGGATTTGTTGATTATTGGTTTCTGATTGTATATCTTTGGCTTACGTGCAAAGATGGACTATTGATTATTTGTTTTATAGTTGTATATCTTTGGCTTACGTGCAAAGATGGACTGTTGGTTATTGGTTTTATAGTTGTATGTCTTTGGTCCATAGTGTAAAGAAGAACTGTTGATTGGTATGATTATGACCAGGAATAATTCGGTATAATCATGACCTGTAATGTTAAAAATGATAAAAGTCCTCATTGGCCCGTAATGCATTGATGGAGAGTTGTTGGCATGATTATGACCAAGGATTATTCGGTATAATCATAACCATTGGTGAAAACACGAATATCCTTGGCCCGTAGTGCATGGATAATTTGTGGTCGTGATACTAATGAATATCCTTAGCCGTTGTGTGACAACCCAAAAATTTATAAAATCTTGAATGATTAGAATAAAGGTTAAAGAATAAAACCTAGAAGAGAATTTGAGGATTTATTTAAAATTTTAAAGTAAAACCTATATGGTTTTCTATTCGAATGAGAATAGAGAAAATATGGGTTACAAAATTCCAAAACCCTAGAAATGAATTGATATGTATTTGAATGAGTATCAAGAATAAGGTATTATGATACCTGTAAAATTTGATGTGAATTGAACAAGTATAAAGTCATTAGTTACTACGATTAACAATGTGAAGAGAATAATTTAAAACTCAAAATTTGAGTTAGAGATAGAATTTTGAAGCATGGACTGCTCGGTTGCATCTAGAGCGTCAAGTTTAGACAGAATGGATAGTAAACACAAAATGTGTAAAGGTTGACTTTTGGTCAAAGTCAACAGTTGACTTTTTATGGAGAAAAGTCAAAATTAGTGTAAGAAGTGAAATATGTTATGATTATATGAATTATGTATATGATTTAATAAATATACATTATATAATGTGAATACATTTATTTTGTATATAAAAGTGAATTAAGAATTAAGTTATGTAACTTAATATATATATTAGGTGTGGTAATTAAATAACCTAAGAGGTTATAATATGGGAGAATATTAGTATATAAATATATATACTAACATTAAGAGATTTATTTTATATATCTCAAAATAATTAATTTTATAACCAAGTCTAATTGAGTTATAAAATTAAAAAAGGCATAAGTAAGGAATTTATTTTCTAGTGTGAGAAATAAAAACTCTAATTAAATGATTAGGGTAAAATAGAATTAAAAGTATTGGACTATAATAATGTCATAGCCCAATAAATTATTTACAGTTCAAGAGAATTGGATTTAATGGGCTAAGGAGGTAATATTATTTAAACAACCCCAATTAATTAATTAAGCATGGGACTTGTAGATAAAGTGATTAAGGGCAATTAAATTATTTAATCTAGCCCAATATATTATGTATGAGACAAGTATTATATTGACCCAATTTAATTAGGGTTGAAAGCCCAAGTTGGTTGTTGTTAGTAAGTAAAACAAGTAAATTTGTTAGCTCAATGGAATTAATTAAGGGCCCAAACTAGGCCCACTTGTGGGAGAACAATAATATTAAAACATTATATTAAGTTAAGAGATATATTTTTATTATCTCAAGTTATTAATTTTATAACTTAATTAAAACAAGTTTAGTTGGGTTATAGAATTTAATATACAAGAGTGATGATTTAAATTCTATATATTTGGAATGGATACCCTAATTAAATATTTAGGGTGGGATAAGATGGAAAGGAGTGGACTATGTAAATATTATATGGCCCAAAGATTTAATTTAAAAGTTCAAAAGATTAAATAAATTGTTGGCCCAATTTTTAAACCCAAATTAAAGAAGGGCATATTGGGCAATTGAATATTAGAAATAATAATAATAATATGTGGCCATAAGAAGGCCATATGTGACGAATTTGTGGAGGAGAAAAAAAAAGAATCGGCAATTAGAAGATAAGAAGAAGAAGAAAGGAAAAAAGGAAAAAAGAAAGAAAGAAAGAGAAGAAAAAGAAGAACGGGAAGAGAGAGAAGAGAGGGACTACCGAGATTTGAGGGAGAAGGAAGGAGGAGATAGATCCTCCATAGAGGAAGAAGAAGAATAAGAAGCATAAAAAAGAAAAGAAAAAAGGTATAACACTATTTTTCCTCTAAGCTTTCTTCCTTTATTTTTCTTAGTTGATGAAAAGGGGGTTTTTGATTTAGATGTATAAAACCCTATGATTTATGTGTTTTTTCATGGATTCAAGTATGGATTTACCCATATTGGGTGTTTATTTTGTTGGATTCAAAAAAGAAAAGAAAAATAATTTTTCTAGTTTTGAAATCCAAAATTTCTATTTACTTCAAAAATCCACCGTTTTAAATCTATAACTCCTTTTTACGATCCGTCAAAGAGGGGTGCTAGATATATGTGTTTACTAGTTAACCCAAGTGGTAGCACTCAAAACAGTCTCGATTTTTGGAAAAAAAATAGGACTATTTTGGACCAGTCAGCAACGGGGGCATTTTCGTCCACTTTTTATGCTTTAAAAATTCTGGAAAACTTTGGAGTGGTAATATCAGAAGTTATGCAGGTTGTGTAAAAATTGGAGAATATTTGGCCATACGGTTTGAGAGTTATGGATTTTATGGTGAAGGGCTATTTTTATGAAGCCACCAGAATAACTCTTTGTGTATAAGTCCAAAAATTACAAAATTATTACTGGAAGTACATGTGTATATCAGGAACATATTGTATAAATTTCAGAATGTGTGGAATTAATCTCGATTTATGAAAAATCGGAGAATATTTGCCTATTATGGACTATTTAAATATAGTATATGGATTTTAAAAATTCCGGGAAAAATATATGTTCAATATGGAACTATATTCTGTCAAATCCCAGAAAAGAAATATTTTTGGAACTGATTTGGTAGTTTTCATCTAAATGATGATAAATGGATTTAATTAAATATATGATGTCCAAAAATATGAAAAAATACGATTTATGACTCTCTTGAGCATGGCTTATGCAGATTTTTGATGAAGTTTTGGGTCGGGTGTGAAGTATTGTGATGTTTATGGCATTTTAGAATGATTAAATGCATTATTTGGTAAAGTGTAAACAATTAAAATAAATTGTTTATAAGCTTAGTAAATGATTAAAATATTGTTCTAATATTAATAATATTAGGTTATGGGATTATTGAGTGATTAATAACATTTGAATTAAAGTGTTATGAAATCATTGATTTAAAATATTATTTAATGATTAATAATATTAGTAAATGAATTTAATGTTATTAAATGGAGTTTAAAATTGGAGTTAAGTTAATTTGACATTCAATAGGTCATATTGAATGTATAGTATGATGATGATTTGGAAATTTGATATATTGAAAAGCGAAAAATCGACTTCTTTGAATTGAAAAAAAATGAATTGTTGAATTAGAAAAAAACAACTTCTTTGAATTATAAGCAAAACTTGGATTGTAAATTAGTTTGATGTCAATTCTTTGAAATTGAAGAATAGTTTCATGGATTTGGAATCTTTGGATTGTTATGTTTAAATAATGCAGATTATAATATTAGTATTTGTTCTAATTGGATTATAGAAAGGAACTTATGAAATGAAAAAGCGAGTGTTAAATCATAATGGATATGATATAGTGATTAAAGAATTATCAAAGGATGATAATAATACTAATGTTGTAAGGTGTTATCTAATATTTGATTAAGGGTTAGATAATCTATGTATAAAGTAATAGTATTATGAGCTAACATGTATATTATGTTAACTGAAAGATTAATCTTATAATTGATAGATCTTTCATAAGAGATTACATTAGATTGGTTAGCGGTAATCAGCAGTGCAGGCAAGTTTTCCTAACTCAAACTTGAGTTGTATGTTCAAAGCATGTTAGTGAATAGTTGTTGTTGACTATTCACTGATTATTGATTCGCACTTAGTGCATGTTGCATATGTTCATCAGGTATGAAAGCCTGATCACTTTCATTTTCAGTTAAATTATTTATGGTCATTGTTGACTTCAAACATTATTGATTCAGTTATGCAATTATTGAAACTTGATTCATTTTATTTCACAATTATTATATTGTTGAAAACTTGAAAGCTTATTCATTCTTTTCAATCATGATATATCTTCATTGTATTTAAAACTTGCTAAGCAAATTTGTTGCTCACCCTTGCTATATCATGATAAAATTTTCAGATTTAGATGAAAGCTCGAATAAAAACAGAAGCAAAGTCAAAGTGCAAGATTAAATTATGTTGCAGTTAGATCTATTAAATTTTTTGACGAAAATAGCATTGTAAATCTTCTAAAATATTGAATGTATGTATTAAGTTAAGGTTGTAGACCTTGGAAATGATGTGTAAAGGTTTATTGTATAAACAATTTATGTTTATATCTTCCGCAATAGTTGTAGAAATGATGTACAAGATCTGAGGTAAAAAGTACCTGGATTTGGGGATGCTACAGTTGGTATCAAAGCTGTAGGTTATAAAACTTTGGTAGGGGTACCTTAGGCTATAACAGCGGAGATGATGATACGGAATAAACTCAGATCGAGTTTAAGTGATAAGAGATGAATTTAGGAAATTCATCATTAAAGTAAAGAGAAAGATAAATAAGATTCAAAGAAGAATCTTCAAGAGATATAAAGATAAGAATCCAGAGTTACCTGACTCCTGTAATAAAGATGAAAAGTGAAAATAAATAGACTATGTCTATAAGATGAAAAGTGCAAATAAAATCATAATATAATATGATTAAAGAGAAGAATAAGAAGATCGTAATATAAAACGATCGTGAAGTATAAGGAGAAATGATTACCAAATAAGATCACGACGTGATCAGATTAAATCGTTGAATAACATATGATATGTTAAGTGATTGGTATGATATAGCTTGATGCTATAAAGAGAAGGTACTATGAAATGGTACAATGTAAACTCAGAAAAGAGTGGTAAATGTTAAGATGCGGATTAAAGAAAATTCGTATTAAGAAAAGAGAAAGTAAGAATGATGAGGGATTTCAATTGAGGACTCATGTCAGCAGCTGAGTTGTATGATTCCTTGTATGGGCGGGGAATTTGTACTTGGTTTTAGAATCACTTAGCCTCCTAATCGATATAGTGGTTAAGTTGACCAATTCTTTGTATAGGCGGGGAATTGTCCGCTTAGCTTCCTATATTGATTAGTGCCAAGTTTGGTTTGACAACCACTTAGTTTCTTACATTGATAATCATTGGAACCTGATGTGGCGCTATTTGCTATATACATGTTGATAAGGTGATTCTTTTCTCATGCGTATAACGAATAGGTAGAGAATATAAGGATTAAGTACGAGTTCTTAAAACTTATACTTATGGTACGTTCGTGACTCATAATTATATGTAATATTTATGAACCCCTCAGCGAATGGACGCTAAAGGTCTGACTAGGACAAGTTCTTAAACTCATATGATTATGGAAAGTTCCTGAACTCATAATGTGTGGTAAGTTTGATGAACTGGGTATGGGAAAGTTGTGAATAGAGAATTGAAGACGATAGAAACAGATAGATTTATTAAGCAATGGATCAGTAGAGAAAGTGAAGTTGATAGTGTAAGCATAGGTATTCCAAATCTTCAAGCTATGCTAGACTTTGAAGTTTTTGACATCAAGCTAAAGTCGCACTGATATGCTTTTAAAAATGAATTTTGTTATCCTCAATACATGGTGACAAGTGTGTAGGTGTGGACTTCGTGCCACTAACACATCGTTATTTATTGTGGCATGATGACACCAAAGATGATTTTTAAAGTTTTTTAAACTGTTTAGAGTCTATGCTAATTGATCCGGCTAGAAAAAAAAATGATGATTTGAATTATCAAAATGTATTTTTATATCATTAATGCATCATGTAACCTGGTGCAAAGATGATAAAAATGATGGAGTTATCAATGCAAAATTACTTAGTGTCGGATGTGATCTAAAGATCGTCAGCCCACTATGGAATGATGTAGTATGACAAAGTCACAAAATGACAGAATCCTCAAACGGAATTTAAAATATGAGTCTTGTGATATCATAACGTCATAAAATGATTTTAAGAATTTTAAAGATAAATTATTGCCAACTGAATGTGGCTAACAATGTTTCGATTGAAATTCGAATTATTTGATATGCGTCTAAGCTATTTGATTCAGCTAGACAAATATTTATGAAATTCAAAGTATTCTTTGAAAGCTTATGCCGAACCAAATTATTTTGGTACGGAATCTTATGATAAGTCTGAGGTGAACAACCCTGAAAATGGGGATATACTAATTGGATAAAATACTCCAATCTAAGAACGCATATAGTCGTTCCAATTACTAAGGTACTACAGACCGATCCTCTAAAGTACCTGCATCGGTAGTTTACCTTCTTTGTGATTGTAAACATACCAAATATAAAATATTTCAGAGGTAGAGTATCTTTCTTTCTTAATTGAAAGAGGTAGCAGGTAGAAATACCCTAAACCTCAAAGTTTGTGATTTTATGATCTCTTAAATAGATATGAAAAGTTTTTAAACTCTTCAGAGTAATGTTGTGGTAGTATGTGATTATGGATATAAAATAGTGTGAACTCGTTGTGTACGAGTAGAATCTGAGAAGATTGAATAAAGGTTATTATGACAACCTAGTTTTGATGAATGTTTAGAAGATGTAAACTCTTAGTGAGTAGTTATTGTAAAATGTGAAGATAAAAGAGAAATCCTCAAATGAGAAAATTGTAAAGGTTAAGTTGAAAACCTAGTTTTGATCAATCGAATAAGCAGATATTAGTATGCTTTAATTTCGGGGACAAAATTCTTAGAAGAAGGAGTGAATGTGACAACCCGAAAATTTATAAAATCTTGAATGATTAGAATAAAGGTTAAAGAATAAAACCTAGAAGAGAATTTGAGGATTTATTTAAAATTTTCAAGTAAAACCTATATGGTTTGCTATTCGAATGAGAATAGAGAAAATATGGGTTACAAAATTCCAAAACCCTAGAAATGAATTGATATGTATTTAAATGAATATCAAGAATAAGGTATTATGATACCTGTAAAATTTGATGTGAATTGAACAAGTATAAAGTCATTAGTTAATACGATTAACAATATGAAGAGAATAATTTAAAACTCAAAATTTGAGTTAGAGATAGAATTTTGAAAGCCTGATTTTTGCTTTGGTTGCATCCGAGGCGTCAAGTTTAGTCAGAATGGACAGTAAGCACAAAATGTGTAAAGGTTGACTTTTGATCAAAGTCAACAGTTGACTTTTTATGGAGAAAAGTCAAAATTAGTGTAAGAAGTGAAATATGTTATGATTATGTGAATTATGTATATGATTTAATAAATATACATTATATAATGTGAATACATTTATTTTTGTATATAAAAGTGAATTAAGAATTAAGTTATGTAACCTAATATATATATTAGGTGTGGTAATTAAATAACCTAAGAGGTTATAATATGGGAGAATATTAGTATATAAATATATATACTAACATTAAGAGATTTATTTTATATATCTCAAAATAATTAATTTTATAATCAAGTCTAATTGAGTTATAAAATTAAAATGGCATAAGTAAGAAATTTATTTTCTAGTGTGAGAAATAAAAACCCTAATTAAATGATTAGGGTAAAATAGAATTAAAAGTATTGGACTATAATAATGTCATAGCCCAATAAATTATTTACAGTTCAAGAGAATTGGATTTAATGGGTTAAGGAGGTAATATTATTTAAACAAGCCCAATTAATTAATTAAGCATGGGACTTGTAGATAAAGTGATTAAGGGCAATTAAATTATTTAATCTAGCCCAATATATTATGTATGAGACAAGTATTATATTGACCCAATTTAATTAGGGTTGAAAGCCCAAGTTGGTTGTTGTTAGTAAGTAAAACAAGTAAATTTGTTAGCTCAATGGAATTAATTAAGGGTCCAAACTAGGCCCACTTGTGGGACAACAATAATATTAAAAAATTATATTAAGTTAAGAGATATATTTTTATTATCTCAAGTTATTAATTTTATAACTTAATTAAAACAAGTTTATTTGGGTTATAGAATTTAATATACATGAGTGATGATTTAAATTCTATATATTTGGAATGGATACCCTAATTAAATATTTAGGGTGGAATAAGATGAAAAGGAGTGGACTATGTAAATATTATATGGCCCAAAGATTTAATTTGAAAATCCAAAAGATTAAATAAATTGTTGGCCCAATTTTTAAACCCAAATTAAAGAAGGGAATATTGGGCAATTGTATATTAGAAATAATAATAATAATAATAATAATAATATGTGGCCATAAGAAGGCCACATGTGCCGAATTTGTGGAGGAGAAAAAAAAAAGAATCGGCAATTAGAAGATAAGAAGAAGAGAGAAGAAAAAAAAAAAAAAAAAGAAAAAGAAAGAAGAAAGAAAGAAGAAAGAAGAGAAAGAGAGAGAGAGATGGGAAAAAGGAGATTTGAGGGAGAAGGAAGGAGGAGATAGATCCTCCATAGAAGAAAGAGAAGAAGAAGAAGAAGAAAAAAGAAAAGAAAAAAGAAGTATAACATTATTTTTCCTCTAAAGCTTTCTTCCTTTATTTTTTTTAATTTGATGAAAAGGGGTTTTGATTTGGATGTATAAAACCCTATGATTTATGTGTTTTCATGGATTCAAGTATGGATTTACCCATATTGGGTGTTTATTTTGTTGGAATCAAAAAGGAAAAGAAAAATAATTTTTCTTGTTTTGAAATCCAAAATTTTTATTTACTTTGAAAATCCACTGTTTTAAATTTATAACTCCTTTTTACAATCCGTCGAAGAGGGGTGCTAGATATATGTGTTTACTAGTTAACCCAAGTGGTAGCACTAAAAAATATTGAGTTTTCATGGAGTAGTGGCCGTGGAAGCCAAAATAGTCCCGATTTTTGGAAAGAAAATAGGACTGTTTTGGACCAGTTAGCAACGGGGGCATTTTCGTCCACTTTTTGTGCTTTAAAAATTTTGGAAAACTTTAGAGTGGTAATATCAGAAGTTATGCAGGTTGTGTAAAAATTGGAGAATTTTTGGCCATACGGTTTGAGAGTTATGGATTTTACGGTGAAGGACTATTTTTATGAAGCCACCCGAAAAACTCTCTGTGTATAAGTCCAAAAATTACACAATTATTACTGGAATTACATGTGTATATCAGGAACATACATTATAAATTTCAGAATGTTTGGAATTAATCTCGATTTATGAAAAATCGGAGAATATTTGGCTATTATGGACTATTTAAATATAGTAAATGGATTTTAAAAATTCTGGGAAAAATATATGTTCAATATGGAAATATATTCTGTCAAATCCTAGAAAAGAAATAGTTTTGGAACTGATTTGGTATTTTTAATCTAAATGATGATAAATGGATAAATGGATTTAATTAAATATATGATGTCCAAAAATATGAAAAAATACGATTTATAACTTGAGACCCTTGAGCATGGCTTATGCAGATTTTTGATGAAGTTTTGGGTCGGGTGTGAAGTATTGTGATATTTATGGCATTTTAGAATGATTAAATGCATTATTTGATAAAGTGTAAACAATTAAAATAAATTGTTTATAAGCTTAGTAAAAGATTAAAATATTGTTATAATATTAATAATATTAGGTTATGAGATTATTGAGTGATTAATAACATTTGAATTAAAGTGTTATGAAATCATTGATTTAAAATATTATTTAATGATTAATAATATTAGTAAATAAATTTAATGTTATTAAATGGAGTTTAAAAGAGGAGTTAAGTTAATTTGACATTCAATAGGTCATATTGAATGTATAGTATGATGATTTGGAAATTTGATATATTAAAAACGAAAATAGCTTGCTGAATTGGAAAAACAGCTTGCTGAATTAGAGAAAACAGCTTGCTGAATTATAAACAGTTTGCTGGATTGTAAATTAGTTTGAGGTCAGGTTGCTGAAATTGAAGAATAGTTTCAGTACATGTTGCTGGATTGTTATGTTTAAATAATCCATATTATAATATTAGTATTTGTTCTACTGGATTATAGAAAGGAACTTATGAAATGAAAAAGCGAGTGTTAAATCATAATGGATATGATATAGTGATTAAAGAATTATCAAAGGATGATAATAATACTAATGTTGTAAGGTGTTATCTAATATTTGATTAAGGGGGGTTTAGATAATCTATGTATAAAGTAATAGTATTATGAGCTAACATGTATGTTATGTTAACTGAAAGATTAATCTTATAATTGATAGGTCTTTCATAAGAGATTACATTAGATTGCTTAGTGGTAATCAGCGGTGCAAACAAGTTTCCCTAACTCAAACTTGAGTTGTATGTTCAAAACATGTTGGTGAATAGTTGTTGTTGATTATTCACGTCTATACTGATTATTGATTTGCACTTAGTGCATGTTGCATATGTTCATCAGGTATGAAAGGTTGATCACTTTCATTACCATAAGTTTCTGTTAAATTGTTTATGGTCATTGTTGACTTCAAACATTATTGATTCAGTCATGCAATTATTGAAACTTGATTCATGTTATTTCACAATTATTATATTGTTGAAAACTTGAAAGCTTATTCATTCTTTTCAATCATGATATATCTTCGTTGTATTTAAAACTTGATGAACAAATTTTTTGCTCACCCTTTCTATATCATGATAAAATTTTTAGATTTAGATGAAAGCTCGAATAAAGACAGAAGCAAAGTCAAAGTGCAAGATTAAATTATGTTGCAGTTAGATCTATTAAATTTTTTGACGAAAATAACATTGTAAATATTCTAAAATATTTAAGGTATGTATTAAGTTAAGGTTGTAGACCTTGGGAATGATGTGTAAATGTTTATTGTATAAACAATTTATGTTTATATCTTCCGCAATAGTTGTAGAAATGATGTACCAGATCTGAGGTAAAAAGTACCCGGATTTGGGGATGCTACACGTAGTGCATGGATAATTTAGTGATGTAGATTAGTTATTGAGTTGAGTTTCAGCGATGAAATATTAATTCATGGATGTGATAATAATGAATATCCTTGACCCGTAGTGTATGGATAATTCATGGATGTGATACTAACGAATATCCTTGGCCGTAGTGCATGGATAATTCGGTGATGTGGATTATTTATTGAGCTGAGCCTCAGCGATAAAATATTGATAATAAACTTTTAATTCGTAGAAGATAGTAGATATCATGCTCTACTTGACTATTCTAAAATACAGTTGCATGTCTTTGGCCTGTAGTTCAAAGATGAACTGTTAATGAATATCTTTGGCTCATAGTGCAAAGATAAATTTATTAGTATGATTATGAACATGAATCGTGATTTGGTATAACCATGATCTTTGATGTTTCGAGTAAAGACAATGATGAAAATTATCTTAAATCACAGGTGTGAAGAGTGTTAGGTTTGTAATATTCATAAAGCGCAAATCAAATTGCATAAAAAGTGCGGAGCGTGTAAAATCGAGTTTAAAAAATTTACAAACCATATACGGATCATCCTTTATGCATAATTATTAATTAAACGAAAAGATAAAGAATAAAATCATACCCTTGAAGATTGAGCTTCCTCAGGTACAAGTTCACCTCTAAATCCTTTCGCGTTCAACTTGAATCCACCGGGTTTGGTTCTTTCCTTTGATCAACGTTAGCCACCCAAATGTTTGGCCTCTAGAGGTGATCCACCAAGGAAGAAGAAAATTCAAGAAGAAGGATGGTTGGCTAAACCCTAGTTTTCTATCTCTATAGAAAGGGTGTACTCTCCCAACAATTGGAATTATTACGTATGTTGAAAAATCAACAACCCATACCACCCATAATAAGACTCCTCTTATTTATAGATGTGGGCAACCCATCTTAACAATTAAGGAATTGGGTTTTATTTAATTAATTAAATTCTTTTAATTAATTAATCTCCCTAATCTTATTAGGGATAATTAATTAAACTCCTTTAACTAATTTTCCTTCCTAATCCAATTAGGAATATTTGAGAGTACTTATATTAAATTAATTCCTAAACTCTTTTAGAAATTAAAATAATAATAATTGTAATAATATTAATAAGACTCCTCTTATTAATTTATATTTAATATTTCTAAAATATTAAATAATAAATATTAAGCTATTTAATTTATTCTATCACCATAGATTAAATTAAATATACTTAACATATTATTACGATTATGCCATTAACTTCTTAAATAATTATTCTTCCTTTTATGGTGTGACCCTTTAGGTTCTCCATATTAAACCTAGGTTGTGAATAAATCAATTAGAACAATTCTAATCTTATTTAAATAAATAAATTAAACAATTAATTTATTTAAATAATATTTATTCTACAATAGGGATAAGCCTCCCTAATGATCAACGACTTTTCGAGGATAATATAGATTTCAACATTAATCATAAAAGAACCTTTGAGTAAATAGTTACTTAAATGACAATTCAATCCTTCCACCATACAATGTCCCAATTAAATATAAGACATGGAATTACATGTCAAGTCTTATTTTATTTAATTATATGTATTTCGATCCTTAAATGCATGAACTCAAATAATGCAAATTAGAAACTCCTTTCTAATTTCATTACGCCTAACCAACTACTCTTTGGGTTGTCATTTATCGAATCACATAGGACATTTCTCTTTTTATTAAAGTGGTAGATTCTTTATTGATCATACATTATCTCCATATACAACTTATTATACCCAAGCATACCCTTTTGATATACCCTAAGGGTCTTAAGGAATAAGTCAAAGTATAACTCATCATACACAAGATACTATGATGATCTCAAGTCCAAGGATTACTTGTACTACTATCACTACAGAAATTCCTATTGACAGTAAATAAAACTCCATTAGGTATTCCTTAGCGAGCCACGTTCAATTGAACTTATTCTCTAATAAGCACCTACATACTTGCTTTAGTGTCTCCACACAAATGATCATGAGATCAATCATCCTCATCCAATGAGCAAGCAACGTATGTACCAATCTATCCGGATTCACTAATCCCCAATTTAGTAATCCAATGATTGGGAATTATTTTAGTTTTTAAGCTTTCTAAGAATTTAGATCTCATTAGAATGATCATCATCATTATTCTAAAAGCATTGCTTAAAACTATGGGTTTATCACATATTATAAAACAGCATCATGTAGATAATTAAAAGCCTTTAATAAATTAATACTTTTTATTAATAAATGAATAAGATTGTTACAAAGTATATGCTTTATCATCAAACATGATTGGCTTGTGTGCATACTACTTTCAAAGAGGAATTTAGAACCACAATTATGATTATGAGTTCTTCACATGATTGTGGACAAAAACTGTTGATTGATGTTACAGGGATAAAATATTGTTAGTGGACTTTTAACATGGAGAAGATAATAGACTTTATGGTCTATTTGACTCTTCTAATAGATTGCCCATTCCGTTGCAACTATGGTTGAAAAGTTTTATCATCTACCATATGTTCCAAATCTCTGATTTATTACTGACGAAGGCTATTGACAATTTAATTATCTTTAGTCATGATATTCTATAGCGAAGTATTATTGACTATACTTTTATGTAAAGTACCATTGTAAGGTGTTGTGGTCGAAGCACCATTAGAGTTACATATATTTGTATTAAAACTAACAGCTTATCTATTGTCGTACTGCACGACTTGCCAGATTCAACGATTAATATAAATAAAGTTTGTATTTGATTTACGTAGTGTGATATCTCATGCGACTCGAGAATAGGTCGTGTGGACCTATTTTGGGGGCGTCACAAATGGTATCAGAGCTTAGGGATATGGTCGCTGGCGAAGATATGAGTCTAGAACTAGGAGGGGAGAGACGTGTAATATACTTCGCTAGTGTGTGTCCTATCTAAGCTTAATTTTCTTACTTAAGTTGACAAATTTTGATATGTCAATTAACCTTTATTTTGAAGATGTATTATAGAATGATATCTGAAATACAGGAGATGAGCAATGAGAAAATTATGATATAGAGGAAAAAAAACAGGAAGGTACAATCCGAAAAGAAAGCAAGGTATCCTCATCTTTTCGAACTACCAGGTACGTAAATTTTGAGGGCGAAATTTCATAAGAAGGGGAGATTGTAAGACCCTGAATTTTATGAAATGAAAGTATTAAATTTTCTTATAATTATTATTCTATTTAGTAAATGGTTAAATTGATAAAAGGTTAAAGTTAAGGGTGATATTTAAAAATTTTGCAAAGTAAGCAAGTTGATATAAAATATTAGTTTGTGTTTGGAATATTCGATTGATCTAGGGAATATTCGTTTTAACAGGGGAATATTAAATGCGACGAAGATACAATCATTGGTGGACCCCACAACGGAAGTATTGTCGTAGTTAAGAAACGACGTAATATCTTTTATAAAAATAACGGCGAAAGTTTTACCGTTAAACTGTTGAGATACCCGGTGGTAAAAATACAGTAATACGTGTGGTTGCATAGTAACACACGGTATTGATTATTGATGCTTATGTAAGAAGCCACTCAGTTTACTCAATTATTGCTACAGTAATTATTGCATAGTATCTCACGTTATTTGATTCAATTAATTGTCACAATATCATCTGCATAATATTTTATATTATTAAATCAATAATTGAGACAACAAAGTTATTCATATTATTATTTGCAATATTGACGATGTCTAGAAAGTTCTGTCGAGGAGAGGTTTGGTCACCTAATTGCGCGCCAATAGGGAGAAATCCTTATCAGAAAGCCCATTCTTTCATGGGAATGATTTGGTTGTTAAATATTGTGAGTTATAATATTAATGATTGTTAATAAATTAAAAATATGTTTATTAAAGATAAAGGATTTATGATAAATATTTATTCAATTTTTGATATAAATATAGGGATTTGTTATAAGGCGTTGGTTGTAAGTTTGACTTAGTATTCCATGGGAAGATTTACTAATTTTATGGACCATCGATGGTGGTTTTAATAGTAAATCAATCTGGACCGTCGGTGGTGGTTTTAATAGTAAATCAATCTGGACCGTCGGTGGTGGTTTTAAAAGTAAATCAATCTGGACCGTTCGTGAATTAGTTACTATTTAGTCATTTCTCCTATAAATAGAAGCTTAATTCTTCTTTCATTCTGACCAATTCAGTGAGACTCACAAGAGAAAATATAGAGAGAGAAACTATAGAGAGCAAGAATAAGAGTATTCTGCTACTTCACTATTGCAGTATCCAGTCTTCTACTATGGTAAGGGATATTATTTATTGTATTCGTAAGGGATGTTATTTTCGTATCGTAAGGGGTATTATTTCTTCGTATTCATAAGGAATACTATTTTTCGTATTCATCCTTTAATATATCAAAATAACCTGTCTATGCGGATTACGTACCGCATGACAGGTAAAAATCCATTTGCAGTTTGGTATGTTATTTCTTTTCATATTCTTAAATCTAAACTTACTATGGTAAGTATTGCTTCTATAATCCTTGAAATTAGTGGAATATCCTTGAGTTTTGCGCTTCATCCAGTATCATTTCATTGGAATATTGATATGAACTTTCTTATTAAATATCAATATTTTCACCCAGGGTACTATTCACGGGTTACTATTCACCCAGTTACTATTCACTAGAATATTATTCACTCGGGTATTCGGGGTACTTTTCGTGTCAGGGTACTATTCACGGGTTACTATTCACCTGATTACTATTCACTCAAATATTATTCACTCGGGTATTCGGGGCACTTTTCATGCTGGGGTACTATTCACGGGGTACTATTCATGAAAAATTTATTTGTTTTCTGTCCAAATTATTTTTGATACATAGATATTATTCTTGAATTTTACTCCACAAAGTAGTATCATGTTGACAATTTGGATATTTTTAAATTCTGGATAAATTTAAAGTCTTAAATATTTATCCTTGATTTCATTTGATTAATGCTTATATCATTGTCATCATCCTGATGCTTATATTGTAACGAAAGTCATCTTTGGCCCGTAGTGCATAGATGGACTGTTGATTATTGGTTTTACAGTTGTATATCTTTGGCTTACGTGCAAAGATGGACTATTGATTATTTGTTTTATAGTTGTATATCTTTGGCTTACGTGCAAAGATGGACTGTTGGTTATTGGTTTTATAGTTGTATGTCTTTGGTCCATAGTGTAAAGAAGAACTGTTGATTGGTATGATTATGACCAGGAATAATTCGGTATAATCATGACCTGTAATGTTAAAAATGATAAAAGTCCTCATTGGCCCGTAGTGCATTGATGGAGAGTTGTTGGCATGATTATGACCAAGGATTATTCGGTATAATCATAACCATTGGTGAAACGTTAACTTAATTGTGATTGGATGATTTGAAAACCATCATAGCTAGGTTATGTGCATATTGTTTGGTTAGGGTGTAGATGATGAATCAATGGAGTGTTCCATTTGATTTGGCTTATAGAACACGAGTAATGAAGTTATGGCGAATTTTACAAAAATAGACGTTAAATGTCGAAAACGTAGAAATCTCGGATTAGGAGTCAAAAGTTGCCGTGTGACTTGAAAACTTCGATTTTCAATGTCAACATGTGAGATAAGGTATTTAAGAGTCGTGGACGCAAGAATCGTCGAATTCTAACTTATAACGAAGAAAATGAGTATTGAACGCTCGAAAATGATAAACGAACGCTCAAAATGAACCAAAAAGGTGAATTCCGAGTTAACGGATTCAAAAATGTAAAATTCTTATATGAACACCTAGAGTATGTAATTTGTGAGTTGTGGGCTTTCGAATGAGCCAAATCAGATGTAAAACGAATAAGTTATGAAGCCGGGAATTTTGTTGGAAAAACCAACTGTCAAAACTAACTGATGCACAGGGGCGGCGCCGCAATGCTAACCCAGTGTTATTTGTCACGCCGCGGCGACAAGCATGGCTGAGAGAAACCAAAATCGTCTGGAGAGTCACGCCGCAACGCGAGAGTTAGTGCAAGGACTCATGCATGTCACCGAAGTTCGTGCAAAACCCTGGAGAGTGATGCCACACCATACTATACAAAAAGAGATGCCATATGACAATGGGCGAAGAGAAATAGATGACCAAGTTATGTTTTTAATTCTAATTGAAGGTAAACCAATAGTATGACATGAATGTACTTAATATACATAATAAGGCTGACTTTAAATCACTTATAAGTGATAACGTTAGAAGATTTAGTATGGTTTAATAAGAATTAAACGAAGAACGCAAAAGTATAAGCAAGTAAACCGTGAATGATGTTCAACGTTAGTACTTCACCAATAATGATCGAATGTCGGTTAATAACGTAAGAACATTAACGAGCCGTAACGAAGCATAGTAAGTCAAATTGACATTATTAAATGGAATAAATTCAAATGAGGTATAGAAGAGAAAGAAGATGGTTAAAACCATAAAGTGAGTTTGTTTGGTAGCTAATTACAGTGTGCTATGTGAATATATCATGTAGATCCTGTAAATGCTGAGAATTGTTGGATAGTATATTCGAAGACGCTTGAAGGAAAGTTTTCTTAACGCTTGTCTAACCTCAGTGTTAGTAAAGTTTTCTATGATTCATGTTCTGAAATGCATGAATGGTTTTAAAGAAAGAGTCGATGCCTGTTTTAACTCTGCTAGACTAGTCTTGAAGAATTGATTGATTTGTTTACAAGTCTTTCGATATAGAACTGTTAAAGCTATCCTATGCCAAGTATTTGGTACGTATGTAAAGGCAAGTTTGTCTATGAACAAACAAAAGTATTATTCATTGATTATTCGATGGGCACGCGAGGTTGCCAAAAGTTAAACGTAAATACGTTTAACAAAAGAGTGTTGATCAACATAGAGTACTATAGGCTGATCACCTAGAAGTGCTCGTAAGTAATACCGGATGGATGGCCTTAGTGCCAGATGTCCTTTTCAAGTATAAAAACAAAAAGAGTATGTTCATGGTCTTTTGACCGGTTCAGAATTCCTAAGCTATTATATATACTTTGAACTTTTTGTTATGAAATGAGAAGTACTAGTCAATGCTTCATGGCGATTCATAGCTACTTGTTCAGTTATGGAAGATAATAATATAATTCTCGATGTGGGGTTTATTTCATCCTTTGTAAGACTTGATGAACTAGTTATGCTCACTTCTTGCTAGAATTATATGATTGCAGCTAAAGCCGAATGAACTACGAGTTCTAAGAGAGATAAAGGCAAGGCTAAGATGGATAGTTAATTATCCTGTAATAGACTAGTGTATTTGTATGTAATATACTTATGAGTAATGAAGAATGTATTCGATTTCTAAACTTGGGAAGGGATTTATTACTATTGTAATAAGAATATAGTGAATGCAATCATTTTGTTGTTATCTTAATGGAATGACTGTATGAATTATAGTATCGTGTAGCACCATCTGTCGGGTTGGAAGATACCCTGATTTGGGGGCGTCACAGGTTGGTATCAAAGCATTAAGTTATAAAACTTAAGGGGGGAAGAACCTTAGGCTGGAAGAGTCCAAAGAAAGTTAACTCGAGTTAAATGAGTTAATAAGATATTGAGGAAACTCAGTATCAAAAGATTTAAAAGACGAAAATTAACCCTAAATAAATTAAATGTGATTTGTGCTTATAATATTGTGCATTATGTACTAATCAACTTGTTATGTGTTATTGTAGATGTCGGTCAATAGCTTGATGTATAGAGATATACATGTGGTAAGCGAGGAGTCCGTGAACAGAGTAAAGCCAGTACCTATACCTGTAGTGGAAATTCCTTTAGTGATTCTAGAAGAATGAGAGCCAGAGGAGTATTATTCGGAGGAGGACTATTCCGAGGAGACTATGGGATTGACATCATATTTGAATATGATGATAGATGTGGAGGATGATATGGAGGTAACATCGGTTAATACGGTGATACCTACATTTGAGCCAACACCTATAGATACTATGAGGGCAATGTATCTTTCGGTGCTTGATCAGAACGCAAATCTTGTTTACAATATAGTGCGAGAACGAAAGAGGAGATCAGTGATCTCTATGGGGCCAAGGAGTCTGCATAATCAGACTTTGAGATAGAGCATGATGAGAAGGTGCTCATGACAGATAAGGCCAGAGAGTATAAGAACGAGGTCGTAGAACTTCGTAAGAAACTGGTTGAGAAAGACCAGAAGATAGCACGAATGTCATATATAAATGACAGTGCGCACGAGGATTTCAAGCTGAAAATAGCTTGTTATTCTATTGAGTCGGGACAGACTTGACATACTATAAGTCGAGATATCGTGTCGATTCTAGCAAATGAGAAGCATGAGAATGTTGTTAGGCAATATTAGAAGTTAGAACTGTAAATATTTTTGTGTAGTGACGTAAAACCCTTTTTTGTATAATTAAAGGGTAGTCTTTTTGTAAATCCCAATTTTTGTGAAAGTCAATTGCGGGATATTAATGTAATAGCTTTTGGCTTGGGAAAGCAAATTGTAAATAGTTTTGACTATGAAGAAACATATTAACATAATGAAGTTTTTTTTATGTGTTTTGTTGTGTATGAGTTATTGTTCAGTTGATTCAGTGACTAATAACTAAGTAAGCAAATAAGTAATAATGAAACCTTATTTATTTAATCAGAAATGCCGCCAAGAAGAAGACAGCGTAATCAAGAGGCGGAATCGCATAACGATAATCAGGTGGGTCCAAATAACCCTATGTAAGAGTTCGTTAATTTATTAACGGCTGCACTTAACCAAACCGGGGGTAGAGTACTCGTAGGACCTAGGGTAGCCCGAAGGACTACCTTTAAGGAATTTAAAAGCGTAGGTCCGCCTGAGTTCAAGGGAACGATGGACCCAATGGAGGCCTAGACATAGGTCAAGGAAATAGAAAAGGCGTTTATTAT
This sequence comes from Panax quinquefolius, assembly GCA_020205615.1. NCBI lineage: Eukaryota > Viridiplantae > Streptophyta > Magnoliopsida > Apiales > Araliaceae > Panax > Panax quinquefolius. The sequence continues at coordinate 20,837,715 of CM035166.1, forward strand.
TACAAACGTAGCTGAGGGGAAAAGGACTTCTTTTGCGACCTACATGATGAAGGGGGAAGCCAACTACTGGTGGGAGGCTCACCAGGGTGGGGCTAGAACAGATGTTGTTACGTGGGAGCAGTTTAAGAAAATATTCTTCAAGAACTACTTCCCTACTAGTATGCAAGGACGAATGGAGATTAAGTTCCTAGAACTTAAACAGGGGGACATGACGGTTCCCCAATATGTGGCTAAATTCAATGAATTGGCAAGGTTTGCTCCACACCAAGTGGACACGAAGGCGAGAAAGGATCGTAGGTTTGAGCAGGGCCTGAAACCCTGGTTCTATAGTAGGATTTTGGTTTTTTAGAGTGCTTCCTATGGGACCATTCTGGAAAAGGCGATTATAGCAGAGGGTGGTAGTGAGACGTTGACCCAATACCATAAAGAAAGAAAGAATAAGAGTAAGGGAGAGGGATGAACCAAGGTAGATGGTGCCAGTGGTAGTGGCAGTATGCCGAAACAGAAAAGTTTTAACTCCGAGAATACTGGGGTGAAACAAGGAGATCCTAAACGTAGGATGGAGGCATGCAAGACATGCGGGAAGACTTATTTGGGAGTCTGTCTGAAGGGGAAATCAGGTTGTTATAATTGTGGGCATAAGGGTCACATAGCACCCAACTGTCCTAATCCTAAGAAAAGCTGTGGCTGTTTTGTTTGTGGGTCGATGGACCACATGGCCCAAAGAAGGGGTTAGAGGGTAGTAAGAGTTCTGGTAGTGGTAAGTTAGCCATTATTGGACCAACACCATCATTAGGTAGACCTTCAGCCCAAACTTTTAATGTGTGTGACGCCCCCAAAATAGGTATACATCACCTATTCTGAGTCGCCAAATACATGGTACAGAAACAAATACAACTTCAGTAATACAATTGTCGTGCAAAATACGACAACACATATAATGTGAGTTTGAATACAAATATTGTCTAATAGACAGTATACAAACTCAAAAGGAGTCCTCATTACAATTATTGATACACTATTTTACAAAATAGTGAGGACTACTTAAACAACTATCTTGAATCATCACTCTATACCCCGGCTAGTTCCTGCTAAATTCTCTCCTCCTGAGAAGAATAATGGAACAAAAAGGAAAAGGGTGAGCTCAACTTGTCCAGTAAAGAATATTATGACTAAGATAATATACAACAAATTATCATTAGTCTTTAATAGAGACAAATCTGATAGAATATAATAGACAACAAGTTTTAGATCAACAACTGCAGCGGAAACAACAATTCATTAGAAGAGTCAAGTAGAGAAAGAATTCTACTATCTTCTAAGATTTAAAAGTCCATCATCAATATTTTATCCCTGTAACATCAATCAATATACATCTTGAATTAAATATTCATCTTTGCACTACAGAGCCAAAGATATTCATTTGTATCACCAATGGTGTATGTTCATCTCAACACATGTTCATCTTTTTGACTCTGAGCCAAAGATATTCATCGATTAATCATTCATCTTTTGCACTTTCTGCATCAAAGATATTCATAATATCATCATTTAGGACCGAGGATGATGAAAATATCTTAAAGAAAACGAATCCAGTGAAACAAAATAACAAATATTAGAGTTTCGTACTTCGGTTTATCCAAGTTCAAAAATAATCCATAATAACCAAATGTGAAGTAGAATTCAAAAATAAAGATCAAAATATGGATACAATCAAAGATAGTAACCATAATAAACATCTTGGACAAAAAGGGAAAAAATCATTTTTCGGTGAATAGTGTCGTATTCGTGAATAGTGCCGTATACCTGAATAGTAACCCCGACACAACAAGTTCTAAATTTGATAAAACGTTCAGACCAATATTTTGGCATAATGATATTGAAAGAAATAATATCATTTACGAAAAAAATAACATCCTTTACCTCAAAATAACAGTATTTCTGATCGAAATATCGGATGTAAAGCCGAAGGAAACTTGCACTGAATAACAACTCTCAAAGTATCTAAATACTCAAAAAAATACGCTCGACAATATAGAGAGAAAGAAAACTTGTTTCTAGTGTGATTTTTAATTCTAACTTAAGCGCCTATTTATAGGAAAATGCTAGAACGCCAAAGGAGACTAAAATGATAAAATAATAATATATTTTTTTCTTTTCTTCTACGCACCAACCATGGAACAATCAAAGCCAGCCATCTAGGAAAATTTTCAGCAGCCCACATGTTTTAAAAACAAAAGCGGGTCCCACCCACAATTTTAATAAAAACATTTAATTTCTGAAACTTTAATAATTCATAATAAATAACCCTTTTATCAAAAAAATACGAATTTTATGTCCATTCCATAGGAAATTAAATTCTCTACAACTTTGTAAGTTTAAGTTTTTCCAAATTCCAAACAGAAAATATCCGAAATTCACAAACGGACGATTTTCAACGCATCTATTCTGACAAAATACTGATAAAATACCTCAGCATTTATTCCTTCATTTATAACCACAATAAATATATCCATCATTTATATCCACATAAAATAAATATTTCCTTATTATATAAATCATTAATTAATTATTCACAAATAATATTACAGAATCACAATTATGACAACCAGGCCGTTTCCAGGAAAGAGAGGGCTTTCCGATAAGGATTTCTCCTTAGTGGCGCGCAATTAGGTGACCAAACCTCTCCTTGACAGAACTTTCTAGACATTGCCAATAATACTATCTCATAATATTATTCCAATAATATGAATTACTGATCCGATAATGGAAATCACAGTAGTGATAATTATCAAACAACAATAATATAAAATATCAACGCAACAATTATTGAAACAATAAAATAAAATATTGAACAGTAATTACTGTAATAATTATTGAGTAGTTCCTTCTTACGTAAGAATCAATAATTCAAATATATTGTGCAAAACCGCAGGTAATATCTTTGCAACCACGCCAGACATTCGTATTTTAACCACCGGTATTCCAACAGTGTTAATTCGGAACCATTACGTAGTTATTTATAAAAACTCAAACTTGTCATTTTCTTCATCTGACAGTTATTCGTTATGGGGCCCACAAATGGTTACGCCATCGCACGAATATTCCCCAACAGCAAGAATATTCCACGACCAAACGAATATTCCCCGACAAAATGAATATTTTATAACCACTTGCTTATTTTGTAAAATTTGCACATTTCACCCATAACCAAAGTATTATATCAAATTAACACTTTATTATTCAAAATAATAAATAGAGGAAATTTGATTTTATTTATAATAAGCTGGGGTCTTACAACCTCCCCTCCTTATGAAATTTCATCCTCGAAATTTACGTACGTACTGAAAGTAGTATGCACACAAGCCAATCATGTTTGATGATAAAGCATATACTTTGTAACAATCTTATTCATTTATTAATAAAAAGTATTAATTTATTAAAGGCTTTTAATTATCTACATGATGCTGTTTTATAATATGTGATAAACCCATAGTTTTAAGCAATGCTTTTAGAATAATGATGATGATCATTCTAATGAGATCTAAATTCTTAGAAAGCTTAAAACTAAAATAGTTCCCAATCATTGGATTACTAAATTGGGGATTAGTGAATCCAGATAGATTGGTACATACGTTGCTTTTCATTGGATGAGGATGATTGATCTCATGATCATTTGTGTGGAGACACTAAAGCAAGTATGTAGGTGCTTATTAGAGAATAAGTTCAATTGAACGTGGCTCGCTAAGGAATACCTAATGGAGTTTTATTTGCTCGTCAATAGGAATTCTCAGTAGTGATAGTAGTACAAGTAATCCTTGGACTTGAGATCATCATAGTATCTTGTGTATGATGAGTTATACTTTGACTTATTCCTTAAGACCCTTAGGGTATATCAAAGGGTATGATTGGGTATAATAAGTTGTATACATGGAGATAATGTATGATCAATAAAGAATCTACCACTTCTAATAAAAGAAGAGAAATGTCCTATGTGATTCGATAAATGACAACCCAAAGAGTCCTTGGCAAGGCGTAATGAAATTAGAAAGGAGTTTCTAATTTGCATTATTTGAGTTGTGCATTTAAGAGTCGAAATACATATAATTAAATAAAATAAGACTTGACAAAGAATTCCATGTCTTATATTTAATTGGGACATTGTATGGTGGAAGGATTGAATTATCTTAGTAACTATTTACTCAAAGGTTCTTTAATGATTAATGTTGAAATCTATATTATCTGGAAAGTCGTTGATCGCTAGGAGGCTTATCCTATTGTAGAATAAATATTATTTATTTAAATAAATTAATTGTTTAATTTATTTATTTAAATAAGATTAGAATTGTTCTAATTGATTTATTCACAACCTGTTTTAATATGGAGAATCTAAAGGGTCACACCATAAAAAGAAGAATAATTATTTAAGAAGTTAATGGCATAATCGTAATAATATATTATGTATATTTAATTTAATCTATGGTGATAGAATAAATTAAATAGCTTAATATTTATTATTTAATATTTTAGAAATATTAAATATAAATTAATAAGAGGAGTCTTATTAATATTATTACAATTATTATTATTTTAATTTCTAAAAGAGTTTAGGAATTAATTTAATATAAGTACTCTCATTTATTCCTAATTGGATTAGGAAGGAAAATTAGTTAAAAGAGTTTAATTAATTATCCCTAATAAGATTAGGGAGCTTAATTAATTAAAAGAATTTAATTAATTAAATAAAACCCAATTTCTTAATTGTTAAGGTGGGTTGCCCACATCTATAAATAAGAGGAGTCTTATTATGGGTGAAGGGGGTTGTTGATTTTTCAACATACGTAATAATTCCAAGTTGTTGGGAGTACACCTTTTCTATAGAGATAGAAAAACTAGGGTTTAGCCAACCACCCCTTCTTCTTGAATTTTCTACTTCCTTGGTGGATCACCTCTAGAGGCCAAACATTTGGGTGGCTAACGTTGATCAAAGGAAGGAACCAAACCCGGTGGATTCAAGATTGAACGCGAAAGGATTTGGAGGTGAACTTGTACTTGAGAAAGCTCGATCTTCAAGGGTATGATTTATTCTTTATCTTTTCGTTTAATTAATAATTATGCATAAAGGGTGATCCGGGTATATGGTTTGTAAAATTTTTAAACTCTGATTTTTACATGCTTCCGCATTAATTTTGCAATTTGATTGCTTTCATGAATATTACAAACCTTACAGTGGCATCAGAGCCAAACCTTTATGCAAATTATTAATTGTTTAATTTGATATGTATATTGATATGTGTTTAGAATAATTTAATTGGGCATAATTTTATTGTATAAAATTAAAAAAAAAAAAAAAAAAATTAATACGTGCTTTTTTTTATTTCGTGGACCGTATTTATAAACCGTACATTTGCATCAAAAAAAAAAAAGGACCACGTGAAGACCAACAAGAAAGAACATGAATTCCGCACATGCTTGAATCATTAAGAGGCAAATCTAAATAACAGAATTCAAGTTAGCATGGAAATCGAGAAAGCAACGAGATTTTATATTTCAAGGATTTCATGGATAAAATAAAGGAACAGTAATATATATATATATATAATATATATACGGTTTCTACATATATATATATATATATATATATAATATAGTTATATATATATTATTCTTAATTATTATATAATTAAAATAAAAAGTTTATTTTAATTTTAAAATAAAAGGTTTATTTTAATATTAAAATATAAAGTTTTATTTTAATTTTAATAATTTTATAATTAAAATAAAAAGGTTTATTTTAATCTTAAAATAAAAGGTTTATTTTAATATTAAAATAAAAGATTTATTTTAATTTTAAAATTAGAATTTCATGCAAACTAATTAGAGTTGGAATTGGATTCCATAATAACTAATTGGAGTTGAAATTGGATTTTATTTTTCCTAAAATAAAGGAGTTTATTTGTGAATAGGGAAGTAAATCCATCTTTCCTTAAATAAAGGAGTTTATTTAGATATGAAATAGATTTCATATTATTCAAAATAAAAGAGTTTATTTGTGAATAGGAAGAGAATCCTAATTTCCTTAAAGAAAGGAGTTTATTTAAATATGAAATAAGATTTCATATTATTCAAAATAAAGGAGTTTATTTGTGAATAGGAAAGATAATCCGTGTTTCCTTTAATATTTTTTTTACATGGAATTGATTCCATAATTAATTAAAATAAAAGAGTTTATTTTAATTAAAGATTTTTTATATATATATGGAATTGATTCCATAATTAATTAAAATAAAGGAGTTTATTTTGATTAAAGATTTTGATTAAAATAAAATAGTTTATTTTATTCAAAATTAGATAAATTAAAATAAAATAGTTTTATTTTGATTTAAATTTGGATTAAAATAAAGGAGTTTATTTTGATTCAAAATAGATTTTATACTAACTAAATTTGCCCATTAAATGATATCAATATATATATTAAATGTTTATTATTCATAAGATGAATGTTATTTATTGATGCATATGATGATGTGTATGATAATAAATGGGATTGATTATGGACTATCAACCAACTGATTGGATTTATTTTAGTTGGATGCATGAATGTATGGATTTTATTAAATGGGGTCTCGTGCACTTCGCCTTCTAATTTTTCCGAATGTAAATTCTATCTCCTCCTATGTACTTCCCTCGATCACGATCAAGGTTTCTATTTATTTTAAATAGTTTTGTAATAGGAATAATTAGAATTATTTTGAAAATTGGAGATCAAGGAGCAAGGAGCGCTTGAAGACCCGTTTGTAATAGAGCCCGGGTTTAAATGTAATAGTTATATTTAAATATTATTTCTTGCACCCCTTGGGGTTTGACCTTTTGGTTCACTTGGTGGCTCTAGTGAACCAAACTAGAATAAAAGTCCATAATCAATCCGTAGAATATAGTATTCTATATGTGCATGCTTATATTATATATATTATATATTATGCAAACATGCTTCGCATGTTCATTAATATAACGCGTATTTTTTATATATATACGTGCAAATGCTACTAAACAAGATGAGACAAATTAATAACAAACCCCTCAATTTTTATATTAAGTCCTAAGCGCTCAAAGATATTTGGAATATCGAACGTAAGCCTTCTAGCATGATAAAATTAATAGAGTATTAAATATTTAATATGAGTTTGTTGTGTCACCACAAGGCAAGTATTAAGTATTTAAGATGTTAATTTATCACATTTGATGCTTATAAAGAAAATTGAACAATATTGTTTTGTTGTGTCACCACAAGGATGATATTTTTCTTTTTTTTGGAATATATGGAGTGCTAGGTCGGACTTAACTTGGATAATTTTGATTCGGATGTGCCACCACTTGATCAAAATAATCTAAGAGGCAAAAAGAAAAGGAGTTGCATAGTTGATGTAATTAACAAAAGTTGTCTACCTATTTATTTATATATAGTTTGTTGTGTCACCACAAGGCTATATACATTTGAAATGGGATCCTTAATCTCACTAGCAAATCTTTAATTAGATTTTGCCGAACTATATAAGTGAGGTAATATAGTTTGAAGAAAATAGTGGGAGATACCAATTTAAAACAAGACCTAATTTATTTTGGTAATTAATAAAAGAATGTATGTTAAAATGTTGTTAATTACAAATTCATTTACGAAATTTTACAATGTCTAAAATTACTATCAACTGCGAAGCATATTAGATGTTAAATTAACGAGGCATCAATTAAACGGATTGGTTAAGGAATTTGAGAATAGTTCTCATAAATGAAAAGCTATCTTATGTCCTTAATACGCCTATCCTCCGCAATGGTTGCGCATAATGCCTCGAGGAAGAGATTGCTACTTTTAGAAAGTGGCAAGATGATGCACATTGGCTCAATGCACCATGCTCGCATCCACGAGTAACGAGCTTCGCCGTCGGATGAAACTATGGATGCTTCACTATATTCCCGCACATCAAGTAGTTGATGTTGAGGAAAAAAGACCGATAGATATCGAGATATCTAAGGAGCTCTTCCGATCTAGAATGGCCAATGGCACTATAAGATGATAAAAAGTTCTTAACATAATCAATTTGATTGATCAATTAGGACAACTGGTTTGTCATGGATGGAGAGTTGAGCCAAGATTTGATCTTGCACTCATTCCCGGACTCCTTTCACAATTGTTGTGAATTTTTCATATGAACAAGCTAGATACCAGCCTCGCTGATTTGCTTATCATGTTGAAAAATGTTGAGAGTCACTTTCCAACCAAGAAAGACCATGTCTTACTGGTAGGGGCCAAAGGATCTTCTGAAAAGAAGAACGATTCAAAGAAGGTAAATAGAAAGGAAAAAACAAAGGATAATAAGAACAAAACTGATATGGATAGCAAAGGAGTTTGCTTCCACTGCAATAAGCCTGGACACTGGAAAGAAACTGCGAAAAACATCTTGCAGAGGCTAACCAAAGAAGCTTAGTGAAGTTTCTTCATAATACGCTTTTGTTCATGATTGAAATAAATTTTTCTTTAAGTCAAGGTTCTACTTGGGTATTGGATACCGACTTTGGTTATCATAAATATAGATTTATGAAGGGACCAAGCAGAAGTAGAAAGCTAAACAAATATAAGTAATCCTATGTGCGGGAAATGTAGCAAAGGTTGCCACATTAGCCATAGAAACTTATAGTTTAGCAATACCTACGAGCAAATCTATTAAGTCAATAAGTTGTTATTGTATTCCAATTCTTGTTAAAAATATTATTTCCATTTTATTGTTGGATAATGAAATTTTTGGTATTATAATTAAGAACAATTGTTGTTCTATTTATAATAATAATGTTTTGTATAGAACTGGAATATTACTTAATAAATTTTGTATACTTGACTTACATGAAAATAATTTTGTAAATTGAACAAACTAGTCTAAGAAAAGGAGATGATCATTCAAAGAGTTGAATGTGTGTATTTGCTGAAATACAAGTGTGAATTATTTGAAAGGTTCAAAGAATTCAGAAGTGAAACAAATTGGCAAAGTATTAAGATTCTTTGATTAGATCAAGGAATAAATACTTGTGCAATAAGTTTCTAGATTATCTCAAATGGTTTTCTCACAATGGACGCCTCCAGATACGCAATAATTGATTGATGTATCTGAAAGGAAAAATCATACCTTGTTGAACATGGTACGGTTCAAAATGATTTTACCGACATTCCAGTATCCTTCTAGGATCATGTCCTAGAAATGGCTGCATATCTACGAAAAGGTAACCTCGAAATCCAAATTTCAAGACTCCATAAAAGTTATGGACAGGAGGATTCCTAATCTTAAGTATGTTAAGTTAAGGGGTTGTCCAACTTATGTGAAAATGTTTCGAAGGATAAGCTTGGGACAAGATTTGACATGTATCGATTTGTGGGACATCCTAAAGTAAGTTTAGGGTATATGTTCTATAATTCTACTTAGCAAAAGGTGTTTGTTACGAAACATGCTGCCTTCTAAGATAAAGGTGTTTATCATTGAAGGGCTAGTGGGAGGATTATAGATCTTGAAGAGTTCATGATCCACAAAACACTATAAGTCAAATAAGAGGAACTCAGAGATAGACTATATTGTACCACAAATCCGAATCATAAATGAATAGTACCAAAGATACCTAGGAGGTATGGATTCATCATGGATGATGATGATGAGGTACACATCATAGAAGATGATGATCCAGAGTTACATTCGATGAGGTAAGACTTCTAGTGTGTGCAAAAGGGTCAGTGGGAGCGTCGTGAAATTTCTAGTATTATATGTTGATATATTACAGAGAAGGAATGACATACCAATGCTACAATCAAGAATGATAAAGTTGTCTAAACATTCCTCCATGAATGATTGGGAAGAGTATCTTAATTGGGGATAAAATCTATATAGATAGATCTGAGAGGATGCTCGACTTAACCCAAGGAACGATATTCATTTGATGCTAAAGTCGTTTAGCATGGCAAACTCTAAGAGATGTCTCATGTTGATGAGCTATGGAGTGTATCTCTTTAATAGTCCCCACGGACTCTCGAAAAGAGAGGTCGCATGAGTGACAATCATGTATGCAATGAAATATACGAGACCCGATAATGATCGGTCATATTATGGAGAAGTTCACTATGAGTCGTTGAAAACATCTTAAAGTGCTTAACCCAAGCACTAAGGATGTGATCATATTCATGGTGGGTCTAAATTAAAACTAGAGGGCTTAATGACTCAATTTTTTCGCATGCACCAAGATGATGTAAAAATTCACTTTAAGGTAAAGCGTTACCTTGAACAAAGGGTGCGATTGAATTGGAAAGGTTCCAAACAAAGAAAGAGTTCTTTGGTTTAGTGATAAAGACAAAGTATATAGCTATAAATGAAGCCGCAAGTTGATTGTTTGGATTAAAAGTTCATTACAGAACTAGGAATAGTTCCTAAGTCTCATCTTGGATCTAAACATGTGTTGTGGCACTTTCATTTGATTATTAGAATCATTGAAAGATGGGAAATAACTATAGAGATAGTGGACTCTCATGAACAACATTACATATCCATTTACTGAAGCTTATCCAACAGCAGGATAATCGTCAATTAGAGAAGAAGAGTATGGGATACCATGACGATTGGCTTTAGTGCAAGTGGGAGATTGAAAGTAGTATGCACACAAGCCAATCATGTTTGATGATAAAGCATATACTTTGTAACAATCTTATTCATTTATTAATAAAAAGTATTAATTTATTAAAGGCTTTTAATTATCTACATGATGCTGTTTTATAATATGTGATAAACCCATAGTTTTAAATAATGCTTTTAGAATAATGATGATGATCATTCTAATGAGATCTAAATTCTTAGAAAGCTTAAAACTAAAATAGTTCCCAATCGTTGGATTACTAAATTGGGGATTAGTGAATCCGGATAGATTGGTACATACGTTGCTTGCTCATTGGATGAGGATGATTGATCTCATGATCATTTGTGTGGAGACACTAAAGCAAGTATGTAGGTGCTTATTAGAGAATAAGTTCACCGAACGTGGCTCGCTAAGGAATACCTAATGGAGTTTTATTTGCTGTCAATAGAATTCTGTAGTGATAGTAGTACAAGTAATCCTTGGACTTGAGATCATCATAGTATCTTGTGTATGATGAGTTATACTTTGACTTATTCCTTAAGACCCTTAGGGTATATCAAAGGGTATGCTTGGGTATAATAAGTTGTATATGGAGATAATGTATGATCAATAAAGAATCTACCACTTCTAATAAAAGAAGAGAAATGTCCTATGTGATTCGATAAATGACAACCCAAAGAGTCTTGGTTAAAGCGTAATGAAATTAGAAAGGAGTTTCTAATTTGCATTATTTGAGTTGTGCATTTAAGGATCGAAATACATATAATTAAATAAAATAAGACTAGACAAGTAATTCCATGCTTATATTTAATTGGGACATTGTATGGTGGAAGGATTGAATTGTCAAGTAACTATTTACTCAAAGGTTCTTTAATGATTAATGTTGAAATCTATATTATCCGGAAAGTCGTTGATCGCTAGGGAGAGGCTTATCCCTATTGTAGAATAAATATTATTTATTTAAATAAATTAATTGTTTAATTTATTTATTTAAATAAGATTAGAATTGTTCTAATTGCTTTATTCACAACCTGTTTAATATGAAGAACCTAAAGGGTCACACCATAAAAGGAAGAATAATTATTTAAGAAGTTAATGGCATAATCGTAATAATATGTTATGTATATTTAATTTAATCTATGGTGATAGAATAAATTAAATAGCTTAATATTTATTATTTAATATTTTAGAAATATTAAATATAAATTAATAAGAGGAGTCTTATTAATATTATTACAATTATTATTATTTTAATTTCTAAAAGATTTTAGGAATTAATTTAATATAAGTACTCTCATTTATTCCTAATAAGATTAGGAGGTTAAATTAATTAAAAGAGTTTAATTAATTATCCCTAATAAGATTAGGGAGCCTAATTAATTAAAAGAATTTAATTAAATAAATAAAACCCAATTCCTTAATTGTTAAGATGGGTTGCCCACATCTATAAATAAGAGGAGTCTTATTATGGGTGAAGGTGTTGTTGACTTTTTCAACATACGACATAATTCCAATTGTTGGGAGAGTACACCCTTTTCTATAGAGATAGAAAAACTAGGGTTTAGCCAACCACCCTTCTTCTTGAATTTTCTTCTTCCTTGGTGGATCACCTCTAGAGGCCAAACACATGGGTGGCTAACGTTGATCAAAGGAAGGAACCAAACCCGGTGGATTCAAGTTGAACGCGAAAACGATTGGAGGTGAACTTGTACCTGAGGAAGCTCGATCTTCAAGGGTATGATTTTATTCTTTATCTTTTCGTTTAATTAATAATTATGCATAAAGGGTGATCCGGGTTTATGGTTTGTAAATTTTTTTAAACTCTGATTTTTACACGCTTCCGCATTATTTTGCAATTTGATTGCGTTCATGAATATTACAAACCTAACAAAAATAACATCAAATGCAAGAATTTTCAATGAAATAAGATCGGCAGGTAATGTGATGGTACCGACTTGAATCAAGCAAGATTTATAAACAGTGGATGTAATGAAAGTTTCTCCTAACGGAGTCTCAACAGATAAGTCAAGGTCTAATTTCTCCGGAGTCAAGTTTAAACGTTGAGCACAAGCAGGACAGATAAAAGAATGGGTAGAACCAGTATCTAATAAGGTATAAACTTCGCAAGAGTTTATGATTAGCTTACCCGTGATCACCTCATTTGGGTTCCTCGCATTTTGGGCAGCCACGACAAACGCCCTTCCAGGAACCACCAATTTTGACTTGTCTTGGACAACCTTTGGAGTCACCATCCCCGCTGGTGGTTTCGCTATAAGACAATCTCTAGCTATATGACCTTCCTTTCCACAGTTATAACACACCTTGGATTGTTGTGGGCAGTTTGGGCTGATGTGTCCCTCCTTCCCGCATTTATAACAAATGACTGGTGCTCGTTCTCCTCCCCTAGAAACAGTTGATGTTTGTACTGACGTCTTCACATTATCATTGTTGTACCTTCTCCTCTTGAAATCTCCTCCCGACTCGCTTATTCTATTTTCATGGCCACGATTACCACCAGAGTGGTTACCGCCTATCGTCTCAATGCTTTCCTCCCCACCGGTTGTCATTGCTTCTATGATCACGCCACCCCAGATGACCACAGTTTGTGGTCCTTGTTGAATATACTCATTATCTTGCTCTAATAATTGAGCCTCACATAACATTAGAATATAAAGAAAATTTATGAGAGATAAGATATTGCTCAATCTCTAAGTTTTAGACCTCTCGAAACATCCTCGTCATTCGCTCCTCATTCTTGACCAAATGAGGTGCAAACATGGATAACTCGCAAACTTCGCCTCGTACTAGGACACCGTCATGTTGTTTTGTTCCAGTCTGATAAACTCCACCTCCTTCATATGACGAATACTTTTAAAAAAGTACTTGTCATTAAACAGTTTCTGAAACGTTTCCCAAGACATGTTGAATACGGCAGGCTGGGTACGCTTCACAGATTCCCACCAGTAATCTGCCTCACCGCGGAACATAAAGGTGGCGAATGGAACCTTCTGTTCCTCCGTGCATCCCAAGACATCGAATATCTTGGTAATTTGCTTGACCCACGTTTTCGCCTTGATCGAATCCGGCTTTCCTACAAATTCTAGTGGTCCCAATTCTTTAAACTGATTGGCTGTGACAAGCCGCGAGTTGCTATCATTTCCACCTGTATTTTGTGCACGAGTCTCCCTTGTCTGGTTTTGCATGAACTGCAAAAAGCTTCTAAACATCCCATCATTCATCATTTGTTCGGTAGTGTTGTTTACAGGAGGAATATTGCCTTCCTATTGCACATTCCCCTGGGTGGTGATTAAAGGTGTCTCCACGGTCTGATTCACTTCATTGTTAATATTTCCAGCTGCCATTCTCAAATACTTCCACAAAACAAGGGTTAATTGTCATGTCACATATTATCCCTATACTCTGACCGACCAAAAAAATATCAAATAAACTTAGTCAGGTCATACTAGCGAAGAAATTCCCCGTCTTTCCTCTCCTAGTTCTTGTCTCACATCTCAGCCAGAGATCATATCCCTAAGCTTTGATACCAACTGTGACGACCCCAAAATAGGTATACATCACCTATTCTGAGTCGCCAAATACATGGTACAAAAACAAATACAACTTCAGTAATACAATTGTCGTGCAAAATACGACAACACATATACTGTGAGTTTGAATACAAATATTGTCTAATAGATAGTATACAAACTCAAAAGGAGTCCTCATTACAATTATTGATACATGTTGGGTAAAATTTAATTACGCTCAGCACGCAAGTATACGTGATCAACAAGTAATATAATAGTAAGTAAAGTATCGTTCCCTCAGAGATTTCGCACAAATTTCCCTTGCAACTACCAATCTCCTACTAATCCAAATTTTATTAAACTAATCAATTTCCAGTTTATATTGAAAATGTCACAATCATCCAAAAATCAACTCAATATCAACAAACCCTAAATATGGATTTTCAAACAATTATTGGAGAATTAGGCTCGTAACTTCACTATAAGCATCCCTCTGATTATTTTCACCTTATTCCAGTTTAACTCACTATCCCAGTTTATTAATCAAGAACACATAAGTAGTATTAATCACCTCTCGATATATTAACACCGTATTAACCCAACTCCAAAATTAAGATAGAATTAAATCAAACACCTCAATTAATCAACTCACTATATCTCTACGTGAATTCTAATTAAATAAGGGTTAAGTTCAAGTTCTCCTCACGATTACATGAGATGTCAAGCATATCTCTACCTCAACAATAATCAAGAATCTGCTATCCACAAAATTCATGACACATGCTATATTAACTAATTCTATATTTATATTTCATCTCTCGAATTCATACAAATCCACATAAAATTGTCGATCAAGCAATTCATAAATTCAAGCTCCAATTAATATAGATAAACTGCATAATAGCTTAATTAAACTGAAAACCAAGGTTACACAATCATCGTTCCACTTAGAGATCCATCATAAGCCTAACAAGTAATTTAGCCCATAATAAATGAATTAAACACTAAATAAATAAAAGGAAACATCATCCCAATTACAGAAGATAGAAATTAGAGCAGAATAATAATACCTCACCCTTCTCAGCTTTCGATTATGAAATCTTCGTGAAACTAATCCCGTTCTTCGTTCCTCCAAACTCTTGCTCTCTTAAATCCTTCTTCAAGTCAGTCTCCTTATTGATTGAATGAATGATATGAATGAATGAATCCCTCCAAGTATGTTTAGATCAGCCTATATCTCTTCTCATGCCATGACTCCTAATCCATCTCTAAGTTCTGCCCAAGAGAGACTCCTTTAATTCGCAAAGACTTCCCTCAATCAAATTCGCGCACCAGCGCGGTTCGAGCTAGCCTCAACCTCTCCACAACAAGGCTCAAGCTTAGCCCACCAAAGAACACTTACCACGCTCCAAAAGGCCATCGTCGCCTCTTTGACACGGTAGCAGCTCCAGCAAGCCCGTCAACAATTTGTACCACCCAGTAGCCCTCACTTTTCGTGAACTACTTGACATAGTAAGGCCCGCGCTTGGCCACCAGAACTCGCAATGTTGCTCAAAATGTCCTCCAATACTCCCATTCGCTGGATGAGTCTGAATTACCTACAACAAACGTAAACCCCATCAAAAATAACATGAAAATACCTAGAAACTAACAATATTACAAGCCAAATGAACATAATTCATAGGTTAAAAACCCACTCATCAATACACTATTTTACAAAATAGTGAGGACTACTTAAACAACTATCTTGAATCATCACTCTATACCCCGGCTAGTTCCTGCTAAATTCTCTCCTCCCGAGAAGAATAATGGAACAAAAAGGAAAAGGGTGAGCTCAACTTGTCCAGTAAAGAATATTATGACTAAGATAATATACAACAAATTATCATTAGTCTTTAATAGAGACAAATCTGATAGAATATAATAGACAACAAGTTTTAGATCAACAACTGCAGCGGAAACAACAATTCATTAGAAGAGTCAAGTAGAAAAGAATTCTACTATCTTCTAAGATTTAAAAGTCCATCATCAATATTTTATCCTCGTAACATCAATCAATATACATCTTGAATTAAATATTCATCTTTGCACTACTGAGCCAAAGATATTCATTTGTATCACCAGTTGGTCATGTTCATCTCAACACATGTTCATCTTTGCACTACGGGCCAAAGATATTCATCAGTTAATCATTCATCTTTGCACTACAGACCAAAGATATTCAGTAATATCATCATTTAGGACTGAGGATGATGAAAATATCTTAAAGAAAACGAATCCAGTGAAACAAAATAACAAATATTAGAGATTCGTACTTCGGTTTATCCAAGTTCAAAAATACTCTATAATAACCAAATGTGAAGTAGAATTCAAAAATAAAGATCAAAACATGGATACAATCAAAGATAGTAACCATAATAGACATCTTGGACAAAAAGGAAAAAAATTCATTTTTCGGTAAATAGTGTCGTATTCGTGAATAGTGCCGTATACGTGAATAATGTCGTATACGTGAATAGTAACCCCGACACAAAAAGTTCCAAATTTGATAAAAAGTTCGGACCTATATTTCTACATAATGATATTGAAAGAAATAATATCATTTACGAAAAAAATAACATCCCTTACCTCAAAATAACAAGATTTACGATCTAATATCTGATATAAAAGTCAAGGAAACTTGCACTGAATAACAACTCTCAAAGTATCTAAATACTCAAAAAAATACGCTCGACAACATAGAGAGAAAGAAAACTTGTTTCTGGTGTATTTTCAATTCTAACTTAAGCGCCTATTTATAGGAAAATGCTAGAACGCCAAAGGAGACTAAAATAATAAAATAATAATATTTCTTTTCTTTTCTTCTACGCACCAACCATGGAAAAATCAAAGCCAGCCATCTAGGAAAATTTTCAGCAGCCCAATGTTTTTAAAACAAAAGTGGGTCCCACCCACAATTTTAATAAAAACATTTAATTTTTGAAACTTCAATAATTCATCATAAATAGCCTTTTATCAGAAAAATACGAATTTTATGTCCATTCCATATGAAATTAAATTCTCTACAACTTCGTAAGTTTAAGTTTTTCCAAATTCCAAACAGAAAATATCTGAAATCCACAAACGGACGATTTTCAACACCTCTATTCTGATAAAATACTGATAAAACACATCAGTATTTATTCCTTCATTTATAAACACAATAAATATATCCATCATTTATATCCACATAAAATAAATATTTCCTTATTATATAAATCATTAATTAATTATTCACAAATAATATTACAAAATCACAATTATGACAACCAGGCCGTTTCCAGGAAAGAGGGGGCTTTTCGATAAGGATTTCTCCTTACCGGCGTGCAATTAGGTGACCAAACCTCTCATTGACAGAACTTTCTAGACATTGCCAATAATGCTATCTCATAATATTATTCAAATAATATGAATTATTGATCTGATAATGGGAAATATCATCAGCAAGTGACAATTATTGAAATAACAATAATATAAAATATCAACGCAAAATTATTGAACCAATAAAATAAAATATTGAACAAATTCTTATCGTAACAATTATTGAGTAGTGCCTTCAAACGTAAGAATTAATAATTCAAAATATCATGCAAAATCGTGTGCTTCTCAAAAACCACGCCAGACATCACGTATTTTAACCACCGGGTATTCCAACAGTGTTAACGGTAACCAATACGCCGTTATTTATAAAAACTCAAACTTGTCGTTTTCTTCATCTGACAGTTATCCGTTATGGGGCCCACAAATGGTTTTAACGTCGCATTTAATATTCCCAACGCTAGAAGAATATTCCACGACCAAACGAATATTCCTCGACAAAATGAATATTTTATAACCACTTGCTTATTTTGCAAAATTTGCACATTTCACCCATAACCAAAGTATTATATCAAATTAACACTTTATTATTCAAATTAATATATAGAGGAAATTTGATTTTATTTATAATAAGTTGGGGTCTTACAATATGACTATCCAAGATGTGGTTGCATCAGTAGATGTAGTAGCAGGTATCATTCCAGTCAATGAAATAAATGCTTATGTGTTATTTGACTCGGGTACTACTTGTTCTTTTATAGCATGTGGATTTGCTAAGCAACTAGGATTAAACCCTGAAAAGCTAGAAATACCTTTAGACGTTAAGGTAGAAAACGAAGAGATAATTCCCATTGTACACATTTATAGGAATAGTTTCGTAGATATTAGGGGTAATAGATTATCGGTAGATCTTTTACCGATAAGATTAAGAGAATTCGATGTAATTCTCGGTATGGATTGGTTAATTAATCATAGAGCGATAATAGATTGTTATAGAAAGAGTGTAAACCTAAGGCTTTCTAAGAAACCTGAAGTGGTGTTTTATGGTAATAAATCACCGGGACGCTCTTGTTGTCTGACTATGACACAAGCTAGAAAAATGTTGAAAAAGAGGTGTAAGGGTTACCTGTGTCATGTTGTGGATACCCAGAGAGTTGGAGCATCATTGGAACATATACCGGTGGTACAAGATTGCGCGGATGTATTTCCGAAGGAGTTACCCGGTATTCCGCCAGATAGAGATGTAGAATTTGTGATTGATTTGCTACCGGGTACGGCACCAGTTTCAAAGGCACCATATAGGATGGTGCTAGTAGAAATGAAGGAGTTAATGGTTCAATTACAGGAACTATTAGACAGAAATTATATTCAACCAAGTGTGTCCCCGTGGGGAGCACCGGTATTGTTTGTAAAGAAGAAGGATGGGTCGTTACGACTTTGTATCGACTATCGAGAGTT
This sequence comes from Panax quinquefolius, assembly GCA_020205615.1. NCBI lineage: Eukaryota > Viridiplantae > Streptophyta > Magnoliopsida > Apiales > Araliaceae > Panax > Panax quinquefolius. The sequence continues at coordinate 20,856,719 of CM035166.1, forward strand.
GAAAAAGTTAACGATTAAGAATAAATACCCACTGCCCAGGATCGATGATCTATTTGATCAGTTGAAAGGGGCAAAGTATTTTTCTAAGATAGATTTGCGTACGGGGTATCACCAACTTAAAGTAAGGAAGAAGGATGTACCTAATACGGCATTCAGATTTCGTTATGGGCATTACGAGTTTCTGGTTATGTCATTTGGGTTGACGAATGTGCCAACCGCATTTATGGATATGATGAACTGAGTGTTCAAACATTATTTGGACAAGTTTGTTATAGTGTTCATTGATGATATTCTAGTCTATTCTAAGACGCCAGAAGATCATGCTAAACATTTAAGAATAGTGTTGGAAACACTACGGAGAGAGATGTTATATGTGAAATTCACTAAGTGTGAATTTTGGCTTGAACGAGTGCAGTTTCTAGGACATGTTATAGATAAAGATGGCATATCCGTAGATCTAGCGAAGGTGGAAGCAGTAAATGAGTGGGAGCAACCAAAAACGCCAACCGAGGTTCAAAGTTTTTTAGGGTTAGCGGGATACTATAGAAGGTTCATTCAGGACTTTTCTAAATTAGGTACTCCGTTCACGAATCTGATGAGAAAGTCAATGAAGTATGAGTGGACAAAAAATTGAGAAAATAGTGTTCAAGAACTAAAAAGGAGGTTAAGTGAGGCACCTGTATTATCCTTACCAGATGATATGGGGAATTTTGTAGTTTATAGCGATGCTTCGCATAGGGGACTTGGTTGCGTGCTCATGCAAAGATGGCAAAGTCATTATGCATTATCAAGTTCACGCCGCTTAAAGGATTATGAGAAGGTCTATCCTACTCATGACCTAGAATTAAAAACTATAGTCTTTTGCTTTAAAAATATAGAGACATTATTTATATTTGGGGAAAAGTGTGAGATATACACGGACCATAAAAAATCTCGAAATATATCTTCACACGTATGAGTTGAATATGAGGCGAGAGAAGGTGGTTAGAGTTGATAAAAGATTACGACTGTGATATCTTATATCATCCGGGGAAAGCGAACGTAGTAGCCGACGCGTTAAGTCGGAAGGGTAGGGAAAAGTTGTCAATGTTAATAACTCAGAATGAGTTAATAACAGAGATGGCAAGGATGGAGTTAAAAGTTAAATTACCAAGTGAAATGGTAGAGATGTTATTCTCAATAGAGACTCGACCAACGATAGTGGAACGGGTTAAGGAAGTACAAATAGATACTGAAGAATGCGAGCAAATGAAAAAGATAATGAAGGAGGACGTAACTACTATGTATAACCTTGATAAAGAAGGTTTACTTCATTTTGAAGGAAGAATTTGGGTTCCAAATAATTTCAATTTAAAAGAAGAGATTATGTGTGAGGCTCATAGTTCAAGGTACTCGATACATCCTGGTAGTACTAAGATATATCGAGACCTGTGTCAGAACTTTTGGTGGCAAAACATGAAGAGGGAAATCGTAGAATATGTTAGTAAGTGCTTAACTTGTCAGAAAGTTAAGGCTAAACACCAACGACCGAGTGGGTTATTGCATCCACTAGAGATTCCGGAGTGGAAATGGGAGCATATCACCACAGACTTTATAGTGGGACTTCTAATAACGAGGAAAGGATACGATGCTATTTGGGTAATAGAGGATCGGTTAACCAAATCGGCTCACTTTCTACCAATAAGAGTTAGGTGTAACCTAGAGCAACTAGCTAAACTTTATGTCAAGGAAATTATTTCTAGACATGGGGTACCTGTTTCGATTGTGTCTGATCGTGATCCACATTTCACGTCAAACTTTTGGAGGAGTTTGCAAGAGCAAATGGGAACGCATTTGAGATTGAGTACGGTGTATCATCCACAGACGGATGGACAAAGTGAACAGACAATTCAAACGCTAGAAGATATGTTAAGATCTTGCGTTATGGATTTTAAGGGAAGTTGGGACGAACATCTACCTTTGGTGGAATTCGCTTACAACAATAGTTTTACACTAGTATAGGCATGCCGCCTTACGAAGCGTTGTATGGGAGAAAGTGCAGAACACCACTTTGCTGGGATGAAGTAGGTGAACGTCGAATGTTAGGACTAGAGATGGTACAACAAACGACAGACATGGTTGAGCTAATAAGAACCCGATTGGTAGCTGCTCAAGATAGGCAAAAGAAGTATGCAGATCCTCATCGAGAGAAGAGGGAGTTTGATATAGGTTCATATGTCTTTCTGAAGGTATCACCTTGGAAAGGGAAGATACATTTTGGGAAGAAAGGAAAGTTAAGTCCAAGGTTCATAGGACCTTTTGAAATTTTAAGAAGGGTAGGAGAGGTAGCCTATGAAGTAGCTTTACCTCCAGAGATGGAAAAAATACACAATGTGTTTCACGTGTCAGTGTTGCGTCCTTATAAACTGGACTACAAGTACGTAATAGAATATGAATCTATTTATAGAGAGAAAGACTTAACGTATGAAGAACTTCCGATTTAGATTATTGATAGGAAGGAACAAGTCTTGAGAAATAAAATAATACCTTCAGTAAAAGTAATTTGGAGTAACCACGATGCTGAAGAAGCAACGTGGGACAAAATCCTTATAAGGAGGGAAGACTGTAACGCCCGAGAAAATCGGATTTTTAATGAATTAAATTTTTATTTGATTATGTGGATTAAATGAATTTAATTGATTAATTATGTGGGTAAGATATTTGAAGGTCATTCTATGACCTAGAATGTGTGGATGTGGTTAGTATTCTGGCTATGTGCTAGGATTAATTATTTTGAATTATCAAGACGAAAATAAATGTTTTTCGAGAATTTTTCTGTAAAAACACTATTCATCCGATTTCGTTCGGAGCTTAGGTTTAAAATTCCAAGAAACGCGTAATGATAGAATATGAAGATGTAATGGAATATCGAATAATATTTCAGTTAAGGAAAACAGAGTTTTCGCCTGCAGACTTAAAACCTAAGGGTTGGTGAAAGAGATTTCTCAAGGGAAATGAAATGCGTATAATCGTTTCGGTTATTAAACTTATGATATACGAATATGATATGAATAGCGGTATGACGTATAATACGAATATCGTATGAATACTAAACGAGAAGAATACATGAGTAATACGCATAGAATACGATTTGTTCTTATAGGATTTTGAGTTAAGGACTTTATACAATCCAATGGGATTTGGATTAATAGCAAGCCTAAGGAACTATGGAATGAAGCCCAAGTTAAGGCCCAATGTTAAGTTAAGACAAGCCTAATCTATGAAACCGAATCGTGGATCGAACTGGCGGGTCACGGGATGGGTAAAACCCATGGGGCAGTCCATGGGAAGATCCAAGGAGGTGTGGGCCAGCCACTTGGCCACCAAGTAAAGTGATTACTTGGTGGCTAAGTTGTTGTGGAGGTGGGAATAGTAAGGAGGTGGCTCTTTGGACCATTTTGCCCTCCATTTGATTTCCTATAAATACAAAGCTTGTGTTGGTCAATTAGAGTTTTGTAAACCTTGTCCAATACATATTGAGAGAGAGAAAAGCTAGAAACAAGTAATCAACTTACTTCCAAGCAAAACATAAGAAGTTTACCAAGAACGCGAAGAATGACAAAGGTAATATTTTCGTAAACATTAGTCCTCATCTTTTTTGATTTCTTTCTCGTAGAGAATCGTGAATTGGTGGAGCATGTTTAGTAAGGAGGGATAAGGATGACTATTAATAATGAAAACATTGATAAGTCATAATCGAATAGAAATCGTAAGTGTTTATGTAAGTTAAAACTGTAGAAAGTGATGAATGTTAACTTGATTGTGATTGGACGATTTGAAAACCATCATAGCTAGGGTATGTGCATATTGCTTGGTTAGGGTGTAGATGATGAACCAATGAAGTGTTCAATTTAATTTGGCTTATAGAACACGAGTAACGAAGTTATAGAGAATTTTACGAAAATAGACGTTAAACGTCGAAAACGTAGAAATCTCGGATTAGGAGTTAAAAGTTGCCGTGTGACTTGAAAACTTCGATTTTCAATGTCAACACGCGAGATAAGGTATTTAAGAGTTGTGGATGCAAGAATCATCGAATTCTGACTTATAACGAAGAAAACGAGTATTGAACGCTCGAAAACGATAAACGAACGCTCAAAATGAACCAAAAAGGTGAATTCCAAGTTAACGGATTTGAAAATGTAAAATTCTTATATGAACACCTAAAGTATGTAATTTGTGAGTTGTGGGCTTTTGAATGAGTCAAATCGGATGTAAAACAAATAAGTTATGAAGCCGGGAATTTCGTTGGAAAAACCAACTATCAAAACTAACTGATGCACAAGGGCAGCGCCAACCCAGTGTTATTTGTCACGCCGCGGTGCCAAGCATGGTCGAGGGAAACCAAAATCGTCTATTCGCGAGAGTTAGTGCAAGGACTCGCGCCGCAGCGCCGAGTTCGGGCAAAACCCCTGGAGAGTGACGCTGCAGCGCCACTATACAAAAGAGATGTCGGTAGTGAGAAATAGATGAACAAGTTATGTTTTTAATTCTAATTGAAGGTAAACCAATAGTATGACATGAATGTACTTAATATACATAATAAGGCTGACTTTAAATGTGACGCCCCAAAAATTAGGTATACATCACCCATCTTGGGTCGCCAGATACATGGTACAAAATTCAAATACAACTTACTAACACAACTGTCGTGTACAATACGACAAAACATAAACTGTGAGTTTGAATACAAATATTGTCTACTAGAGATTATACAAACTCAAAAGGAGTCCTCATTACAATTATTATCACACTATTTCACAGAATAGTGAGGACTACTAATGCTATCCTCTGGACCATCACTCCGTTCCCCGACTCGTCCCAAATATATTCTCATTTCACAAGAGAATAAAGTGAAAGAAAGGGTGAGCTCAACTAGCCCAAAGAAGAAATATTATGACTAAGATAATGCAGAATAAATTATCATTAGTCTCCAACATTGTTAAAGTGATAAAATATAATAGACATCAAGTTTAACTGCAGCGGAACAAGTAATCCATTAAAAGAGTCAAGTAGAAAATAAAATCTACTATCTTTTATGATTTAAAATGTTTTTCATCACTGTTATCGCTGAGACTCAGCTTAATAAATATTCCACATCATCGAATCACCCCTGTACTACGGCCAAGGATATTCTTTAGTATCACGACCACAATTATCCATGCACTACGGGCCAAGAATATTTGTGTATTCATTAATGGTCATGATCATGCCAACAACTATCCATCAATGCACTACGGGCCAATGAGGACTTTTTCCACATCATTTGTAACATTACTACCATGATTACAATCGAATAATCCTCGGTCATAATCATACCAAGTCCATCTATGCACTACAAAGCCACGATGACTTTCAACATAATATAAACATGAGGATGATGACAATGATATAAGAATTCAATAAAACAAGTTCAAGAATTAATTTATCCAGAACTAATAATGTCCAAATTGTCAACACGATCATCGCTTTGTAAAGTAAAATTCAAGAATGATCGTAAGAATATTTCCATGAAAAGATATCGGATGAAGAGCAAATATCAAGGATATTCTACAAATTTCATGGAGTATAGAAGTCAAAACTTTAACCAACCGAGTATAATAAAGAATGGAATAACAAAAGAAATCACCATGCATGCGATTACTTTAAGATGTATGTGTTATTCCAATAGAATAATAATAACGGAACTAGGTCGTGCAAAATTTTCACCGGCATGTGATGTTCCAACAGAATAATAAAAACGGAAACCAGTCCTGTAAAACATGCATGTGGATGTTCCAATAGAATAATAATAAAGATTTTAACCAGTCCTGTGTAAAACACACGCATGTGATGTTCCAATGTAATAATAGAAGAATGTCACAAAGTATAGGGTGGACGTGTATATCAAAGTTATTCCAATGTAATAATAAGCAATGGAATAACAAATGCTTCTCTTCATGAATAAGAAAGAATAACACCCCTTACCGTAAAAAGAACCGAATATAAGAATAGTTAAGTAGCGAAATCTTTTCTTCTTTCTCTATAATTTTCTCTCTGTAGTTTCAAATTGAATTCGTAAGAAATAATGAAGGAATGAGCTTCTATTTATAGGAGAATTGAAGGATACTATTGGATCTGCATAAAGAGGAATTGAGACGAAAAGCATTTGTTGATTCACGACTCCAATGATCCAACACATCAAGAATCTTTTTCAAAGAGTCACAATGAAAAAAAAATGAACACATGCCACCGTAAAAGCCTTGACCAATTAAAATGCACCTGCCTTAACCAAGCTATCAATAATATCAAGATATTTGAAAAGTTTGGCCAATAATGACCAAACTTGAAAAATCACTCCCAAACCCCGCCAAAATACCCACCAGGGACCACTATCATCCACCCACATTTTATATACCCATATATATATTATATACCCACCATTAATTCCACCACCATATATAATATACCACCCACCACTCACATCATCTCGCACACATATATATTCCACACGCCGCCTAATAATATATATATATATATATATATATATATATATATATATATATATATATATATATATATATATATTTGATATTACTTTCTTCCGACGATTTTAAAAAATGAGAAAGTGAGGGGTCCAAGTAATACGCCAAACTCTACACAAATACTGTGGTAATAATTGAACAAAACTGAGTGACTTCTTACGTAAGCATCAATAATCAAAACCGTAAGCTACTCATGTAACTACGCCAGACATCGCTTTTACTTTTAACACCGGTGTTTCAACAGTTAATGGTAAAACTTCCGCCGTTATTTTCATAAAGTATTTATGTCATTTTCTCAATCCGACAATAATTCCGTTGTGGGGTCCACCCATGATTGTGTCGTCGTATGAATATTCCATGCTACAACGACTATTCCCCGACCAATCGAATATTATATATCCACTTGCATACATTTAAAAATTTATAAATATTACCCACAACTATAACATTATATCAAATTTACTCCATAATATTCAAAAATGATATTTATATAAATTCATCTTTATTTATAAAAGTTGGGGTCTTACAACCTCCCCTTCTTATGAAATTTCGCCCTCGAAATTAGGGTACGTACCTGGTATGTCAAAGAGGTAAGGATACCTTGATTTCATTTCAGATTCTAACTCCCAAGTCATTTCCTCAACATCGTGGTTTCTCCACAAAACTTTGACTTGAGGTATAACCTTGGAGCATAGAATATGTTCCTTCTTATCCAAGATTTGAACTGGATCTCTTCATACGTCAAATCTTCTGCTATTTCGTTCGGTTCTAACTCAATAATGTGGTTCGGGTCTTTCACATATTTACGTAACATGGATATGTGAAAAACGTTATGAACACGAGACATACTTGGCGATAAAGCGAGTCTATAGGCCACAGTTCCTACTCGGACGAGGATTAAAAATGGGCCGATGAATCAAGGATTGAGCTTTCCTCTCTTTCCAAATCTCGTAACTCCTTTCCACGGAGCAACTCGTAATAACACATGATCTCCAATATCAAATTCCACGTCCTTTCGATGAAGATCAGCATAACTCTTTTGTCGATCTTGTGAGGTTTTTATACGTTGTCGGATCGTTTGAATCTTTTTCGTAGTCATACGTACCAACTCTGGTCCCAACAACGTTGCTTCACCCACCTCATCCCAGCATACTGGAGAACGACACTTCCTTCCATACAACGCTTCGAATGGAGCCATGCCAATACTTGCTTGATAACTGTTGTTGTAGGAAAACTCCACCGATGGTAAGAACTTGTCCCAACTTCCCTTGAAATCAAGGACATAGAGTCTTAATAGATTTTCAAGAATTTGAATAGTCCTCTCCGATTGTCGTCAAATGCATGCGAGGATGATATGCCGAAGCTAAATCAGAATCTGTGCCCATAGATTTCTACAAACTAACCCAAAATCGTGAAGTGAATCTTGGGTCTCGATCAGAAACTATGGATACTGGCATACCATGCAGTCTTACAATCTCGTTTATGTATATACGAGCAAGACGTTCAAGTGTATAAGTTTCTCCTATCGGTAAAAAATGAGCAGACTTGGTCAATCTATCAACAATGACCCAAATCGCATCTATACCTTGAGAAACCTTAGGAAGACCGGTAACGAAATCCATGGTAATGTGCTCCCACTTCCATTCTAGAATTTCAAGTGGTTGCAATGGACCTTTTGGTACTTGATGCTCCACTTTAACTCGTTGACAAGTTAGACACCTTGAGATAAACAGCGCTATCTCTCTCTTCATATTGCTCCACCAAAATGTATGACGAATATCATGATACATTTTGGTACTCCTAGGATGGATTGCAAATGGTGTGTTGTGCGCCTCCATCATGATTTATACTTTCAATCAGGGTCGTTAGGAACACAAAGTCTAGAGTTGACTCGAAGTATTCCTTCTTCACCGATTCTTGCTTCCGGCATAGCACCTTATTGCACTTTCTTCCTCATACGCATCGCATCTGTGTCTCAGAGCTTGAGCTTGCCGACTTTAACTTTATCAATTAAAGTTGGTTCTACTCGTATATTCGCCATCATCACATGGGTCCCTGGATTCTTTAACTCTATCTCCATCCTTTGCAAGTCACACAAAATGGACCTTTGTGTTGACAATATCGCACTCGTACTTGCGTATGATCTTCTACTTAATGCGTCAGCTACCACGTTCACTTTTCTAGGATGGTATTGGATGGAATGATCATAATCTTTCAACAGTTCAAGCCAACGTCGTTGTCGCATGTTGAGTTCCTTTTGAGTGAAGAAATATTTGAGGCTTTTATGATCCGTAAAGATATCCACTTTCTCCCCATACAAGTAATGCCTCCAAATCTTTAGTGCGAAGACAACAGCTACCAACTCTAGATCATGAGTAGGATAATTCCTCTCATATTCTTTGAGTTGTCTTGAGGCATAGGCTATGACTTTTCCATGTTGCATGAGAACACACCCCAACCCTTTGCCCGAAGCATCACTGTAGATGACAAATCCCTCCGAGCCAGATGGTATTGTCAAAACAGGTGATGAAATGAGTCTCCTCTTGAGTTCTTGAAAACTCTTCTCACATTCTTCGCTCCAACCGAACTTTATATCTTTCCAAGTCAGCTGAGTTAATGGAGTAGCGTTTCGAGAAAATCCTTCCACGAATCTCCGATAATAACCAAATTAAACCGAGAAAGCTACGATTTGGCCATCGATTTAGGTTGCTCCCGCTTTGAATAGCTTCAATCTTTGTTGGGTCAACAGATATTCCATGACTTTATACCACGTGCCCAAGGAATGCTACTTCCTCAAGCCAGAACTCGCATTTCTTCAACTTGGCATAAAGCTTATATTCACGGCTTTTGGAGTGTCACCCTCAAGTGTTGCTCATGATCTTCACGGCTTTTGGAATAAATAAGGATGTCATTAATAAAGACGACCACAAAGTGATCCAAATATTCCTTGAATACTTGGTTCATCATATCCATGAAGGCGGCGGGAGCATTAGTCAATCCAAAGGACACGATAGGAATTCATAATGCCCGTCATCGAGTTCCGAAAGTCGCCTTTGGAATGTCATTGGTTCTAATCTTCAATTGGTGATATCCAAACAAAGATCAATCTTTGAAAAGAATTTGGCTCCTTGCAATCGGGTCAAACAGTCATCAATACGTGGCAATGGGTACCTATTTTTGATGGTGACATGATTCAACTCCCGATAATCAATACAAAGTCGCATACTCCCATCTTTCTTCTTCACGAATAACAGAGCACCCCAAGGAGAAGTACTAGGACGAATAAAGCCAATGTCTAATAATTCCTGCATTGGGTCTTTAACTCCTCGAAGTTCAATAGAGCCATTCGATATAGGGCTTTGAAATAGGTTTTGTACCGGGTTCAAAGTCGATACAAAATTCAATTTCACGCTCTGGGGTAGGCCAGGAAGTTCTTCAGGGAATACGTCAGGAAATTCATTAACAATAGAAATATCATTCAAAACTGACGTATTTTTATTTTGATCCGTGACATGAGCTAAGAAAGCTTGACATCCGTTTTTCAATAAATGAATAGCTTTATGGCTTGAGATGACCGTGATTGATTTTAATGGTTTGGTCGCTTGAATTCGCATAATAGGTTGATTAGGAATATGAAAGCTACAACCTTACGAAAATAATCAATTTTTGCATGATAAGTAGTTAACCAATCAATCCCTAGAATCACGTCAAATGAAAGTATTTTCAATGAAATAAGATCGATAGGTAATATGAGGGTACTAATTTGAACCAAACAAGACTTATAAACAGTGGATGTAATGAAGGTTTCTCCCAATGGAGTTTCCATAGATAAGTCAAAGTCTAATTTCTCTGGAGTCAAATTTAATCGTTGAGTGCAAGTAGGAGAAATAAAAGAATGGGTAAAACCGGTATCAAATAAAGTATAGACTTCTCTAGAGTTTATGATAAGCTTACCCGTGATGACCTCATTTGGGTTCCTTGCTTTCTGGGAGGTCACAACAAACGCTCTCCCCTATACTACCGGCTTTAACTTTTCTGGGACAGCCTTTGGTGCCTCCATCCTTGTTGAACTTGTCTTTGGTGAATGACAAAATCGGGCTAGTGACCTTCTCTTCCACAATTATAACATGCTTTGACTGACATCACGCAGCTTTGACCGATGTGTCCCTCCCTCCGCATTTGAAGCATATGATAGGTGGTCGTTCTCCTTCCTTCACAACGGTCTTTGGTCTTTTGGCGACGCCTTTCCATCATTGTTGAATCTCCTCTTCTTGAAATGTCCATTCTTATTGTTTTGGCCTCGATTACCACCGAAGTGGTTACCATTTCGCCACCTTGATTCCCTCCACGCTTGTTGTCACCGCTTCGATGACCGCTTCACCGGTATTATCATTTTGTCACCGCTCTCTTTTGATTATTTTAACTTTAATTATCGCGCTCTACTAACTGAGCCCTATTTACAACATCTGAATAGAAACACAATTTATGAGAAATAAGATGTTGACGTATCTCCGGCTTTAAACATCTTAAAAACATCCGTGTCATTCTCTCTTCATTATCCACCAAGTGGGACGTAAATCGAGATAACTCGGCAAACTTCGCTTCGTACTACAACACGGTCATATTATTCTGTTCCAACTTGATGAACTCCACCTCCTTCATGTGACGAATACTTTCGGGAAAGTACTTGTCGTTGAATAGTTCTTGGAACTTCTCCCAAGATATTTTCAGTGTGGCAGGTTGAGTACGCTTTACCAATTCCCACTAGTAATCTGCCTCTCCTCGCAACATAAAGGCAGCAAAGGGAACCTTTTGCTCCTCTGAGCATCCCAAGACATAAAATATCTTGGTGATCTGCTTTATCCATGCTTCCACTTTAAGTGGTTTTGGCTATCCTATAAACTCCGGTGGTCCCAGCTCCTTGAACTGTTTAGCTGTGACCGTCCGAGAGTTTCTAGTGTTTCCACCTATATTTTGGACAGGAGCCGCTCTCGCCTACTGTTGCATGGATTGCATAAAGCCTCTAAACATTCCCTCATTCATCATTTGGTCAGTGTTGTTGTTTGCATGTGGATTGTCGCCTTTCTGATGCACATTATCCTGGGCGTTAATCTGTGGTGACTCAACAGTCTCATGTGCTTCATTGTTTATCTCAACATTTTTGGATGCCATTTTCAAATACTGCCACAAAACAAGGGTTAATTAACATATCACATATTATCCCTATACTCCCGACCAACCAATTAAATACCAAATAAACTTAGGTAGGTCATACTAGCAAAAGAATTCCCTGCCTCTCCCTCCTAGTTCTATTCTCACATCTTAGCCAGGGGATCATATCCCTAAGCTTTGATATTAACCGTGACGCCCCAAAATTAGGTATACATCACCCATCTTGGGTCGCCAGATACATGGTACGTAATTCAAATACAACTTACTAATACAACTGATACAATCAAAGATAGTATACAAATCGATAAAACATAAAAGCTATAAGTTTGAATACAAATATTGTCTCACTAGAGATTATACATGTGACGCCCCCCAAAATGGGTATACATCACCCATTCTCGAGTTGTCAATACATGGTACGTAAACAACTACAACTTTATTATTACAACAAGAAACTGTGAATTTGAATACAAATTATCTTCTAGACAATATCTATACTCAAACAAATCCTCATCACATTTATTGATACATTATTTTACAAAAATGGTGAGGACTACTAAACAACTCTCTCTAGAACCTTCATTCCATACCCCGATTCGTACTCGCTATATTCTCGCCTCCTAAGAAGAAAAATGGAACAAAAAGGAAAAGGGTGAGCTCAACTAGCCCAGTAAAGAATATTATGACTAAGATAATATACAACAAATTACCGTTAGTCTTCAACAGGGAAAAATCTAATAGAATACAATAGACAACAAATTTTAAATCAATATTCGCAGCGGAAATAATAATTCATTAGAAGAGTTAAGTAGAGAATGCAATCTACTATCTTCTATGTATGAATTTAAAAGTTCATCGCTCATCTTTTATCCTCTCAGAACATCAATCAATATATATCCGAATCAAATATTCTTCTTTGCACTACAGCCAAAGATATTCATCACCGGTCATGTTCATCTAAACACTGCTCATCTTTGCACTACGGGCCAAAGATATTCTTCGTGAATCATTCATCTTTTGCACTACGTGCCAAAGATATTCAATAATATCATCATTTAAGACCGAGGATGATGAAAAATATTTTAAAGAAACGAATCCAATAAAACAAAATGACAAGGATTAAGGATTAAGGATTCGTACTTTGTTTTATCCATGTCCAAAATACCTCAAAAATAATTATAGTGATGTAAAATTCAAGAATGATCAAAACATGGATACAATCAAAGCTAGTATCCGTAATAGATATTTTGGAAGAATTTTTTTTTTTTTTTTGATGAATAGTGCCAGTATTCGTGAATAAGATCAGATATAATGTGAATAAAGGCCAGATAACGTGAATAAGAAACTCACACACCAAAAGTTCCAAATTTGATAAAAACTTCAGATCAATATTTCAGCATAATGATATTGAAGAAATAATATCATTACGAAAAAAAAAATCCCTTACCTCACAAAGATCAGTACTTCTAGCTGAAACACCGGATATAGGCTATGACTTGAACTTGCACCGTATAGCAATACTCAAAATATACTCAAAATACTCACAAGAATACGCCGATAATATAGAGAGAGAAAATTTCAGCTTCGTGTAATTTTCAATTCTAACCTAAGACCCTATTTATAGAAATTGCTTAGAACACCAAAGCGTAAAAATTTAATTTAATATTATTATATATATCAAAATTCCTACGCACACTCTTGAAATCTGATTTCAAACTCAATAAGCACATGCCACATTCTAGAAAAAGTAAGAAAAACATTTTTCTAATTTAAAATAATTTAAACTTCCAAAATCAATTATTTTAGCTTCGAACTTCAATAATTCATAATAAATATCCCTTTTGTCGAAAAAATTCAAAACACGTGAATTTTTATAGGAAATTCAATTCTCTACAACTTTTCGTAAGAAAGTTTTTCCAAATTCCAAACAAAAATTGACCAAAATCCACAAACCAAGCGATTTTACAAAGCTATAATCAAATTTCACCAATAAATGGGGTCCACCGACATGTTTAACATGTTTTAAATATTTATTGCAACAAAAAATACTCTTCCTCCTCATATACTCATATATCCCACATTCGTTGTAAAAATATCACCATTATTATATTATTAAAATATAATATATTTAATTTAATTATTTTATCGTAAAAGATAAAATTTCAATTTTCAACAATTGTTAAAAAAATTTTCTCCATCTATATCTACATAAAATCAATATTTTTCTCATCATATGAATCAATAATTAATTATTCACAAATAATATTACGTAATCACAATATCGACAACCAGTGCGCTCCTGTGAGCAGGAGGCTTTCCAATAAGAATTTCTCCTCATCGGGCGCCAAGAATTAGGTGACCAAACCTCTCCTTAGATGTAACTTTCTAGACATTGCCAATAATGTTATCTAATAATATTATTCGAGATAATATGAATTATTGCTTCGATAATAAAAAATACCGTAAATGACAATTATCAAAACAACAAAGAATATAAAATATCAACGTAAAGAATTATTAAATCAATAAAATATCGAACAATAATTATCGTAACCATTATTGAGTAGTGCCTTCTTACATAAGAATCAATAATTGGTGCAATACCGTGTATTACCGTGTTTTTAACCACGTAGTATTTTAACAAGATAATCTGTGAATAACTACGCTGTTATTTTTTTAACAACTTATATTTGTCGCTTTCTTCATCCAATCGCTTTCACATATGGGCCCACACATGGTCATCGTGTCAAGTCCGTCGTATTTAATATTCCCCGACAAAGATCTAATAATATTCCACGACCAAACTAATATTCCCCGACAACAATGAATATTTTATAACCACTTGCTATTTTGAAATATTTGCGTATTTTACCCCTAACTATCCACATTAATCAAATCAACCCTTACTATTTCAAAATAATAAATAGAGAAAATTAAATTTCATTAATAATAAGTTGGGGTCTTACAACCTCCCCTCCTTATGAAATTTCGTCCTTGAAATTGATGTACGTACCTGGTGTTTCGAAAAGGTGAGGATACCTCGCTTTCATTTCCGCTTTCCAATTCCCAGTGTCATTTCCTCTATAAAGCATGATTCCTCCACGTAACTTTAACTTGTGGTATGACCTTTTCATGATAGACATGCTACTTCCTATCCAAGATCTTGACAGTACCTCCTCATACGTTAAGTCTTCTATTATCTCGTCCTGCTTCTAACTCTATAATGTGGTTCGGTCTTTCACATATTTACGAAGTACGATATGTGAAACACATTATAAACACGAGACATACTTTGAGGTAACGCGAGTCTATAGGCTACACATTTCCTACTCGGTCAAGAATTTGAAATGGACCAATAAATCATGGATTGAGCTTTCCTCTCTTCCCAAATCTTGTAACTCCCTTCCATGGAGCAACTCGCAACAATACATGACCCCCTATACTAAATTCCACGTCCTTTCGATGAAGATCCGCATAACTCTTTTGTCGATCTTGTGCCGTTTGTATACGTTGTCGAATCATTTGGATCTTTTCCGTAGTCATATGTACCAACTCGGGTCCCAACAATGTTGATTCAACCACCTCGTCCCAACATACTGGAGAGCGACACTTTCGTCCATATAATGCTTCAAATGGAGCCATACCTATACTTGCCTGATAACTGTTGTTGTAGGAGAATTCCACCAATGGTAAATACTTATCTCGACTGCCCTTGAAGTCTAGGACACAGAGTCTTAATAAATCTTCAAGAGTTTGAATAGTCCTTTCCGATTGTCCGTCTGCTTTGAGGATGGTATGTCGAACTCAATCAGAAATCCGCGCCCATAGCTTTTTGCAAGCTAACCCAAAATCTTGAAGTGAATCTTGGGTCACGATCCAAAACTATGGATACAGTGCATGCCATGCAACCTCACAATCTCATTCATGTACATATAGCAAAGCCGTTAAAGGAATAAGTCTCCTGTATCGAAGAAGAAATGAGCAGACTTGGTTAATCTATCAACAATAACCCAAATAGCATTGATGCCTTGAGAAACCGTAGGAAGACCCGTATTGAAATCCATGGTAATGTGTTCCCACTTCTATTTCGGAATCTCAAGTGGTTGCAACGGACCCTTAGGTACTAGATGCTCCGCCTTTACACGTTGACAAGTTAAACACGTCGAGATAAACTTTGCAATCTCTCTCTTCATATTGTTCCACCAAAATGTATGTCAAGATCACGATACATTTTGGTACTTCCAGATGGATTGCAAATGGTGTATCAGTGTGCCTCCATCATAATCTTGTACTTCAAATCGAGTCGTTAGGGACACAAAGTCTAGAGTGGACTCAAGTATTCCTTCTTCATCAATTCTCGCCCCGGAATAGCTCCTTCTTGTACTTTCTTCTTCATACGATCGTCACCCTGCCTGCATGGGCTTGAGCAACCTTAACTTTTTCTATTAAAGTTGGCTCTATCGATACTTGACATCATCGCACTCATTCCCGCGCATATGATCTTCTACTCAATGCGCCACCTACCACGCTCGCTTTTACCAGATGGTATTGAATAGTGTGGTCGTAGTCTTTCAATAGCTCGAGCCAACGTCATTTGCCGCATGTTGAGTTCTTTTTAAGTGAAGAAATATTTAAGGCTTTTATGGTCTGAATATATCTCCACTTTCTCCCCATATAGATAGTGCCTCCATATCTTTAGCGCGAAAACGATCACGCCGCTAACTCTAGATCATGAGTAGGATAATTCCTCTCATACTCTTTAAGTTATCGCGAGGCATAGGCTATGACTTACCCACGCTGCATGAGAACACATCCTAACCCTTTGCCTCAAGCATCATCAGAGATAACAAATCCATCCGAACCGGATGGTATTGTTAGAACAAGTCTAAATAAGTCTCCTCTTAAGCTCTTGGAAACTCTTCTCGCATTCTTCTCTCCAAAAGAATTTTGTATCCTTCCGAGTTAGCCGAGTTAATGGAGTAGCGATTCAAGAAAACCCTTCCACGAATCTCCGATAATAACCAACTAGACCCGTAAAGCTACGTATTTCATTATCGACTTTTGCTTGTTCTAACTTTGTATTGCTTCAATCTTCACGTCCACTTGATACTCCATGTTTTGACACCACGCCCAAGAAATGCTACTTCCTCGCCGTAACTCGCATTTATTAAATTTGGCATATAGTTTGTTTTCACGAAGCCTTTGAGTACCAAATTTCAAATGGTGCTCATGATCTTCACGACTTTTGAAATATATGAGGATGTCATCAATAAAGATAACAACAAATCGATCCAAATATTCCTTGAATACTCTTGCTCATCATATCCATGAAAGCCAGCAGAGCATTAGTTAGTCCGAAAGACATGACTAAGAATTCATAATGCCCATACCAAGTTCTCAAGGCGCCTTTGAATATCCTCGCCTAATCTTCAAATTGATGATATCCGTAATCGAAGATCGATTTTTGAAAAGAATTGTGCCTCTTGCAATCGGTCAAACAAGTCATCAATACGAGGTAGAGGATACCTATTCTTGATGGTGACATGGTTCAATTCCCCGATAGTCAATACAAAGACGCATACTCCCGCTCTTTCTTCTTTACTTAATAAAACAGAGCACCCCAAGGACACGTGTACTAGACGAATGAAACCGATGTCCAACAATTCCTCGTAGTTGGACCTTTAACTCCTGAAGTTCAATAGGAGCCATTCGTTATGGGGTTTTAGAAATGGGCTTTGTACCAGTTTCAAGATCAATAAAGAATTCAACTTCACGCTCTGGGTAGACCGGAAGTTCTTCAGAAATACGCCGAGAAAGTCAATAACAACAGAATATTATTCAAATTTGACGTGTCTTTATTCAAATCCATAACATGGGCTAAGAAAGCTTGACATCCATTTTTCAATAAACGAATAGCTTTATCATTAGATATGACAAAGTTGATTGATTTTAATGGTTTAGTTATTTGAATTGCATAACAGTTGGTTAGGAATATGAAAACTAACAACCTTACGAAAACAATCAATTTTGGCATGATGAGTAGTTAACCAATCAATCCCTAAAATCACATCAAAAGCAAGTATCTTTAAAGAGATAAGGTCAATGTGTAAGGTGATGGTGCCAACTTGAATCAAACAAGATTTATAAACAAAGGATGTGATGAAAGTTTCTCCTAACGGAGTTTCCACAGATAGGTCAAAGTCTAATTTCTCCTGAGTCAAGTTTAAACGCTGAGCACATGTAGGAGAGATAAATGAATGGGTAGCACCCAGATCAAGTAAGGTATAAACTTTGCAAGAATTTATAAATAGCTTACCCGTGATCACCTCGTTTGGGTTCCTCGCATTTTGACCAATCACAACAAACGCTTCTTCCCGTAATCGTTGACTTTGACTTTTCTCGGGGATGTCTTTTGAGTCACCGTCCCAAATTGAACTAGGTTTCGCTACTGCATAATCTCGAGTGATATGTCCTTCCTTTCCACAATTATATATACCTTGAACTCTAGTGGATAGTTTGGACCGATATGTCCTCTTTTCCGCATTTATAAAGATATGAATAGTGGTCGTTTCTCCTCCCTTAGAACTAGTTCTTCACGCAAGACCGCTGCCTTCACATGGTCGTTGTTAAATCTCCTCTTTTAAAATCTCCTCCCGACTCGCTTCTTCTATTTTCATGGCCATGATTACCACCAGAGTGGTTACCATTTTTGTCCGTCTGCTTTCTTTCTTCACCCGGTTATCATTATTCGCTGATCGCTATCTCCGCACGATCCTCGGTTATGGTCCTCGATTGAACATACTCGTTATCTTGCTTCTAACAATTGAGCCCTCATAACAACATCCGAATAGAGAGAAAATTTATGAGAAATGAGATATTGTCGTATGCCGTGTTTCAAACCTCTCGAAACATCCACGTCATACGCTCCTCATTCTCCACCAAATGAGGTGCAAACTCGATAACTCGCAAACTTTGCCTCGTCATCGAGACACCGCCATGTTGTTTTGTTCTAATCGATGAACTCCACTTCCTTCATATGACGAACACTTTCGTGAAAGTATTTATCGTTAAATAGTTTCAAACGCCTCCCAAGACATCTTGAGTCTTGCTACCGATGGGTACGCTTCACGACTCCCACCAAGAGTCCGCCTTCACCACTTTAACATAAAGGTGGCGAATGGAACCTTCGTTCTCCGCATCCCAAGACATCGAATATCTTGGTAATTTGCTTGACCCATGTTTTCGCCATGATCGGATCTCGCTTTCCCTTAAATTCGTGGTCCCAACTCTTTGAACTCGCTTGGCCGTGACAACCCGTGAATTGCTATCATTTCCTCCTATATTTTGAACACGAGTCTCCTCGTCTGATTTTGCATGAACGCAAAAAGCTTTAAACATCCCCTCGCTCATCATCTCGCCAAGGTGTTGTTGTTCACGGAGGAACATTGCCACTGTTGCACGCTTCTCCTCGTTGGTGAGTACAGCGTCTCCACGGTCTCATTTCCATTGTTAATATTCTCGACGACATTCTCAAATACATCATAAAACAAGGGTTAATTAAGGAAATCAATATATCACATAATATCCCTATATATCGACCAACCAACTAACAAATAAGCTTAGGTAGGACACACTAGCGAAGGATTTACTCGCCTCCCCTCTTAGTTCTATTCCCCGATCTCCGCCATAGATCATATCCCTAAGCTCGATACCAACCGTGACGCCCCCAAAATAGGGATACATCACCCATTCTCGAAAGTTGTAAATACATGGTACGTAAACAACTACAACTTTATTATTACAACAAGAAAAACTGTGAGTTTGAATACAAATATTATCTTCTAGACAATATCTATACTCAAATAAATCCTCATCACATTTATTGATACATTATTTTACAAAAATGGTGAGGACTACTAAACAACTCTCTCTAGAACCTTCATTCCATACCCCGACTGCATCGCTATATTCTCGCCTCTTAAGAAGAAAAATGGAACAAAAGGAAAAGGGTGAGCTTAACTAGCCCAAAGAAAGAATATTATGACTAAGATAATATACAACAAATTATCGTTAGTCTTCAACAGGAAAAATCTAATAGAATACAATAGACAACAAATTTTAAATCAATATTCGCAATGAAATAATAATTCATTAGAAGAGTTAAGTAGAGAATGCAAACTACTATCTTCTATGTATGAAATTAAAAGTTCATCGCTCATCTTTTATACCCGTAACATCAATCAATATATATCTCGAATCAAATATTCATCTTTGCACTACAGTGCCAAAGATATTCATCATTGGTCATGTTCATCTAAACACTGCTCATCTTTGCACTACGGGCCAAAGATATTCTTCAAAATCATTCATCTTTGCACTCTGGTGCCAAAGATATTCAATAATATCATCATTTAAGACCGAGGATGATGAAAATATTTTTAAAAGAAACGAATCCAAAGAAACAAAATGACAAGGATTAAGGATTAAGGATTCGTACTTTGTTTTATCCATGTCCAAAAATAACTCAAAAATAATTATAGTGGTGTAAAATTCAAGAATGATCAAAACATGGATACAATCAAAGCTAGTATCCGTAATAGATATTTTGACTTAAAAGAAAATTTTTCATTTTTCATGAATAAAGTCCGTATTCGTGAATAAGATCAGATATATACATGAATAAAGGCAGATATCGTGAATAAGAACTCAGACACCAAAAGTTCCAAATTTGATAAAAACTTCATATCAATATTTCAACATAATGATATTGAAGAAATAATATCATTATGAAAAAAAAAAAATATCCCTTACCTCACAAAGACAAGATTTAGTTGAAACACCTGGATATAAAGGCTATGACTTGAACTTGCACCAGATAGCAATACTCAAAGTATACTCAAAATACTCACAAGAATACGCCGATAATATAGAGAGAAAACTTCGCTTCGTGTAATTTTCAATTCTAACCTAAGCACCCTATTTATAGGAATTTCTTGTAACACCAAAGCGTAAAATTTAATTTAATATTATTATATATATCAAAATTCCTACGCCACTCTTGAAATCTGATTTCAGCTCAATAAGCACATGCCACATTCTAGAAAAAGTAAGAAAAAACATTTTTCTAATTTAAAATAATTTAAACTTCCAAAAATCAATTATTTCGGAGCTTCGGAACTTCAATAATTCATAATAAATAGCCCTTTTGTCAGAAAATTCAAAACTCGCAACTTTTTATAGGAAATTCAATTCTCTACAACTTTTCAGAAGAAAGTTTTTCCAAATTCCAAACAAAAATTGACCGAAATCCACAAACGGAGATTTTACAAAAGTATAATCAAATTTCAAATAATAAATGGGGTCCAATTTACATGTTTAACATGTTTTAAACATTTATTGCAACAAAAATACTCTTCCTCCTCAGATATACTCATATATCCCACATTCGTTGTAAAAATATCACCATTATTATATTATTAAAATATAATATATTTAAATTAATTATTTTATCAAAAAAGATAAAATTTCAATTTTCAACAATTGTCACATTAAAAATTTTCTCCATCTATATCCACATAAAATCAATATTTTTTCATCATATGAATCAATAATTAATTGTTCACAAATAATATTACGAATCACAATATTGACAACCGTGCAGCCCCTGTGAAAGAGGGGCTTTCCAATAAAAATTTCTCCTTATCAAGCGCAAGCAATTAGGTGACCAAACCTCTCCTTAGATGAACTTTCTAGACATTGCCAATAATGTTATCTAATAATATTATTCAGTATAATATGAATTATTGCTTCGATAATGAAAAATACCGTGTAATGACAATTATTAAAACAACAACAATATAAAATATCAACGCAACAATTATTAAATCAATAAAATACTGAACAGTAATTACTGTAACCATTATTGAGTAGTGCCTTCTTACGTAAGAATCAATAATTGGTGCAATACCGTGCTAGCATCGTGTTTTAACCACCCAGTATTTTAACAAGATAATCTTGAATAACTACGTTGTTATTTTTTTAACAACTTATATTTGTCGTTTTCTTCATCTAATCGCTTTCACATATGGGACCCACACATGGTCACGCTACGTCGCATTTAATATTCCCCGACAGTACGAATATTCCACGACCAAACGAATATTCCCCGACAACAATGAATATTTTATAACCACTTGCTTATTTTGAAATATTTATATTTTACCCTAACTATCCACATTAATCAAATCAACCCTTACTATTTCAAAATAATAAATAGAGAAAATTAAATTTCATTAATAATAAGTTGGGGTCTTACAATACAAACTCAAAAGGAGTCCTCATTACAATTATTATCACACTATTTCACAGAATAGTGAGGACTACTAATGCTATCCTCTGGACCATCACTCCGCTCCCCAGACTCGTCCCAAATTTGTATTCTCATTTCACGAAGAGAACAGTGAAAGAAAGGGTGAGCTCAACTAGCCCAGTAAGAAATGTTATGACTAAGATAATGCAGAATAAATTATCATTAGTCTACAACAATGTTAAACTGATAAAATATAATAGACATCAAGTTTAACTACAGCGGAACAAGAAATCCATTAAAAGAGTCAAGTAGAAAATAAAATCTACTATCTTTTATGATTTAAAAGGCTTTTCATCACTGTTATCGCTGAGACTCAGCTTAATAAATATTCCACATCATCGAATCACCCCTGCACTACGGCCAAGGATATTCTTTAGTATCACGACCACAATTATCCATGCACTACGGGCCAAGAATATTTGTGTATTTATTAATGGTCAAGATCATGCCAACAACTATCCATTAATGCACTATGGGCCAATGAGGACTTTTTCCACATCATTTGTAACATTACGGTCATGATTACAATCAATAATCCTCGGTCATAATCATACCAAGTCCATCTATGCACTACAAAATACAGATGACTTTCAACATAATATAAACATGAGGATGATGACAATGATATAAGAATTCAATAAAACAAGTTCAAGAATTAATTTATCCAGGAACTAATAATGTCCAAATTGTCAACACGATACTGCTTTGTAAAGTAAAATTCAAGAATGATCAGAAGAATATTTCCATGAAAAGATACTGGATGAAGCGCAAATATCAAGGATATTCTACAAATTTCATGGAGTATAGAAGTCAAAACATTAACCAACCGAGTATAATAAATAATGGAATAACAAAAGAAATCACCATGCATGCATGCAGTGCCAGCGCCAGACAAAGTTATTCCAACAGAATAATAATAACGGAACTAGGTCGTGCAAAATTTTCACCGACGCGGATGTTCCAATGTAATAATAAAGATTTTAACCAGTCCTGTAAAACACACGCATGTGGATGTTCCAACGAATAATAATAAAGATTTTAACCAAGTCCGTGTAAAACACACGTATGTGGATGTTCCAATGTAATAATAGAAGAATGTCACCAAGTATAGGGTAGATCACGTATATACAGTTATTCCAATGTAATAATAAGCAATGGAATAACAACAGCTTCTCTTCATGAATAAGAAAGAATAACACCCTTACCGTAAAAGAACCTAATATAAGAGTAGTTAAGTAGCAAAAATCTTTTCTTCTTTCTCTCTATAATTTTCTCTCTCTAGTTTCAATGAATTAATTAAGAAATAATGAAGGAATGAGCTTCTATTTATAGGAGAATTTAAGGATACTATTGGACTATCAAGAGAGAATTCGAGATGAAACCATTTATCGATTCATGTACAGCTCCACCGATCCAACACATCGGTAATCTTTTTCAAAGAGTTGTGAATGAAAAAAATGAACACATGCCACCGTAAAAGCCTTGACCAATTAAAACGCACCTCGCCTTGACCAAGCTATTAATAATATCAAGCTTGTTTGAAAAGTTTGTGCCAATAATGACCAAACTTGAAAAATCACTACTAAACCCCGCCAAAATACCCACCAGACCACCATCATCCACCCACATTTTTATATACCCATATATATATTATATACCCACCATTAATTCCACCACCACATATAATATACCACCCACCACTCACATCATCTCTTTTACACATATATATTCCACACGCCACTAATAGTATATATATATATATATATATATATATATATATATATATATATATATGAAAAATTGATATTACTTTCTCCCAACGATTTTAAAAAATGAGAAAGTGAGGGGTCCAAATAATACGCCAAACTCTACACAAATATTGTGGCAATAATTGAACAAAACTGTAGTGACTTCTTACGTAAGCATCAATAATCAAAACCCGTGTGCTACTTACTGTGTAACTACGCCAGATTCTCGTACTTTTAACACCGGGTGTTTCAACAGTTAACGGTAAAACTTCCGCCGTTATTTTCATAAAGTATTTTTGTTGTTTTCTCAATCCGACAATAATTCCATTGTGGGGTCCACCCATGATTGTGCCATCGTATAAATATTCCCTGCTAAAACGAATATTCCCCGACTAATCGAATATTATATATCCACTTGTGTACATTGTAAAATTTATAAATATTACCCACAACTATAACATTATATCAAATTTACTCCATAATATTCAAAAATGATATTTATAGAAATTCATCTTTATTTATAAAAGTTGGGGTCTTACATTAAATCACTTATAAATGGTAACGTTAGAAGATTTAGTATGGTTTAATAAGAATTAAACGAAGAACGCAAAAGTATAAGCAAGTAAACCGTGAATGATGTTCAATGTTGGTACTTCTCCAATAATGATTGAATGTCGGTTAATAACGTAAGAACGTTAACGAGCCGTAACGAAGCATAGTAAGTCAAATTGACATTATTAAATTGAATAAATTCAAATGAGGTATGGAAGAGAAAGAAGTTGGTTAAAACCATAAATTGAGTTTGTTTGGTAGCTAATTACAGTGTGCTATGTGAATATATCATGTAGATCCTGTAAAGGCTGAGAATTATTGGATAGTATATTCGAAGGCGCTTGAAGGCAAGTTTTCTTAACGCTTGTCTAACCTCAATGTTAGTCAAGTTTTCTGTGATTCATGTTCTGAAATGCATGAATGGTTTTAAAGAAAGAGTCGATGCCTGTTTTAACTCGGCTAGACTACTCTCGAAGAATTGATTGATTTGTTTACAAGTCTTTCGATATAGAAATATTAACGCTATCCTATGCCAAGTATTTAGTACGGATGTAAAGGTAAGTTTGTCTATGAACAAACAAAAGTATTTTTCATCAATTATTTGATGGGCACGCGAGGTTGCCAAAAGTTAAACGTAAATACGTTTAACGGAAGAGTGTTGATCAACATAGAGTACTATAGGCTGATCACCTAGAAGTGCTAGTAAGTAATGCCGGATGGATGGCCTTAGTGCCGGATGTCCTTTTCAAGTATAAAAATGAAAAGAGTATGTTTATGGTCTTTTGACTTGTTAAAAATTCCTAAGCTATTATATATACTTTGAAATTGTTGTTATGAAATGAGAAGTACTAGTCAATGCTTCATGGAGATTCATAGCTACTTGTTCAGTTATGGAAGATAATCATATAATTCTCGATGTGGGGTTTATTTCATCCTTTGTTAGACTTGCTGAGCTAGTTATGCTCACTTCTTGCTTGAATTATATGATTGCAGCTAAAGCCAAACGAACTGAGAGTTCTAAGAGAGATAAAGGCAAGGCTAAGATGGATAGTTAATTATCATGTAATAGACTAGTGTATTTGTATGTAATATACTTATGAGTAATGAAGAATGTATTCGGTTTATGAACCTGGGAAGGGATTTATTACTATTGTAATAGGAATATAGTGAATACAATCATTTTGTTGTTATCTCAATGGAATGACTGTATGAATTGTAGTATCGTGTAGCACCATCTATCGGGTTGGAAGATACACGGATTTGGGGGCATCACATTCTTCTTGGGTGCGAAGAGGAATTTAGAACCACAATTATGATTATGAGTTATTCACATGATTGTGGACAGAAACTGTTGATTGATGTTACAGGGATAAAATATTGTTGGTGGACTTTTAACATGGAGAAGATAATAGACTTTATGGTCTATTTGACTCTTCTAATAGATTGCTCGTTCCACTGCAACTATGGTTGAAAAGTTTTATCATCTACCATATGTTCTAAATCTCTGATTTATTACTGACGAAGGCTATTGATAATTTAATTATCTTTAGTCATGATATTCTTTACTGGGCTAGTTGTGCTCACCCTTTTGCTTAACAATTTCTTTCAGATAATAAGAGTGTAGCTGGGTCGATCGGGGGTAACAGGGGAATAGAACGATGGTCTATAGCTATTGAGGTTTCTCCTAAAATAGTATGGAAATAATTTTATTGAGAATTATAGATAAATGTGTCGTATTTTATACGTCATTTTAACCATTTATTTTGGTGAACCAAATAGGGTGAGGTGAACCCAACTTTGGAAGGGCGTTTTGCCACTATCATACAAGATATCTAATGACAGACGACTTCGTGTTATCATAAGACAGGGTTGTGCACATGCACTTGCTGATTATATCTATGAGCACTACCTATATAATCTTGGAGTTTGGTTGAAATATAATTCTCAATTTGAGACAAAGGAGATAATTATATGTCAAGATAAGACTCACCATTGGAAAGAACATGATAGTAATCTTCTTGTTTTTCTTTGGGGTCTATTGGGACAACCAAGGATAATTCTCGAGTCATATGATATCTATCATAACTTAGATGCATGGCCTCCCATGTACAAAGGTTTCCTTGAGCATTTTGCAAAGATTTGAATTTCTAAAATAGTTATTGACTGTTCTTTTATGTAAAGTACCATTGTAAGGTGTTGTGGTCGAGGCACCATGAGAGTACCATATATTTGTATTAAAACTCACAGCTTATGAGTTGTCGTACTCTGCACGACAGTTCAAAGTTTGTATTTGATTTCTGTAGTGTGATATCTAGCGACTTAGAATGGGTCGTGTGGACCTATTTTGGGGGCGTCACAAGGTATATCTCTATCCTAAACATTCATCAAGATTCCATTAAACACAGAATTCAAGAACGCATGCTATTGTGGTTAGGTTTAGATTCATACATCATCTCTCGAATCCATACAAATCCACATATAATTGGTGATCAAACAATTCATAAATTTAATACGAAGCACAATAGATAAACTGAATTGATAGTTTATTAAACTCAAATCAAGGCATGATAATTATCATTCAACACTAAAGATCCCTTACAAGCCTAAAAAGTAATTTAGTCCATAATTAATGAATTAAACACTGAATAAAGTAAAGAAATCATCATCCCAATTACAAGAACTAAATTTAAAAAGAAGAATAGTAATACACCACCCTTCTTGGCCTTTAATTCAGCAATCTTTGTGAAATCCTCTTCCTTTCTTTGTTCCTCCAAATAATCTTCTCTCAATTAGGGTTTTTTTCAATTGTAATTGAATTGTTGTCTTCCTCTCCTTCCTGTCCTCTCCTAGTTGTCCTAAATTAATTCTCATGGCTGAACCAAATCCAATTCCAATCCATATCAAAGTCATCCCATCCAATCCAATTGGGAATTCTAATCAAATTTAAACTCCTTTTTGTACCCAACAAGTATTTAGCTCCAAAAATCACAATTACTATGAAATAACTTCCTTGTCACACTCCTAACTTGACCCTATTACATAAAGAAATCCCAAGTTCAATTAAACTCAACTTTCTGCATAAGAAACACAAAACAACAACTGACCCCTACCGACCGACGCGCCCCACGCCGGGTCTTTCATTGTTGCAGCGAGGCCCGTGTCGTCCCAGCAGTAAGTTTCCTTCATACAACGCGCCACGCGACGTCTTCTATATAGTCATGGCGCGCCCCGCGCTGGTGATGCAGAATGTCAAATGTTCTTGAGATTTCTTCAAATGCCAACTCTTGGACGTCTTCACCTCATTAACCTGTAAAAAGAACAAAAACCCATCAAAAGTAATACGAAATACTCAAAAACTAGCAACATACCAAGCTAAATAAGGTCAAATCGTAGGTTAAAAACCTACTCATCATAGACTGTTTGTCGTGACCTCCCAAATAATGAAGAACCCGAACGAAGTTATCATGGGTAAGCTAATCATAAACTCTTGCGAAGTCTATACCTTATTAGATACCGATACTACCCATTCTTTTATTTCACCTGCTTGTGCTCAACGTGTAAATTTAACTCCAAAGAAATTAGACTTTGACTTATCTGTTGAAACTCCGTTGGGAGAAACCTTTATCACATCCAATATTTATAAATCTTATTTGATTCAAATAGACACTTTCACATTACCTGTTGATTTCATCTCTTTGAAAATACTTGCATTTGATGTAATTTTAGGGATTGATTGGTTAACTACTCATCATACTAAAATTGATTATTTTCATAAGGTTGTTAGCTTTCTTATTCCTAACCAACCTATTATGCGAATTCAAGTAACCAAGCCACTAAATTCAATCACTGTCATATCAAGCCATGAAGCTATTCGTTTATTGAAAAACGAATGTCAAGTTTTCTTAGCCCATGTCACGGATTTAAACAAAAATACGCCAGATTTGAATGATATTTTTATTGTTAATAAATTTCCTGACGTATTTCCTGAAGAACTTCCTGACCTACCCCCAGAACGTGAAATTGAATTTTGTATTGACCTTGAACCCGGTACAAAACCCATTTCCAAAACCCCATATCTAATTGCTCCTATTGAACTTCGGGAGTTAAAAATCCAACTGCATGAATTGTTAGATATCAGTTTTATTCGTCCTAGTACATCTAATTTGGGTGCTCCTGTTTTATTCGTAAAGAAGAAAAATGGGAGTATGTGACTTTGCATTGACTATCGGGAGTTAAATAATGTCACCATCAAAAATAGGTACCCGTTGCCTCGCATTGATGACCTGTTTGACCAGTTGCAAGGTGCTAAATTCTTTTCAAAGATCGATCTTCATTCCGGATATCATTAGTTAAAGATTAAAACTGTTGACATTCTAAAGACTGCCTTTAGAACTCGGTACGAGCATTACGAATTCCTAGTTATGTCTTTTGGATTGACTAATGCTCATGCTGCCTTCAAGGATATGATGAACCGAGTATTCAAGGAATATTTGGATCATTTTATGGTTGTCTTTATTTATAACATTCTCATATACTCCAAAAGCCGTGAAGATCATGAGAAACACTTAAGGCTGATACTCCAAAAGCTTCGTGAAAACAAACTATATGCCAAGTTGAAGAAATGCGAGTTCTGGCTTGAGGAAGTAGCATTTCTTTTACACGTGATATCAAATCATGGAATATCAGTTGACCCGGCGAAGATTGAAGCAATACAAAGCTGGGAGCAACCTAAGTAAGTAACCGAATTACGTAGCTTTCTAGGCTTAGCTGGTTATTATCGGAGATTCGTGGAAGGATTTTCTCGAATCGCTACTCCATTAACTCAACTAACTCGAAAAGATACAAAATTCGAATGGAGCGAGGAATGTGAGAAGAGTTTTCAAGAACTCAAGAGGAGACTCATTTCAGAACCTGTTTTGACAATACCATCAGGTTCGGAGGGATTTGTCATCTACAATGATACTTCAGGCATAGGTTTAGGATGTGTTCTCATGCAATATGGAAAAATCATAGCTTATGCCTCACGACAACTCAAAGAATATAAGTGGAATTATCCTACTCGTGATCTATAGTTGACAACAGTCATTTTTGTGCTAAAGATATGGAGACATTACCTGTATGGGGAGAATGTGGAGATCTATACAGATCATAAAAGCCTCAAATATTTATTCACCCAAAAGGAACTCAACATGCGGAAATGACTTTAGCTCGAGTTGTTGAAAGATTACGATCATACCATTTAATACCATCCTGGAAAAGCGAACGTGGTAGCTGACGCGTTGAGTATAAGATCATATGCGGGTACGAGTGTGATATTGTCAACGTAAAGTCCCATTTTGTATGACTTACAAAGGATGGAGATAGAGTTAAAAACTTCATGGACCCACATAATGATGTTAAATATACGAGTAGAACCGACTTTAATCGATAAAGTTAAAGCTGCTCAAGCTATAGACCTGGAGTTGATGAGTATGAAGAAAAAGGTGCAAGAAGTTGTTATTCCAGAAGCAAGAATCAATGAAGAAGGAATACTTCGAGTCAACTCCAGACTTTGTGTTCCTAACAACTCTGATTTAAAGAATAAAATTATGATGGAGGCTCACAACACACCATTTTCAATCCATCTTGGGAGTACCAAAATGTATCGTGATCTTCGATATATATTTTGGTGGACCAATATGAAGAGAGAGATAGCGGAATTTATCTCAAGGTGTTTAACTTGTCAACGTGTCAAGGCGGAGCATCAAGTATCAAAAGGTCCATTGCAACCACTTGAAATTCCAGAATGGAAGTGGGAGCACATTAACATGGATTTTCTTACTAGTTTTCCCAAGGTTTCTCAAGGCATAGATGCAATTTGGGTCATTGTTGATAGATTAATCATGTCTACTCATTTCTTACCTATACGAAAAACATATTCACTTGAACGTCTTGCTTGTATACACATAAATGAGATTGTAAGACTGCATGGTATGCCAATATCCATAGTTTCTGATCAAGACCCAAGATTCACTTCACGATTTTGGGCCAGTTTGCAAAAAGCTATGGGCACGAATTTATGATTCAGTTCTGCATATCATCCTCAGATGGACGAGCAGTCGGAGAGGACTATTGAAACTCTAGAAGATCTATTAAGACTCTGTGTCCTAGACTTCAAATGAAGTTGGGACAAGTACTTGCCCTTAGTGGAATTCTCCTATAACAACAGTTATTAAGCAAGTATAGGCATGGCTCCATTTGAGGCGTTATATGGACGAAAGTGTCGTTCTCTAGTATGTTGGGATGATGTGACAACCCGGAGAACTAGATTGTCCATAATTTAAGTTTAAAGAATTAGTTATTAATAAAATGAATTTTTATTAATACTATTTTGTGCTATGTGTTTATTAATCATTCTATAACCTAGGATGATTATAATACGGGAGGATTCTGGCTTCGAGCTAGACTGAACGAATAAGAATTTTCAAGATGAAAATAAAAAATTTCTAGGAACAAGAATATTTTTGGGAAAAAAGACGAAATATGCACGATTCACTAGACGAAACCTAAGGGTTAGGGTTTGAATAACCTAAGCCTTTTCAAGAGTTCGGTATGTCGAAATGACGTTCCGTTGAAAGATTTGACAATAGTATATCGTGAAAAGTTAAGTAAGCAGATAAAAGTTTTTCTCAAAAAACGTGCAGAAACGAACGAAATAAAAATGACGAAAAGTATTGTTATGTATTTTTCATCTGTTTAACTACGTTAAGGGAAAACATGAAGGAAAATGCTTAACGTCAAAAAGTATTTTTCAGTTTTTCAGAGTTTTGAAGAATGCGTAAAAGTTAGACTGTAGAGGAAATACGAAATATCCAAAAATATTTGGATTTCGAGAATCGCAGTTTTTCAAACTATTGGACGAATTCTACAAGACAGAAGCACGAAGCTTGGAAGCTTCATGAATAGTAAGGAGGTGGAGTAATGAGGTGGGAATAGTAACCTTAGGGGCAAAATAGTCATTTTGCCCCTAGCCTTGAAAATCTATAAAAGGAAGCTTAAATTCATTTGTTGGTGATTTTGAAAATCACCAACACTTGAGAGAGAGAGAGAGATTTCGGATGAGGAGGAAAAGGAAGAGGAAAAGCTAGCCCGAGTGCACGTTTTGTCCAACGGAGGAAGATTAAAGAAGAGAGGTAATCTAAAAAACCTAACTTCTATATAAATTTTCTTTAAGTTCTCTATGTTAAAACATAGCTTAATGAGAATAAGAAGTAAAAGATGTTAAGAATGATTTTATATGGTTGAAATCATGAGAAAACGAAGAAATAGAAATTTAGTTTATAAATTTCTTAAGGAAGTATAAGATTCGTAATGTATTTGAACAATCCGAATGAATCATATGAATGATTCGGTGAAATTAGTAAGGAATGGTGTTTTATAACATCAAATTTCAAGGAAAAGTGAAATCGTAATCAAAATATCGATTAAAAATGAAGAACGCGAAGAACTCGAAGAACGTTGTTGATGGACAAATTTAAAACCATCATAGTTTAACTTGTTGTTGATGGACAAGTTTAAAATCATCGCGTATAAGTTAGTTGCTTGGTTAGGAAGGGTAGAAACGTTCATGAAGAAAAGACTAAACTTAGCTATAACGAAGTTATGGCGAAAATTTTATAAAAGTCGATCGAGAAATAGAAAGTATGTAAATGAACCCGAATGTGTAGGGTTTCATAAGAATGTAAGAGAACATAGAAAACGTGAGTCGTGGACTCAATAACGAATAAATTCCGTGTTCAGATGAACGAATTACGGACGAACGGACGAAGAACGTTAATAACGTAAAATGAATGAGTAATGAAATTTAAGCCAATCGAATGATATGTTAACAAATTCAGAATGAATTTATGTCCAAGGGGAGTTGAAGTACGTAAGATAAGGAAAAGAATGGCTTTGGAATGACCTCGTTCCGAGCTATAACGAAGAAGTTATGAGATTGCGAAGTCAGCGTCTCAAGTATGTAAAAGACTTAGAAAAATTTTCCAAGTTTGATGTTTGGCGCCGCAGCGCCAGCTATGCCTTGGGAGGTGGTGCCTGTGATGCCCCCAAATTCTGATCGCCACTTGGTCACTCGAATTTGGTTCGTCACGTTCTCACGGTAACACTATAATAACTAAAATCATACATTCACAACGAAAGATCTAATTTAGAATAATATACAATGTTTTATTATAATTATTCCCCCAAGTCTCGCAACCTACAATGCTTAATAGAATACATAATAATATCGAATAAAGACTTATTACATAATTCTACTTAAGCTTAAACATAGTCTGGAAATAGTCTTAATACAATATAATAAATTTAAACATAAAAGGAACAAGCTAGTCGGTAGCCTTGCCCTTGCCCTTATCTTTCCCAGAGACACCTCCCTGTTCCGCCTTAACTGAAAGGTTTAAAAAAAAGCAAGAATGAGCACAAATTGCCTAGTAAGTAATATGCAACAAGGGTAAGGAGTTTTATAACACAAGTTTGAGATATCGAAGTATCATCTCTAAGATAGTTCAGAGTTTCAGGATAATATCATGAATAATGAATCTCAACAAATCTTGGAATAAGAACAATAATTCAATATAAATCAACATATATATATGAATTCAAAGACTATCAAGGTATTCGACTGGATAACAATTTATACTGAACAATCACTAAGGACTATTGAACATCTACTAGAATTACCAATATTAAACTGATAACCCAAAAGAATCAAGTACTATA
Organism: Panax quinquefolius; assembly: GCA_020205615.1. Classification (NCBI taxonomy): domain Eukaryota; kingdom Viridiplantae; phylum Streptophyta; class Magnoliopsida; order Apiales; family Araliaceae; genus Panax; species Panax quinquefolius. Next base: position 20,889,880 of record CM035166.1, read on the forward strand.
GATGATCAGTCTAAAATACCTTAAGTTATGCATAACACCACATTAATAATATACTCATGTGTCGGGGTTTCCGACAACATACATTCCCCTTACCTTAAGGGTTGTTCAACTCAGTTTTCAAGATTTTCGCACCAATCAAGTGGTTTGGACAGTTTTATAAACATGCATATAATCTAGCTGAATCAAATGGCATAGATAGTTTAACAATATTCAAGAACAATACTAAGTTCACATAAATAGTATTTTTTCTGAAGAGTTTAACATAATAGCTCATTCAATGAGACAAGCTTACGATATTCGTCGAATAAAGTAATGCAAGAGTTAGAATACTTGCACAATGTAAAGTAGGGTTCGGATACTTGCCTTACGCGTAGTTTATCCACATTAAGAAATCAACACTTCTGAATCCTATTTATAGCGTATTATATGTTCAAGATGTGCATTAGCTAACATATATAGGTAAGTTCAACGTACACATAAATGTCTAACTTAGTTATCACTTCATACACATCACTTATCCTATATTTTCATAGCACAATTCAGTTTGTAAGTCATCACCAATACAACAACGTCTTGATTGTTTTATTACTTGAAAATATTCTTTGGACTTAACATTTGCAAATTATAATCAACATTTGTCTCTATCATATAGCATGCTTCTTAACACGTTTCCTAGCATATTTGTCATATATTACAATTTAAATTAATCATATAGGCATGCTTCAAACATCGCTTCAAAATGTAAGTCGTTTATAATCTGGCAAGACGCACAATTGCTTCTATTCTGAAGCTTAGGGATCTGCAAGAATGCTGGCCGTCTCCCGCCGCACTCTGTGAGCCGATCTACCGCTTTCGCCGCCTAATCCCTACACATCTATGTACCAGTACTCTATCATATCTATATGTTAGAGGTGCTCAAATAATTACATAACCATTCTTGCTTTCATTTGTATAAGTTTGAACTTACATCTTACATGGAATTCAAACGAAACATTATCAAGCGGTTACCATGACTCATTACTTGGCTATATACCCACATAGAGATTTCAAATTCTGTTAATGCATATACTTGTAGCATTCATATTGCTTGTTCATAGCTATTTTTATTTAAAGCTTGGAATCATGATTTAAACTCATGTTTATTTTGAAATCATCACGTTCCATACATATAAATCATACATGGAGATATTATAGACATAACATGACATCTTATCTCATTTAGCATCTAGATATTCATGTGATGCAACTAGATTTTGAAAATATGTTCAAGTTTACTTTTGAAACCATTTTAAGCTTGAACTATGCAATCTAACACACATAAGACAACTTCAAAACTCTAAACATATGTAGTCAAGTTATGTTAACATGCTCTCAAGGTCAGGATATAAACTATGTAGTAATCATGCATGTTAGCTCACTAGGCTAAGTTTTTTCTTGAAAACATCTCTAACACAAGGCTTAACAAGTTTGGTCATGATCAAAGGAACTATGTACACTATAACATGCTTATCTATGTGTAAAATCAGTCATATATAGCTTCCTAGGTTAACAATTTGCAGAACATGATCTCTAACATAGTTTGTTTTCAAAACTTAACGTCCAAATCTCCATCTAAACCATATGCTTTCTGTGAGACCCCGAATTTTATGAATTAAAATTCTTCAATTTTTCTATTTTGGTAAATAGTTAAATTGATAAAAGTTTAAAGTTAAGGGTGATATGTGAAAAATTTTCAAAGTAGACAAGTTGTCATAAAATACCCGGTTACTATTTACTATAGTATTGTTCACTCGAGTATTTGGGGCACTTTTTGTGTCAGAGTACTATTCACGAGCTACTATTCACGGGTTACTATTCACCTAAATTACTATTCACCCGAATATTATTCACTCAGATATTTGGGGTATTTTTTCGTGTCGGAGTACTATTCACGGGTTACTATTCACCCGATTACTATTCACTCTAGTATTGTTCACTTGGGTATTTGAGACACTTTTTGTGTCAGGATACTATTCACAGGGTACTATTCCCGAAGTACTATTCATGGGGTACTATTCACCCGAAAAATATATTTTTTTTCTGTCCAAATCATTTTTGGGTACAATATTATTCCATGAGGAGATGTGCTAATTTTTCAGACCGTTGGTTGAAATTATAATAGTAAATCAATATGAGTCGTTGGTTTAAAGTTTTAATAGTAAAATCTTTTTATATAAAACAAAATACTTTTATAAAGTTATTCTATAAATAAAATATATTATATTCTATTATGCATAGTGTTTTGTATAGTAAAATCTTTTTATATAAAATAGAATACTTTTATAAAGTTATTCTATAAATAGAATATATTATATTTTATTATGCATAAGTGTTGCATAGTGCTGCGCATAGTAAAATCTTTTTATATAAAATGTAATACTTTTATAAAGTTATTCGCTTTTATTAGATTATAAATAGAATATATTATATTTTATTCAAAAGATTTTGCTTTAAATATGGACCGTCCGATTAAAAGTAAATCAATCTGGATCGCTCATGAATTAGTTACTATGCGATCCATTCTCTCCTATAAATAAAGCTCATTCCTTCATTATTTCTTACGAATTCACCAAAACTCTAGAGAGAGAAACTATAGAGAGAGTTCTTCTTCAATAATCTTAAGCATATTTCTTTAGAGTTTAAGAAAGCTTTGAGCGTAGTGCAAGTTTTCTTCGAGTATATCCTCTCCCTACCAGTCGGAATACTCTTCTTTCAAAGGTATGGGATATTATTTATTGTACTCGTAAGGGGTATTATTTCTTTTGTATTCATGAAGAGAACTTTTGTGATTCCATTCTTTACTATTATGTCGGAATAACCTGTCTATGTGAAGTATCGCATACTTGGTGAAATTCTTCTGTTATTTCATTCTTTATTATTATGTTGGAATAACCTGTTTATGCGAAGTACCGCATACATGGTGAAATTCTTCTATTATTCCATTCTTTATTATTCTATCTAATATCCCGTCCGTATGCTTACGCATTTACGACTGGTTCCATTATTTATTATTCATTGAATAACTCATTCGTCATGCGATCTATCGCATACATGATGAATTCATTTGTTATTCCATTCTTATTTACTCATTGGAATATCCGTTTTTGTGCGATTACGCATGACACAGGTTCTATTATTTATTATTCTGTTTGAATAACTTGTCATATGGATTACGCACGCACGGTGAAATTCTTCCATTATTCCATTCTTTATTATTATGTTGAATAACTTTTGTGTGCGCAAGTCTTTACATACATGGTGAAATTCTTTATTATTCCATTCTTTATTATACTCTTGGTTATTGGTTTTACAAATGTATGTCTTTGGCTGTCAGAGTGCAAAGATGATATGTTGTTGAATATCTTTGGCTCGTAGTACAAAAGATGATCTGTTGTTTGATAGCTTTGACGTAGTAGTGCGAAGATGGACAAGTGTATGACATGATCATGACCACTAGTGATACTAACGAATATCCTTGACCGTAGTGCATGCATAATTCAATGATGTGATTGGGAGGATCATGACCATTAGTTAACAGTTGAATGTCTTTGGCCGTAGTGCACTGACAGGCAATTGATTGGTACGATCATGACCATTGGTTTTATAGTTGAATATCTTTGGCCCTTAGTGCAAAGATAGACAACTGATTGGTATGATCATTGTTATTACATTTGAATATCTTCAGCCTTTGGGGTAAGGATATTGAGTAAACGTTCTATTAAGCCTTTGTGGCAAGAAAGAACTGTTAATTCACATTATTATAAATATAAATTGTGAATTTAACTAACATCTTTGGTGGTTCAGGTGAAGACAAGTGATGAAAGTTCTATTCACGGGTTACTATTCACGGGTTACTATTCACGGGTTACTATTCACCCGAATATTATTTACTCGGGTATTTGGGGTATTTTTCGTGTCGAAATACTATTCACGAGTTACTATTCATGGGTTACTATTCACCCAATTACTATTCATTCTAGTATTGTTCACTTGGGTATTTGGGACACTTTTTGTGTCGGAGTACTATTCACAGGGTACTATTCCTGAAGTACTATTCACGGGGTACTATTCACCCGAAAAATATATTTCTTTTCGGTCCAAATCATTTTTGGGTACAATATTATTCCATGAGGAGATGTGCTAATTTTTCAGACCGTTGGTTGAAATTATAATAGTAAATCAATATGGGTCGTTGGTTTAAAGTTTTAATAGTAAAATCTTTTTATATAAAACAGAATACTTTTATAAAGTTATTCTATAAATAAAATATATTATATTCTATTATGCATAGTATTTTGCATAGTAAAATCTTTTTATATAAAACAGAATACTTTTATAAAGTTATTCTATAAATAGAATATATTATATTTTATTATGATAGTGTTGCATAGTGCTCAAGATAGTGTTTTTGCATAGTAAAATCTTTTTATATAAAATAGAATACTTTTATAAAGTTATTCGCTTTTATTAGATTATAAATAGAATATATTATATTTTATTTAAAAGATTTTGCTTTAAATAAGGACCGTCCGATTAAAAGTAATTTAATCAAACTGCTTCATGAATTAGTTACTATGCAATCCATTCTCCTATAAATAGAAGCTCATTCTTTCATTATTTCTTACGAATTCACTGAAACTCTAGATAGAGAAACTATAGAGAGAGTTCTTCTTCTATAATCTTGAGCGTATTTCTTTAGAGTTTAAGAAAGCTTTGAAGCGTAAGTCAAGAGTTTTCTTCGAGTATATCCTCGCCTACCACCGATTCGGAATACTCTTCTTTCAAAGGTAAGGGATATTATTTATTGTACTCGTAAGGGGTATTATTTCTTTTGTATTCATGAAGAGAACTTCTGTTATTCCATTCTTTACTATTATGTTGGAATAACCTGTCTATGCGAAGTACTGAATACTTGGTGAAATTCTTCTATTATTTCATTCTTTATTATTATGTTGGAATAACATGTTTATGCGAAGTACCGTATACATGGTGAAATTCTTCTATTATTCCATTCTTTATTATTATTACGTTTAATATCCTCGTCGTGTAAGGCTTACGCACGACCGGTTCCATTATTTATTATTCTGTTGGAATAACATGTCTGTGCGATCTATCGCATGCATGGTGAATTTTGTTGTTATTCCATTCTTATTTACTCTGTTGGAATATCCTGTCTATGCGATTACGCATGACCTGGTTCCATTATTTATTATTCTGTTTGAATAACTCCGCCTACGGATTACGTGATTTATGGTGAAATTCTTCTTTATTCCATTCTTTATTATTATATTGAAATAACTTTGCTCATGCTAAGTCCTCGCATACATGGTGAAATTCTTTTATTATTCCATTCTTTATTATACTCTTGGTTATTGGTTTTACAGTCGTATGTCTTTGGCCTGTAGTGCAAAGATGATATGTTGTTGAATATCTTTGGCCTGTAGTACAAAGATGATCTGTTGTTTGATAGCTTTGACCCGTAGTGCGAAGATGGACAAGTGTATGACATGATCATGACCACTAATGATACTAATGAATATCCTTGACCGTAGTGCATGGATAATTCAATGATGTGATTGGCGTGATCATGACCATTAGTTAACAAATGAATGTCTTTGGTAGTAGTGCAATCGACAGACAGCAATTGATTGGTATGATCATGACCATTGGTTTTATAGTTGAATATCTTTGGCCCTTAGTGCAAAGATAGACAACTGATTGGTATGATCATTGTTATTACATTTGAATATCTTCAGCCTTTGGGGTAAGGATATTGAGTAAACGTTCTATTAAGCCTTTGTGGCAAGAAAGAACTGTTAATTCACATTATTATAAATATAAATTGTGAATTTAACTAACATCTTTGGTGGTTCAGGTGAAGACAAGTGATGAAAGTTCTATTTGTCTTGAGTATAACAAAGAACTGTTGATGAGTATTACAGGAATAAAATATCAACGATGGACTTTTAATCTAGATGAGATATTAGACATTATGTTCTACTTGACTCTTTTAATGGATTGCTTGTTCATTGCAGCTTAAACTTCATGTTTGTTATATTGTATCGCTTTAACACTTTTTGAAGGCTAACAATAATTTATTCTCAGCATTATCTTAGTCATAATATTTCTTCGGGCTAGTTGAGCTCACCCTTTCTTTCACGGTTTTCTTGAGAAATGAGAACGTATGGGACTAGTCGGGAAACGTAATGATCGGTCCGTATGTTTTTGATAGTAGTCCTCACTATTCTGTGAAATAGTGTGATAATAAATATAATGAGGACTCCTTTTGAGTTTTTATACTCTCTAGTAGACAATATTTGTATTAAAACTCACAGCATATGTTTTGTCGTATTGTACACGACAGTTGTATTATTAAGTTGTATTTGTATTCAGTACCTTGTATCTGGCGACTCAGAATGGGTGATGTATACCTAATTTTGGGGGAGTCACACTTTCGTTAATCATGCAAATCTATTTAAACATGATCAACTTAGAATAATATATTTATACATACACATTACACATTCTTGCATGCTAGTTTAAGTCAAAATGATTGCCTAACATTGATCAGATTTAAAACAGCGAACAAATGTTTAATCGATCTCAGAACTCCAAATATAAATTGCTACCAAGCGCCTCGATTAATACTGGCAGTAGCTACGCCCGCGTCTGTTCAAATGAGGAACAGTTAGGCGTCAAGAATCGCTTTAGCCCAAACACAAAAATTACTCATGAATTCATTCTTAAACACTCATGTATTAGTTTAAACATGCTTATAAGGTCATATAACAACTATATGAACATTACCCACCCTCATTAACATCTAATTCTACAAAATCAAAAATTGAATTTAAAGAACTCAAGAACTCAGTTTACAGAAACTGAAAATGGAAAGCTAGGAATGGAATTATACCTCTGAATTATGAAAGAAACTTGCTCCTAATGAACTCTCAAGCTCTTAGAACACTTGTATGCTCTCAACCTCCTACTTAAAAATTCTCAGACAACTCCAAGCCACACCACTGATATTTCAGTCTGCTATTTAAAGAAGGAGGGTAGACTAGACATTGATGTTACACAAAACTTGAATCCATGGTGCAATGAAATGAAACAATGGTTGCTCAAGGGTTGGCCAACCACCCAAAACTCAGCCATCATCACCTACAACTAGCCTTTTGGAAAAATACGTATTATAGCTTTGAGTTACTATTCATGTAATTGGTGACATTCATTTTGGGACAAAAGGAAACTCTCAGCAACAAGCTTAGCATCAATCTCATTTAGTTACTTTGTTATCCAAGAATGGTTTTAATGTCCAAGTGTCACTATATTAGGAGAATTTAGGGTTATTTATACACTCACATCATATAGTCCATGTATATATATTAAATACACGCAATAAAATAATGCAGTCATGTATTATTGTCCGGGTAGTTCCATAATTATCTCTACCACTCATATAACCATATTATAACCTTATTATATTAATAACTTATTTATTTATGTTAAATAAATAATTTATTCCTCTCCTTGATTAATTACCACTAATATAATTTAATCCATTTCTTATTGATGAAATTATGGATAAAATTCTTATTATATATATAGATATATTGCAAATAATAATAATCATATATTATTAATTAATTATAAAGTAATCAATATTCTACCACAATTAATTAATATTAATTAATGGTTTATGTGACGCCCCCAAAATAGGTATACATCACACATCTTGGGTCGCCAAATACATGGTACTGAATACAAATACAAAATTAATTATACAACAAGAGTTGTTACAACTTTGAGTTATTCGTTTCTATAGCTTGCCCATCTTTCTGGTGGTACATCTGGTGGTTCATCAAAGACTTCCACCACTATCCTTCTACGAACTCTTGTTGGAGAGAGAACATGATAATCTGTTGATTCCTCTGATTCCTGATTTGTAGATCTTGAATCTTTTCCATTTCTTCACCTTCTGAGCTTGAATCATGCTGACTTCTTTCATCTGATTCATCAGTGAATCCTTCATGTTGATTTTCATCACTAGTACCTTCTTCAACATCTTCTCCTTTGGATTCAAACTTATCATCACTCAATTCAATAATTACAGTAGAGGGTCCTCCTTGCTTCTTTGAGAAAGATTTAGCAAGTAGTATGTTGCTCTTTCTTCTTCTTGGAGGGTCAACTATAGGAGAGTCAGTCCTTTCATCATCTTCAGATTTTGAGGCCTCTGAATCATCAAATAAGCTTCCTTGATGTTCAGAAATAGTAGGAATAGGTCCTTCTTCCTCGGACTCAACATCTTTTGAACCATTGATGAGTGGGAATTATATCCGTGAATTGAATACTTTATGGCTTAAATAGTCGTCTGATCTTCATGGATTTTATATAGTTTTATATGATTATAATATTATTATGCTTAATCGACGTATTGCAGGGCTTTATAGGACTTTTCTAGCTTTCAGGGGATAAAACGGACAATTTACATACACTAGAGCCACAACGCCAGAGCCATGCCTTGAGCTCGCGCCACAGCGTCACCCCCTGTCTTGCCTGACGTCACCTTGGCGCTGCAGCGCCCCTGATCCTTCTTGGGCTCGCGCTGTAGCAAGACCTTCAGTCTTTTGGTGCTAACGTGGCGCTGTAGCGCCACCCTTACCCTTAAACTTCGCGCCACAACGTGACCTCCGGTGTCCAGGAAGAGTAGGCTTGCTTTTAACCTAACAAAAGAGGGAAACTGAGATATATAGCCAAGCAAGCCTCTGTGAGCCATACATAATATATCAGATAATCGGATAGCTTAGCTTAGAATAATATAGTTCTCTCTCTTCTTTTGTACTTTCTCTCTCTATCTCTTAGATAATGTCTGTAAATATAGATTAGCTAGTTTAGTGAGAAGTTTGGATATTCCTTGGAGCAACAAGAGCAGTGAGCTACACGGACTGTAGAGCTTGAAAGAAGTGGAATGCTTGGAGACTAAAGAGCCTCGACAGAGTTTATTCTTATCAATTTATTTCCTCTGATTTTGTATTTCATAAAAGTTGTCTTTATTGCTACTTATATTTTATTCACTAGCTATGAACTAAGTATTGGCTCTAAGGTTATAATGGAACCCTTTGTTAATTAAATTGACTGTCTTATCTCTTTGGTTGACACCATATGGTTTGGTTTAATATATTCATGCTTAATGATTCTCGCTAAGACATTAGTGATGATTTTGGTAATCTATATGATATTGAAAGAAGGATTATAAATTTACACCGTAATATATTGGCATGTGATTATGGGTTTCGACTGCATAAGTTGTGCATAGAATAGACATATATATGTGCACCACGTGTGACCTAATTGAGAACTTGTGCTTAAATCCTTGATAGGTTAATTCGCATAGACACGTGTAGGATTATCACCTAGCTTGGATGTTCTTTTCTGTTTTATTCCCTATCGGGTGGATCTGGAGAGGATATGTTTGTGCATTTCTTGATAGAGGTGTATGAGCACCTGTGTGTTCTCGATCGACAAATTTTTGTGGCCATTAAGACCAAAGAGAGAAGGGTAGGAAGTTTGATGAATCATAGCACGCCAGGTGTTCGACAGAATGCCTGTGTGGGGTGAAGTTATGACCTTAGTTTGTAGTACCTTCGTTTCCATTCGTTATCCATTTACTTGCTTTGCTAATTACTTATAACTAGATTAACCACACTCCTATTAGTCTGCTGTTCGAATAAGACTTTAGCGATACAAAGTCGGTATTTGGTAAATATTAGTGATAGTTCCTCGTGGGTTCGACACTTTCCTTATCACTGTATTACTTGTTAGACCATGTTTACTTGTGCGTGTTTAGTGATCGATTTTCTGACCATCAAGTTTTTGGCGCCGTTGTCGGGGAACTATTATTCTAATATTGTCCAATATTAATTTAAATCAATTTAGTCTTAATTAGAACGTATATATATTTCTTTTATTTGTTTGATCTTCCTTTTTGTTTTTAAGTTTACAGGTTATGGACGATCATAGTTATCAATGGCCTTACAAGAGGACGACACAATGAAGCTCGGAAGAAGGACTCAAGCAATTGCAAGTTCAAATTTCAAATGTCTTGTGGTTTTCTGACAATCTTAAGTGTCAGTCCACTCAGAATGCCTACTGTCGGGAACGAGCTGACATTAAACTAATTTCCTATTATCGAAACTGTCAGGGTTATCCAAACTCTTGGGACTACAATCAAGAGCAATATCATGATCCGAATTATGCCTATCAATTTGAATATCAGTCTCCGCCACAATATAAGGTGACATCTCAACCCAATGAGAGTTTTTCTAAATACTCAAGATGAGAATAAGAGAAAAGGCTTGAAGAGCTCCTCACCAACTTAAATGAGAGAAATGAGGTTCGGATTGCAAGCCAAGAAGCCGCATTGCAAAGCCTCAAAAATCAATTGGGACAACTCGTCAATGCCATCACCAATCTACCACAAGGCAATCTACCGGTCAAAATTGATCTCAACTGTGAAAAAGTAGAGCAATGTATGGTGGATACGCAAGGAGAAGGCGATGAGTCTCTCACAGTTGTTGAGGGAGACTTCATGGTGCAAACTATCCAACCGGTGCAGTCTGAAGTTAGAGAAAAGAGGATCAACAGTGGTTGTATAGTCAAGATTGATCAAAAACCAGAAACCATGCCCACGACTTTAGAAACCCTGGAGGGCCCACTAGCGCACAAAGAACGCTTTCAACTTGATGAAAAGGGCGAATTAGTGGATAATTCCAGTGGTGAAAGATTCTTCGTTCCGATGGGTGAAGAAAATGGGGATGATCTATCATCCATGTCTGCCAATAATTCAAAGGAATTGACAAATAGACGGCATGAAATGGTCATTTTCGCTTATGAGCCAGATTGAACAGCATCGGTACAGTCAAGTCGATGACATTAAAACAAACGCTTGGTGGGGAGGCACCCCCATCTCAGTATCAATTTTCTCTATTTTTCTTTACTCATGTCTAGTTTATATTGTGTCTTTTATATTTACTTTGTTAACATTGCTGCAAGTTTAATTGTATTGCAATATCGTATCTGATGTGCATATTTTTGTGATTATAGGATGCAGGAAGCATGTTTATTTAGTATGTTGCTAGTGTATATCTTAGTTAGAAATAAGGTGTATCTAGCATAAAATTTGTTTAATATATGTTGGCTAATACATGGTTTTTGTGCAGGGAAAAACCAGAAAATAGTCCTCGCGTCGCAGCGCCAACAAGTGCTCTGTAATCCGCGTCGTAGCGCCGGGTTTGTAAGACCCCAACTTTTTAGTTAATAAAATAGAAATTTCTCTATTTATTATTGTGAATAATAAGGTATTAATTTGATATAATACTTTGGTTATGGGTGAAATATGAAAATTTTGCAAAATAAGCAAGTAGTTATAAAATATTCAATTGACGGGGAATATTCGTTTGGTCGTGGAATATTCTTTCCATCAGAGGAATATTCGTATTTACCATGCGCCAATGACCATTTGTGGGCCCATAACGGATAACGGTCGGATGAAGAAAACGATAAAATTGAATAACGGCGTAGTTGTTACCGTTAAGACTATTGGAATACCCGGTGGTTAAAATACGATGTACGGCGTGATTGCACAAGATGTAAACGGTATTGCACAGTATTGTTGAATTATTGATCCTTACGTAAGAAGGCACTACTCAATAATTGTCACAGTAGTTACTGTTCAATATTTTATTTTATTGATTCAATAATTGCTGCGTTAATATTTTATATTATTGTTGTTCAATAATTGTCACTGCACAGTATCTCCATTATCAGATCAATAATTCATATTATTTGAATAGTATCATTAGATAGCATTATTTGCAATGTCTAGAAAATTCTGTCAAGGAGAGGTTTGGTCACCTAATTGCGTGCTAGTAAGGAGAAATCCTTATCGGAAAGCCCCCTCTTTCTTGGGAACAGCTTGGTTGTCATAAATGTGATTCTGTAATATTATTTGTGAATAATTAATTATTGATTCATATGATAAGGAAATATTTATTTTATGTGGTTATAAATGATGGATTTATTTATGTGGTTATTAATGAAGGAATTAATGCTAAGATGTTTTATCAGTATTTTGTCGGATTGGAAGTATTTAAAAATCATCCGTTTGTGGATTTCGGGTATTTTTCTGTTTGGAATTTGGAAAAACTCAAAGCTACAAAGTTGTAGAGAATTCAATTTTGTGTGCAATGGACATAAAATTCGTATTTTTCTGATAAACGGGCTATTTTCTATGAATTATTAAAGTTTCTGATTATTGTTTAAATGATAAAGCATTTTGGAAAATTCTAAAATTGGTTGGTGAGAAATGTGCTCAATTGAATTTCAAATGTGGTTGGTGGCAATAGTAACAGGTAAAGCCATCAGGTAGCAGGTTAGTCTTCTATGGCGTTCTAAGCATTTTCCTATAAATAGAGTGCTTAGTTAGAATTAAAAATCACACCAAAATTCATAAGTTTTCTCTCTTTCTCTCTATATTATCGAGCGTATTCTTGTGAGTATTTCGATACTTTGAGTGTTGCTATATTTGCAAGTTCCTTCAAAGACTATATCCAATATTCCAAATTGTAAGTATTATCTTTTTGAGGTAAGGGATGTTATTTTCTTCGTAAGTGATATTATTTCTTCAATATCATTATGCCAAAATATTGGTTGGAACTTTTTATCAAATTTGGAACTTTTCATGTCGGGGTTACTATTCATGAGTTACTATTCACGAGTTACTATTCATGAGTTACTATTCACGAGTTACTATTCACGAGTACTATTCACGAAGCATGATGATTTTTCTTATGGAATTTCTATCTTTTGGTGTCGGAGTTACTATTCACGTATATGGCACTATTCACAAATACGGCACTATTCACCGAAAAATAAAATTTTCTTATTTTTATCCAAGGTGTCTATTATGGTTACTATCTTTGATTGTATCCATGTTTTGATCTTTATTCTTGAATTTTACTTCAAAATTGGTTATTATGAAGTATTATTGATCTTGGATAAACTGTTATACGAATCCTTACTATTTGTCCTTCCGTTTCACTGGATTCGTTCCTTTAAAATATTTTTCATCATCCTCAGTCCTAAATGATGATATTACTGAATATCTTTGGCCTGTAGTGCAAAGATGAATGATTAACTGATGAATATCTTTGGCCTGTAGTGCAAAGATGAATGATTACCTAATGAATATCGTTGGCCCGTAATGCAAAGATGAACATGTGTTGAGATGAACATGACCAACTGGTGATACAAATGAAAATCGTTGGCCCACAGTGCAAAGATGAATATTTGATTAAAGATGTGTATTGATTGATGTTACAGGGATAAAATATTGATGATGGACTTTTAAATTCATAGAAGATAGTAGAATTCTTTCTCTACTTGACTCTTCTAATGGATTGCTGTTGTTTCCGCTGCTGTTGTTGATCTAAAACGTGTTGTCTATTATATTTTATCAGATTTTTCCCTGTTGAAGACTAATGATAATTTGTTGTATATTATCTTAGTCATAATATTTCTTACTGGGCTAGTTAAGCTCACCCTTTCTTTCACTGTTCTCTTCAGGAAATGAGAATATAGCTAGGACTAGTCGGGGATGGATTGACGGTCCAGATGGTTGCATTAGTAGTCCTCACTATTCTGTGAAATAGCGTATCAATAATTGTAATGAGGACCCCTTTTGAGTTTTTATACTGTCTATTAGACAATAGTTGTATTCAAACTCACAGTATATGTGTTGTCATATTTTGCACGATGATTGTATTACTGAAGTTGTATTTGTTTTTGTACCATGTATTTGGCGACTCAGAATGGGTTGGATGGAATGGACCTATTTTGGGGTCGTCACAGTTGGTATCAAAGCTTAGGGATATGATCCCTGGCTGAGATGTGAGACAAGAACTAGGAGGGGAGAGACGGGGAATTCCTTCGCTAGTATGACCTGACTAAGTTTGTTTGGTATTTATTTGGTCGGTCAGAGTATAGGGATAATATGTGACATGTCAATTAACCCTTGTTTTGTTGCAGTGTTTGAAAATGGCATCTAAAAATGTTGTTATAAGCAATGAAACATATGAGACTGTTGAGTCACCAACGATCAATACCCAGGATAATGTGCATCAGGATGGAAATAATCCTCAGGTGAACAACGGCACCGACCAAATGGCGAACGACGGTGCATTTAGGAGCTTTTTAGAATTCATGCAACACCGAACGAGAGAGACTCCTGTTCATAATGTAGGTGGAAACAATGGCAACCCACGGTTGGTCACCGCTAAGTAGTTCAAGGAGCTGGGACCAGTGCAGTTTTTGGGAAAGCTAGAACCACTTACGGTAGAGACGTGGATAAAGCAGATCACCAAGATATTTGATGTCTTGGGATGTTCCGAGGAGCAAAAGGTTCCCTTTGCCACCTTCATGTTGCGAGGAGAGGCGGCATTCTTCGGTGGGAATTTGTAAAGCGTACTCAATCTGCCGCACTGAAGATGTCTTGGGAGAAGTTCCAAGAATGGTTCAACGACAAGTACTTTCCCGAAAGTATTCGTCACATGAAGGAGGTTGAGTTCATTAAGCTGGAGCAAAATAATATGAACGTGTCGCATGCGAAGCTAAGTTTGCGGAGTTATCCCGATTTGCATCCCATTTGGTTGATAATGAGGAACGAATGACACGAATGTTTCTGCGAGGTTTGAAACCCGAAATACGTCAATACCTCATTTCTCACAAACTTTGTTTATATTCAGATGTTATGAATAGGGCTCAGTTAGTGGAGCGCTATAATGAGCCAGCCCAACTGAAGGATAACGAGCAACAACACGATAATAATCGTATCTGCAGAATTACTCGGTCATCTAACAATGATAACCATCATGGAAGAAATTATCATGCCGTAAATGGTAACCACTTGGTGGTAATCATGGCCAAGATAATAGAAGAAATGATTCAAGTGGAAATTTCAAGAAGAGAATAATTAACGATAACGGGAAGACGTCGGCTAGAATAAAGACCAAAGAACAAATTCTAGGGGAGGAGAACGACCGTCGCTTAGATGCTACTGATCACGGAGAAGAGGGACATATAAGTCCAAACTGCTCACGACTTTCCAAGATATGTTTTAGTTGTGGAAAAGACAGTCACATAGCTCGATTTTGTCCTGTAGAGAAATCAAGTCCAGTTGGGACGGTGGCACCAAAGGTGGATACGGACAAAACAAAGTCGGTGGTTTCAAGAAGAGCGTTTTTCGTGACTTCTCAAAGAGCGAGTAACCCGAACGAAGTTAGCACGAGTTAGTTAATTATAAATTCCTGTGAAGTCTATACCTTATTAGATACCGGTTTTACCCATTATTTTATCTCTCTTGCTTGCGCTCCATGTTTAAATTTAACTCTAGAGAAGTTAGACTTTGACTTATCGATTGAAACTTCGTTATTAGAAACCTTCATTTCATGTGCTATCCAAGTCTTGGATGAGAGTCATAGTTTTTAAATGATATTTCTATTGTTAATAAATCTCCTGACGTATTCTCGAAGGACTTCTTAGCCTACCCCTAGAGCGTGAAATCGAATTTTGTATTGACCCCAGTACAAAACCCATTTCTAAAACCCTTAAATATTTCTTCAACAAAAGATAAACGTATAATGCGTCAAAGACGTTGGCTCGAGCTGTTGAAGATTACGATCGTACCATTCAATACCATCGTGGGAAAACGAAAGTGGTAGCAGACGCATTGAGTAGAAGATTGTATGCGTTTACAAGTGCGATGTTGTTAACAAAAAAAAATCCATTCTATATGACTTACAAATGATGAAGATAGAGTTAAAGACTCTAGGAACCCACGTGAAGATAAAGAATATACGAGTAGAATCGACTTTAATCGATAAAGTTAAAATCGCTCAAGCTACACACTAGAGCTGATGAATATAAAGAAGAAGGTGCAAGAATGCGTTATTCTAGAAGTAAGAGTCGATAAAGAGAAGAAAGCTCAAGCCTTCGATTTATTTTAAATCCTCGATCAAGTAGGAACTGTGGCCTATAGACTCGCCTTAACGCTAAGTATGCCGCGTGTTCATAACATTTTTCACGTATCGATGTTACGTAAATATGTGGACAACCCAAACCACATTATTGCGTTAGAACCAGACGAGATAGCCGAAGATTTAACGTACGAGGAGGTACCTGTCAAGATCTTGGATAGGAAAGAGCATGTCCTACGCACGAAGGTTATACCACAAGTTAAGGTTTTGTGGAGAAACCATGTTATTGAAGAAATGACCTGGGAGTTGGAATCAATCAAAAATGAAAGCGAGGTATCCTCACCTTTTCGAAACACCAGGTATGTACGTCAATTTCGAGGACGAAATTTCATAAGGAGGGGAGGTTGTAAGACCCCAACTTTTTAGTGAATAAAATCGAATTTCCTCTATTTATTATTGTGAATAATAAGGTATTAATTTGATATAATACTTTGGTTATGGGTGAAATGTGAAAATTTTGCAAAATAAGCAAGTGGTTATAAAATATTCAATTAATGACGGGAATATTCGTTTGGTGGGAAATATTCTTTCTATCGGGAATATTAAATTTACAATGCGTAGCAGACCCATTTGTGGGCCCCATAACGGATAACGGTCGGATGAAGAAAATGACAAAATTGAATAACGGCGTAGTTGTTACTGTTAAGACTGTTGGAATACCCGGTGGTTAAAATACGATGTCTGGCGTGGTTGCACAAAGATCACACAAGATTGCACAAATATTGTTGAATTATTGATCCTTACGTGAAAGGCACTACTCAATAATTGTCACGATGAGTTATTGTACAATATTTTATTTTATTGATTCAATAATTGCTGTGTTGATATTTTATATTATTGTTGTTCAATAATTGTCACTACACAGTATCTCCATTATCAGATCAATAATTCATATTATTTAAATAATATTATTAGATAGCATTATTATCGAATGTCTAGAAAGTTCTCATCAAGGAGAGGTTTGGTCACCTAATTACGCGCGCAAGAAGGAGAAATCCTTATCGGAAAGCCCCTTCTTTCCTGGGAACAGCCTGGTTGTCATAAATGTGATTCTGTAATATTATTTGTGAATAATTAATTATTGATTCATATGATAAGAAAATATTTATTTTATGTGGTTATAAATGATGGATTTATTTATGTGGTTATTAATGAAGGAATTAATGCTTTGAGATGTTTTATCGAAGATTTTGTTTGATTGAAGTATTTAAAATCATCCGTTTGTGGATTTCGGTATTTTTTGTTTGAAATTGGAAAAACTCAAAGCTACAAAGTTGTAGAGAATTCGATTTCGTGTGGAATGGACATAAAATTCGTATTTTTCTGATAAACGGACTATTTTCTATGAATTATTAAAGTTTCTGATTATTGTTTAAATGATAAAATATTTTGGAAAATTCTAGAATTGGTTGGTGAGAAATGTGCTCAATTGAATTTCAAATGTGGTGGGAGGCAATAGTAACAGGTAAAGCCATCAAGTAGTAGGTTAGTCTTCTATGGCGTTCTAAGCATTTTCCTATAAATAGAGTGCTTAGTTAGAATTGAAAATCACACCAGAATTCATAAGTTTTCTCTCTTTCTCTCTATATTATCGAGCATATTCTTGTGAGTATTTTGATACTTTGAGTGTTGCTATATCTGATTGCAAGTTCCTTCAAAGACTATATCCAAAGATTCCAAATTTAAGTATTATCTTTTTGAGGTAAGGGATGTTATTTTCTTCGTAAGTGATATTATTTCTTCATATCATTATCTTGCCAAATAATGGTTGGAACTTTTATCAAATTTGGAACTTTTCATGTCGGGTTTACTATTCATGAGTTACTATTCATGAGTTACTATTCACGAGTTTACTATTCACGAGTACTTTTCACGAAGCATGATAATTTTTCTTGTGGAATTTCTATCTTTTGGTGTCTGAGTTACTATTCACGTGATACTGACTATTCACGAATATCTGACTATTCAATTTAAAATGAAATTTTCTTATTTTTGTCCAAGGTGTCTATTATGGTTACTATCTTTGATTGTATCCATGTTTTGATCTTTATTCTTGAATTTTGCTTCAAAATTGGTTATTATGAAGTATTATTGATCTTGGATAAACTGTTATACGAATCCTTACTATTTGTCCTTCCGTTTCACTGGATTCGTTCCTTTAAAATATTTTTCATCATCCTCGGTCCTAAATGATGATATTACTGAATATCTTTGGCCTATAGTGCAAAGATGAATGATTAACTGATGAAAATCTTTGGCCTGTAGTGCAAAGATGAATGATTACCTAATGAATATCTTTGGCCCATTGTGCAAAGATGAACAGGTGTTGAGATAAACATGACTAACTGGTGATACAAATGAATATCGTTGGCCCGCAGTGCAAAGATGAATATTTGATTAAAGATGTGTATTGATTGATGTTACAGGGATAAAATATTGATGATGGACTTTTAAATTCATAGAAGATAGTAGAATTCTTTCTCTACTGACTCTTCTAATGGATTGCTTATTCCATTGCAATTGTTGATCTAAAACTTGTTGTCTATTATATTTTATCGATTTTTCCTGTTGAAGACTAATGATAATTTGTTGTATATTATCTTAGTCATAATATTTCTTCTTGGGCTAGTTGAGCTCACCCTTTCTTTCACCGTTTCTCTTGAAATGAGAATATAGTTGGGACTAGTGGGGAATGGATTGACGGTCCGGATGGTTGCATTAGTAGTCCTCACTATTCTCGTGAAATAAATGTATCAATAATTGTAATGAGGACCCCTTTTGAGTTTTTATACTGTCTATTAGACAATAGTTGTATTCAAACTCACAGTATATGTGTTGTCGTATTTTGCTCGACGATTGTATTACTGAAGTTGTATTTATTTTTGTACCATGTATTTGGCGACTCAAAATGGGTTGGATGTAATGGACCTATTTTGGGGTCGTCACAGGGTTCATTATCCCCATTTTACACCTCGCGCCGCAACGCCACAACACAAAGGATATGTCATGCAGCAGCGCCACCACATGTCCAGACCCACTGTATACTCGCACCGCAGTGCCATCAATGAGCTAGCTCTCGCGCCGCAGCTCCATAAGCGAGCCCAACACACTGCTAACTTGCGTCGTGGTGCCAAGCAATAAAGGAATGCACGTGCCGCAGCGCCGGTAGCGAGAATTTGTTTTTAAAAACAAAATATGGCCAATAGTTTGCCCACTACTCCTCTTTTCTCTCGACACATCTCGGCAGCACAAGCAACCCAACAGTCCCTTTTCTCCACAAAACTCCCACCCTCTACATAGCACAATCCAGAGATCTTTCAACAAATCGAGATCCTTTAACAAACTGAGTGCCATCAATTGTCTGTCAGAGTTTTGAGCCAAGAATATTCTAACCTAGGGTTTTGAATTTGAAGGTAAAGTGAGCTAATTCTCAACAATTAGTGTCTTTTTCTGTGATTTCCTTGTTTGGGATTGGTTTCATCTGTGATTTAGGGTGATTTCCATTTACGGAAATCGAGAAAGAGCACTGTCAAGCAAGGGTTATCCAAATTGGATTGTCAAAACGCACGCAAGGTGTTTGATAATTTACTTGAGAGAGAAATTTGACTGTTTTGGCTTAAAATTAGTGGGTTTCATTGGGGATTTGCTACACATTGCTTTAAGGGTTGCTTATACAGAGAGTGGCATTGCTTAGGGACTGATTTTGAACCAAACCAACTGAAATTTTGACATGGCATCAAAAAGGCAACGACTGAGCATCGGAGGGTCCTCGTCCGTAGCACCAACGGCTTGGGACAACACCAAATTTGACAATGAAGAGGCATGGAAAAGGTACAAAATCTCTTTTGCCGCACAAAATTTGATTCCTGAGCAGGGTTTGAGGCCTGATAAGACAAAGGATGGCGAGTTGGTGGCTATAATTGTAGGACGCCATTGGGTGCATTTCACTAAGCCACCTGAGTCAGCCATCATTTCTATGGTCCGTGAGTTTTATACAAATACCAGTCCCGAAGGTCCTACTGTTGTCCAAGTCATGGGGGGGGTCAGTGGCATTTGGAAGCCAAGATATCAATGCACTATTTGCGACGCCTGGTTTTGAGGGTAAGGACTATATGGAGCCGGGACTGCGCAACTATGACCTCGAGGATATTATTAGGAGGCTCTACATGCCCGAGACTACATGGAAGACAAATAACTTCACAGGTGAAAGGACCAGTTTCCCGCACCTTGTACTCAGTCGCTATGGGAAGGCATGGTTCAACTTTATTTGTGTCAACATGATCCCGACTCGTCACTTGAGCGACGTGACTAAGGATCGATCGATCCTCTTATTCGCTATTGTCACGGGCCTGAACGTGGACATCAAAGTTCTCATACATGAGTCCATCATGAAGGTGATCAAGAGCACCATCGCTGCGGGACTCCCACATCCATCCGTGATCACCCGACTGTACAAGAGGGCAGGTATCCATTGGGGGCCAGAAGAGATAGCTTTGCCGCCCATGTTAGTCATTGACCATCAGATCATCTCACGCTTCAATGTGTGGGATGGGGCATCTTCTCATGTCAGAGGAGAAGGGTACAGGCCACCCACTGAGCCACCTCCTACAGCAAAGCCCGAGCCCTCGCATGACCACGGATGCAGTGCCCACAGCCACGAGGGACTACCGAAGAAATCATGGCATCCCTCGCCCACAAAGATCGTAAACATGTCGCCAAAGCTCGAGGCGCAGAGAGGCACATTAAATTATGGCCCAAATGTAGAGACATAGCGATGCGATGATCGAGTTGAGTCGGTCAACATGATGCAGAGCATATACACTGTGTATAGTGGCGCGGATGCTGAGTTCACGCCATTCCAGTTCCCAGAGCCTCCTGTCTTCCCACCATACCCTCCACCATCACCACCCGCCGAAGCTGATGAGGATGATGCTACTGCCTAGTGACTAGACTTCAAGGAAGCCCTCTTGTATCAGATTGATATATGTTTAGCAATGAGGGCATTGCTCACTTTAAGTTTGGGGGTGTTATGGTTCTTTATCTATTTTATATCTGTCTATTGCCACGTTAGGTTGCCATATTTAGTACTTTGCTTATGATTTTATCAGTATTGTAGTGCAGTCGTTTTGAACTGCGGTATTTTGTTTTGGGATTATTATTATGGATGCCATGAACAGTTTTTGGTTATTATTTATGAATGCTTGGATTTTTATCAGCATGGTTGTTGGTTTATAGCCATATTTTTGGGGCTTTCACATATTTATATGATTGTGCCATGTTAATGGCCTTTTTACCCTATTTTGAGTTGTTATCATGCAAGGGTTTTATATACATTATTAATTTTTGATTGTGGATAATGACAAATGCCAAGTGATTATGTCTATCTCTTAGAGTCGTGTCAAGCATGTATGAGCTAGGGATTTGTTCAATTGATAAGTTTAGACTATTATTGATCCATCCTTCTTAGCAAGCACTGACCAACTATGTTAACTAGTTATTTCTCAAATTTAGTTCGCGCGTTTATTGCTTTAAGAGTATGTTCACTCTTATAAACTTACATTTTTACAAGGTAATAAAAAACTTAGACATTTATACAGTTTTGGATCTTGGATTCTGGCATGTTGACATATAAAAAAAAGTAATAAAAAAATAAAAAGAAAAGAAGATTGAATATCGAAAGTCTTGCGGTGGGTCGAGAGGGAGCGTGAAATGCACTCGCCCATAAACGCAAGGCTGATGTTGAGATGGAGCATAAAATGCACTCATCGAATAATCTTCGAATTTCGTAAAGTCTCATTTGGCTTAGGTTGATTATGTGGCCTTAGTTGCTCGAGTTATTAGATTCATAGGGGTGTTTTACACCTAGTGCCCTAAAGTCATCTGGCTTTGGAGTCACTGATCAAAAGCTCATTAATGGGTAGTTCTGAATAGCCTAAGGTAATTAAGGATTGTCCGAGTCAGATTTTACTGTCTTCATACTAGAGCCTTTTGATCCTTTCCTACACTTACGTCTTATTCTCATGGGTTCGAGACTAATAGGAGTGTGGTTAATCTAGTTATAACTAATTAGCAAAGCTAGTAAATGGATAACGAATGGAAACGAAGGTACTACAAACTAAGGTCATAACTTCATCCCATACAGGCATTCTGTCGAACACATGGCGTGTTATGCTTCATCAAACTTCCTACCCTTCTCTCTTTGGGCTTAATGGTCACGATAGTTTGTCGACCGAGAACACATAGGTGCTCATACACCTCTGTTAAGGTATGCACAAACATATCCTCTCCAGATCCACCTGATAGGGAATAGAACAGAAAAGAACACCCAAGCTAGGTGATAATCCTACACATGTCTATGCGAATTAACCTAACAAGGATTTAAGCACAAGTTCTCAATTAGGTCACACGTGGCACACATATATATGTATATTCTACGCACAACTTATGCAGTCAAAACCCATAATCACATGCCAATATATTACGGTGTAAATCTATAATACTTCTTTCAATATCATATAGATTACCAAAATCATCACTAATGTCTTAGCGAGAATCATTAAGCATGAATATATTAAACCAAACAATATGGTGTCAACCAAAGGGATAAGACAGTCAATTTAATTAACAAAGGGTTCCATTATAACCTTAGAGCCAATACTTAGTTCATAGCTATTGAATAAAATATAAGTAGCAATAAAAACAACATTTATGTTACAAAATCAGAGGAAATAAATTGATAAGAATAAACTCTGTCAAGGCTCTTCAGTCTCCAAGCATTCCTCTCCTTTAAAGCTCTCCAATCCGTGTAGCTCACTGCTCTTGTTGCTCCAAGGAATATCCAAACTTCTCCCTAAACTAGCTAATTTATATTTACAGACATTATCTAAGAGATAGAGAGAGAAAGTACAAAAGAGGAGAGAGAACTATACTATTCTAAGCTAAGCTATCCGATTATCTGATATATTATTGATAAGTGGATTTTATATCCACGAATCGGTTCCTAATTCGAGATTAATCGGTGTCAATTCCTTGATTTTATGTTTAGTTATACTTGTTTTGTGATTGTTTTATGTGTAGGTTGGTTGGTGTGTTAAGTGATCAAAAAGGGAGCAATTGAGGCAAAGTTTTAGCAAATTTGGTGCTTAATCAAGTCGGCATGACAGGAGCTAGGCCCGCCGGGGCGGGCTTGTTTTGGTCTTATACCCCCATCGGGGAGGGGGGGTCTTCAACATCAACTGACAGGAGAGAGGCCCACCGGGCGCGTTTCCTGTTAGAATACCCGTCGCTTAAGCAAAGTCTTAGAATCTGACCGTCCCTAGCTTGGTTTAAACTCTGCTGGGACATAATCTTTAAGTGATTGCATGGCTTTTGGACTCTAAATAACATGGGATTTCGACTAAAATTCATGTATTAGATATATATGGAGCAACGAACAACAAGTTGATCATCATGCAAGGCAATTAACGGAGATTAAGGACATACTTTCATATTGAGCATTGGAGTGAAGATTTTGAAGGGATTTTCGTATCGATTGTGAATTAAGGCTAAAGTGAAGGGTGTTCTTCTGCATTATTCTTCTTCTTTAGTTTTATATTTGTAATTGAAAACATGATATCTTTAATTTATTCAGTTATTATTTCATTTATGATGAACTAAATACGTTTTAGGCTTAAGACGGATCTTTAAGTGGAACGATGATTATGTAACTTTGATTTTTAGTTTAATAAGCTATTATCCAGTTTATCTATATTAATTTGAGCTTGAATTTATGAATTGTCTGATCAATGATTCTTTGTGGACTTGTATGAATTCGAGAGATGAAATACGAATCTAGACTTAATTAATATAGCATGTGTTCTTAAATTTTGTGAATGAACAGAATCTTGATGAATATTAGGGTAGAGATATGCTTGACATCGCATGTAATCGGATAAAGGACTTGAACTTAAACCTTCTTTAATTGTAATTCACATAGAGATATAGTGAGTTAGTTGATTAAGGTGTTTAACTTGTTTCTATCTAATTTGTGGATTTGAGTTAATACGGTATTAGTACATCGAGAGGTGGCTAGTTCTACATACGTGTTCTTGATTAATAAATTGGGATAATGAGTTAAACTGGAATAAAAATGTAATAATCAAAGTGATGCTTAGAGTGAAGTCGGAAGCCTAATTCTCCATTATTTGTTTGAAAATTCAGTCTTTAGCGTTTGTGATTGTTTGGTGATTTTGATATTGTTAAAATACTTTAGTTACAAACTGGAAATTGATTAGTTTAATAAAATTAGGATTAATAGGAAATTGGTAATTGTGAGTGTTAATTTCTTATTACAGTCTCTGAGGGAACGATACTCTACTAACTATTATATTACTTGTTGACCACGTATACTTGCGTGCTGTGCGTAATTAGATTTTACCCAATAAGTTTTTGGCGCCGCTGCCGAGGACTTTAGTATAGATTTTAATATTTTGCGATATCAGTTTAATTAGTCCAGTTTTACTTAAACATTTTTACTTTTGTTTTTGTTCGTCTTATTTCAGGTTTTTGAAGTTGGTTTATGCAAACTCGGTCCAAAAATCTAGACTTGCTTCCTTTTGAGGACGACATTGAGAGACGCTTTCAAAGGCTAAGTAAGTGGATTAAGGAAACAAGGGACAACTTCGAAAATTTTGACAAAGAAGAAGCAATGGCTGCCAAAGACCAGAAAGCGTTAAGGGACTTTGCTACACCCAAGGTGACTGAGCTGCAGTCGAGTATCACCAGGCCTGCTATAGCTGCGAACACATTCGAGATTAAGCCTGGTACGATTCAGATGATCCAAAACTCGGTTATGTTTGGGGGACTTGCAAATGATGATCCGCACGAACATTTGATCAGCTTTCTGGAGATATGTGACACCTTCAAGTACAATGGGGTGTCGAATGAAGCAGTCAGACTTCGCTTGTTCCCATTCACTCTGCGGGACAAGGCGAAGAGTTGGTTACACTCTTTACCATCGGGTTCAATAACGACATGGGATGACCTGGCTCAGAAGTTTCTACCTAAATTTTTCTCGCCAGCGAAGACTGCTAAGATGAGAAACGAGATTACTATGTTTAATCAGCAACATGGGGAGTCATTATACGAGGCATGGGAGAGATACAAAGAGTTTCTCAGAAAATGCCCACATCACGGATTGCCCAAGTGGTTGCAGATGAACACATTTTACAATGGACTACATGGGAATCTCAGGACTAGTATTGATGCAGCGTCGGGGGGAACTTTTATGGCAAAGAATTATGAGGAGGCGTATCAATTGATAGAGACGATGGCAACTAACAACTATCAGTAGCCCACGACAAGAATGACACAACCTACGGTAGCTGGAGTGTTAGAATTAGATGGAGTGACGGCAATAACATCGTAGATTTCAGCACTCTCTAAGAAGTTTGACGTTTGGTCAGGGGTACAGACACAACAAGTTGTAGTTATTTGTGAATTATGCGCGGGTGAACATCTTACGGATCAATGTGCAATCAACCCAGAGTCAGTACAATTTGTGGGTAGCTACAACAGAATTCCACAGAATACGTACCAGAATACATACAATCCGGGGAATAAGAATCATCCTAATTTGTCGTGGAATAATAATCAGAATCAGCAATTTCCACGCCTGTCGTATCCCCCAGGATTTTAGAATCAACAACAACCAGCTCAAGGTCAAGTGAAGAAATCAGATTTAGAGGAGTTATTATCAAAGTATATAACAAGCAACGAGGTAGCTATGAAAAACCAAGCAATGGCCATCAAGAATTTAGAAAATCATATGGGACAGATAGCTTTTGCTTTAAACAACAGGCCTCAAGGAATGTTGTCGAGCGATACGAAAAGGAATCCAAAGGGAAATCACGAGCAGTGTAATGCTATTATGCTTAGGAGTGGTAAAGAGTTGGTTTCTAACTTGGATAAGAAAACCAGTACAGGAGATGAATGTGAGGATGAAGGGAAGGAATTAGAAAAGAAATATACAGAGAAAGTGGTGAAAAAAGCAAAGGAAGATAAACAACTTAAAGTTACACCACTTGCACCCTTTCTGTAAAGGCTAGAAAGTAGCAAGTTAAAGAACCAGTTTTCGAGGTTTATGGATATATTCAAACAATTACACATTAATATTCCATTTGCGGATGCACTTGAGCAGATGTCGCGTTACATTAAGTTCATAAAAGACATACTGTCGAAGAAACGCAAGCTCCAGGACTTCAAAACAGTGGCGTTGACCAAGGAATGCAACACAATACTGTAGAAAAAGCTTCTTCCTAAATTGAAAGATCCAGGAAGTTTTACAATTCCGTGTGCAATTGGCAATCAAGATGTGGGGAGAGCTCTATGCGATCTATGAGTAAGTATAAATCTTATGCCACTGTCCATTTACCGAAAGTTGGGGTTAAAGGAAGCAAAACCAACCAACATTAGTCTACAGCTTGTAGATAGATCATTAACATACCCATTAGGAATAGTTGAAGATGTATTAGTCAAGGTTGATTCATTGATCTTTCCAGCTGATTTTGTGATAGTAGATTTTGAGGAAGGTAAGAACATCCCTATCATTTTGGGATGACTATTACTGGCGACTGAACGAACACTGATTGACGTGCCTAACGGAGAATTGATTATGAAAGTGTTTGATCAAGTAGTAAAGGTGAAGGTGTTTAAGGAAATCCTAATCCCGACTGACAAGGAAGAGTGCGAATTGCTCGAGAATTCTACAAGTGTCAAATTAAGGGATTGTAGAGAGGGTGGTGGTCTTAAGACATTAGTTGAGGATAGGAAGTCAAATTCATTCTCCAACATGCAAGTGAACGGGCATATATGCAATACAACAATGTTGGGGTTGTGCGATAAATAATCATCATGTCGCGGATAGCCCAACCGATCCGGGATGAAACAGGGAGTAGTCAGGTTGAACGACTTAAAATCAAGCGTTAATTGGGAGGCAACCCAATCGTCTTTTAATTTTTCTTATTTTATCCATACTAGTTAGATTGTAGTTTAGAATGTTAGTTAGTTTCGAATCAATTCATGTCAATTCAATTATTAGTAGTTAAAAGTATAAGTCATCTTTAGATAATTGCTTTACCATGCTTAAGATTGCTCAAAATCTACTCATATTTATGTTTCATGGTTGTGCAGGAACCTAACATGCACAAGGTTTGGAGTAGCAAGGAAGAAAAAAGGAGAACAAGTCCAAGCTATCGTAACCCAACCCCGTCTGGTCGACCCTAAAGCACTATACTCCCGCCAGGGGCGGCCTATAAAGGCTTACTACCTCGCCAGTATGGGTCCCAATTCCAACATACAGTTTTGGCAGTTATAACTTCAATAACCCACCTCCCCACTTCTTCATTCCACTACTACTTCTTCCTCACATACAATTCCCAATCCCATCACTTATCTCCCACGTTTTGGAAAAGTAAACTCCATCATACCACTTCATTAACACAACACACCACCTACCCACTACTACACTCCCACTACTACAAAATACTAAACAGACAATACTTAAATCACAACGTTTTTTATAAAAACGTTGTGATATTTTTTTCTACAACGTTTTTAAAAAAAACGTTGTAGATATATATGCAAAAACGTTATCTATTTGAAAAGGTATTTTTTTGTTTTAATTAGATAACGTTTTTTTTTAAAACGTTGTGTATCTAATAAAACACGGAGCCAAACTAAAAACGCGAAACTGAAAATTTTAAATTAAAACAAGCTTCAGATCTATTTTGTTCTCTCTTCTCTGTACTCTCTTTCTTAGACTTCCCGACTCTCTCTCTCAAATCCACGACTTCCCAACTCTCTCTCAAATCCACGACCCAAGTTCTTTTAGAAAGTTTTAGCCTCTCCAGTGAGACTCTTTTGAAAAAGTTGCATTCTGAGACTTTCATCTTCAGCATAAGACCCCAGTTCGCCAATGTACACTTTTAGGTGCGTATAGGGATCGCTTGCCCCATTGTACTTTTCAAACTCTGGGATTTTGAATTTGTCAGGATATCGAGCCCCTGGGAATATACAAAGATCTGAATAGGTGGCACTTCCATAGTTTCCAGTCCCTTTGATTGATCGGATGGTTTCCTCCATTTGTTGGGCTTTCTTTCTTATATCCACAGTTTCTCGATCATCCCTGAGTTTTGTGATTTAAGGGGTTTTGTTGGTTCCTTTATTGGAATGAGGCTTATGTATCTCGGTTTCCATCTTTTTGTCAACATCCCGACTGCCCCCTTGAGTGAATGACTCTGATTGAGTAGACATTGTCTGGGCCCGAGTGTTTTTACTTTGTTCTTTTAGAAAGATAACCAATTCTGCTATTTGATTCCTTAATCCTTCGAACTCCTCGCGGGAAACAGGAGGAGGATCAGGCTGGGCACTTGTAGCCATGTCTGACGGTGGGCTTAGTGCCTTTTTGGATTTTGAACGAGTAACTAGACCAATTGGTTCCCTACAAAAAGACTTATGTAGTTTAGTCTTAGAGAATGTAAAAATGTTACATGCTATGTGATGTGTTCGTTTTAGGAGTATTATCCTGCAAAATGGATGTCAGCTGTCTGTATAACAAGATAGCATGTCAGATAAAAGGGAATGCATGTACACATATTCCTTAATATTTTTCATTACATTGAGATTGACATGGAAATAAAATTACAAGTAATTTGCATTTACAAGAACACCATCAGAAGTGAGGAGTTTCTTGGGACTGACTGATTATTATAGAATATTTATTCAAGATTTTTCTAAGATAGCCACTCCGCTAACAAATTTGACAAGGAAAGCTGTAAAATTCGTTTGGACGGAGAAGTGTGAAGAGAGTTTCCAAGATTTGAAGAAGAAGAAGCTAAGTGTGGCACCTGTGTTGACATTACTAGATAATACATGAAATTTTGTGGTGTATAGTGATGCCTCACACAAACACTACTACAAAATACTAAATAAACAACATTTAAACCACAACGTTTTTTATAAAAACGTTGTGATATTTTTTTTTACAACGTTTTAAAAAAAATATTGTAGATATATATGCAAAAACGTTATCTATTTAAAAGGGTATTTTTTTTGTTTTAGCTAGATAACGTTTTTTTTTAAAACGTTGTGTATCTAACAAAACACGGAGCCAAACTAAAAACGCGAAACTGAAAATTTTAAATTAAAACAAGCTTCAGATCTATTTTGTTCTCTCTTCTCTGTACTCTCTCTTTCTTAGACTTCCCGACTCTCTCTCTCTCTCAAATCCACGACTTCCCAACTCTCTCTCAAATCCACGACTTCCCCAACTCTCTCTCTCAAATCCACGACTATCATCAAATCGGCATTTAGTTTTTACAATTTCACTGTTCAGAATTTTGAATTCGACGATCTAGGGTTTAAGGAACTGGTATTCTTACTTTTTTAGGGTCTTCGATTTGTATGAGGCTTTAGGTTTTAGTAATCTATTAAATTCGTAGTTTTTAATCGTTTTGGTGATTCATGAAGGTTATGTCATCGGATAAGATGGAGAAGGAAACGAAGGTAGCTACTGAAGACCCAAAGATTGATTTATTTGAAGACGATGACGATTTTGAAGAGTTTGAGATCAATGAAGGTAATTATTCTGGGTCCTTTTTCTGTGCGCTTTTCTTATGATTGATATAACTAAATTTCGGAAATATGATGTTTAATGCGGCTAGAGAATTATTCTTCTATGTGATTCGAACACATGTGGCTTCAAGTTTTCCTTTTGCTTGTATATCCAATTCATTGAATAAGCCCACACCTCTTAGATTGGATTCCTCCACCGTGCTTGTATTCTGTTCTTGGTGAAATTCATCAAGTTTTGGTTTGCATTTATTAATGACCTGAAGTGGAAGTAATTAAAAAGTCTGTCCTGCCATCCAAGTTGATTGCTCAAAGCTGCTGTTGTTGTTTACTTGTTTTATCACTGTGGTGCCAATTTTTTTGTTGTTTTCTGATAGGAAGTCATGGAGATGGGCATCGTTCAAACACTGATACCCCTCTTGTTGCTTGGGGAGCAGGCGTTAGACACCACAAAGTTTTCAGTTTTTCCCATTCTGTATTATGGTGCCGCATGGTTTCACTCATTTTTGGCTGTTGTATTGTGCAGGGACTTGCCAAGAGTTCAGTTTCACTCTCTTTTAGTGGTAAATCCCTCCGTTCACTTAGGTTGCAGTCGGCACCACTTTGCTTCAGAGTGTCATGCTCAGTATGTTTCTTAAATTTTTCGTATCTTGTTTCTTGGTTCAATTTCTGCCTTATATGTCTGACTGGTTGTCAGATATTGTATTTTGCATTATGATAGTAACGTGTCATACAAAATGTCAGCTTTTGAAGTTTTTATCATTTATAAAATTGTCTAGGTTTAGCCCCATTTGAAGAAATAGGGGGTTTGTTTCAATCTACTTGCCTACTTTGGAATGCATTCTGGAGATGGTTTTGTTTTATGACCCATGATCATGTGGTTTATAGAATTGCTTCCCTTAACAGGGGATAGAAGTCTATTTTAAGAGGTGGAAATTGTGATATCTTTTGCATTGAGAAGATCTAAACTGATTCAGTTGCGAATATTATTCATTCATATCTATCTGATTCAGTTTCGAATACATGATGATCCACATTTTTTAACTTAGTACTATACAAGTTTTATCTTCTCGTCTCCTGATTTTACCTTGATTATGTTACGCTACATAGCCCACAGCATATATATCAAGAATCGGAGATTATCTTCATCGAGTGGAACTTCAAATTTAGACGCTCA
This sequence comes from Panax quinquefolius, assembly GCA_020205615.1. Classification (NCBI taxonomy): domain Eukaryota; kingdom Viridiplantae; phylum Streptophyta; class Magnoliopsida; order Apiales; family Araliaceae; genus Panax; species Panax quinquefolius. The sequence goes on from CM035166.1 coordinate 20,920,795, forward strand.
TAGTCAATTTTATTTTTTAGGAATCCATTTGATTAATTTTCCTTATTTATGGAATTATTAATTATGCAATTCAATATTTTCTGCGCACTACTGAACTTACAAATGTCTACTTGCAACTTCCAGCAAAGAAAATTGTGGAGTATGTTGCCACAACAAATTTGGATGCTAGATACAGTTCGGTGGATGATGATGTTGTGCATTTGGCACGTGATGCAGATGCTACTAATAACGCTTCTATAAATACTGAAGTAATTGCTAGACTTTTTCACATTGTTTACTCCCTGTGAAATGATTTATTTTTTTCTCCAGTTTATTGTTGGATTATGTTCTTTAGTACATGCTGAATATTTTTCTGTTGCATTGCTTTCTGTGCTACTTTAATAAGATTTGTACTTTACTTGGAATTGTTGTGACAAGTGTCTAATGATTTACTATGCAGCGAAGTCATTACATTCTATGTAGAATTTTGTAACATATAAGTATTATTTCAAGTGTTTTCTAGTTAAAATGCTTAAGAATAATATGTATATATGTTTTGGTTCTTTGTAGGGTCTGTGATGATGGAAGTGCTCATTGCATGATGGGAACCATATTTTCTCCTCCCTTTCATAATTCTAGAAGCACTGGAGGGGAAATTGTGAGTGGAGGTAGAAAATAAAATTCTTGTGTGTATATGATGTGGTATTATTGTTGGTTTGGTTCTCTGCTAACATGGTCATTCAAATCTAATGTATACTTTTGTCACTTTTCTTTTCTGCAGCTGATTTCTTGAAGTACTTCCAGACTGAGGACCATAAAGTGCAGGACCGAGGAAAAGAGAATATTCAGGGTGTATTATTGGGATGTATTTTGAATGGTTGATACATTTTGGCTATATATTATAGCATTTAGCATATTGCAGGTGCATTGATAATATAGGTGAATCATATTCTTTTTTTTTTCTTTATCTACAACATTTAAAAAACGTTATCTGATATACTAAACAACAACGTTTTTATCCAAAAACCGTTGTGGAATCATACTTACTACAACGTTTTTAAGCATCTGTTAATTTTTGAAAAACAAATCTACAACGTTTTTTCCCTAAAAAACGTTGTGTATTGTGCTTAACTACAACGTTTTTAAAACGTTGTGTAAGGGTGTTAAATAGATGACATCCTTAACCACGACGTTTTTTCGACTGAAATCATAACGTTTTTTTCGCGTTGTCTATTTACTGTTTTGTAGTAGTGTCCATTACTTCCACGTATATCTCTCCATCTCTATAAAACCTCTCCTGTGATAATTCGAATTTTTGAAAATTATTAAAATAAGAATTTAATAAATAACATTCTTATTATGATATGAGAGAGTAATGTATGTTACATATAAATGTAATATGTTAATATGTTATGATTGTGAGATCGTAAATAATTAAAATAATTATCAAGTAAAATAAGTATTTTAGTTGAAATATTTATGGATTAAAATAAATATTCAATGAAAATTATTATTGAATAATTTATTTAAGTATGATGATATTAAATAAATTGATGATAAATAATTTTATAATTTATGCATAATTATTACGTTAATGTGGTGGTGATTTTCTAAGTTAATTAAGTAATTAAATTAAAGGATGAATGATTTATTAAATAAATTTATTATGTTGAGAAGGAGTGAGACTATGGGCTAGAGACCCTTTGTATTCTATAATTGCTGAGACTATTGGATTGTATAACGGAGGGCTAAGTAAGTATACGTAACTTATTTTTCTAAGGTTAAGAACACATAAGAGAGAAATAGAGAAAGGGAGAGAATTCTCTATAATTTGGGAAGAAAATTCTGAGAATCAAAGAAGAGGAAGAATATTAATCAAGCTTCTCTAATCATCTAGCTAATTAAAGGTAAGCAATCTAGATTAAAGTTTCGAATTCTTAGTTTTGTTTTCTAAGTTATCTGTAATTGAAGTTCTATGGTTAATTTGTTGAGAAATTAGTTTTATGTGTATTGGGATTACATAATCTGTTATATGTTATCTATAGATGATTTTTGAAGTATCAAATTCATGAAAGCATGTTTGAAAGTGAAGAAATTGAGTTTTATTGATATATATACATTAGGGCTTATTTTGGAATCTAAATTTATGATGAATTCGTGATATAATCTGAAATTGATGATATATGTTGTTAGTATGTTGAATTACGAAAAACAACGTAGTTGGAATGGTGTCAAATGGTTAATAAACAAATTCGCAGTGTTCAATTTTGCTATGAATGTCAAAAGAAGAAGAAATAATATAATTAAAGGTTATAATCTTTGATGTTTATGTGGGTAGAAACGTGTTAGAAACATTAGTTTATGTTTCTGTAAACATATTACACCTTGGGTAGGTTGGTATGGTTGTTAGAAAGGAGTTTGTAGGCCTAATTTGGCTTTCTATAGTGTTCCAGATCAAAAATCACAGAAACAAAGAAGGGACCACCGCCCTGGTGGGTCCCCCTAGTACAAAAATCCACGCCCCGGTGGAGGGTAGTCTGCCTAGCTGAATTTTGAAAATAAAAACTGACCGGACATGTTTTACTAAAATGAACATAACGTTTTCATACAAACTCCGATTGAGGTGATTTAAGATGATCCGGAACAAGGACGAGTAGACCTACAACTTTTGTTCTTTAAGTTTTGCAATTTGATATCGGGAACAGTGGTCCAAATGGTCATATTTAAGACTGTTGTGTTTTCGGGGGAAATCGGAGGGCGTCGGGCATGCACGTATGCATGTGTAGTGCTTCTAACGATAAAAGATGTTGTTCTAAGTTGTAAAACATGAATGTTAGTAAACATAATGATGCTTAACATTAATAAATAATGTATTAGATAAGTTTTAGAAACATAGTAAGCATACACAAGAGAGGCAAATCGGGCGTGTGACGAATAAACGTTGAAACGCCGTGATAGGTGTTAATGAACGTAAAAAGTGTTTTAAGTCAAATGAAATGGATATTATAAAATATGAAATGGGTTTAATATAAAACCAATAATGATCCCTAGCAAGATTTAAATACTTGAATGAATTTTTAATATTACATAAGTCGAAAAGTTAACATAATCTAATTGAACATTGTGTGCTAATTAATAGGAATGATTATGAGATGTGGAGTAGAGTTTAAATTATAATTACTATGTGTTGTTATGTGACTAATAGTTGATGCGTATGATTACATAATTGTGTAGGGCACGTGAAGTGCAAATAGCTGTAAGCTGTTAAACTATTATTGGTAAACAACGATCAAGGCAAGTCTTTCAGTTCCTATTTGTTATGTGAACTTGATGATGAACTATTTTAAATATTTGTTGCAAAGAGCATGATGTATTCTATATATATTGAAAGTATGAAACGTTAAAGTCAATTTATGACTACGTTGATTGAATAATGAATGTTGACTGAGTAAGGAACTCAATCTTTATACTTGTTATATGAAATGCAGTATGTATGTTGTGTTAGTCCAATGTTTATGAGATATATGTTGAGTATGTTATTATGTGCTATGTGATGCATGAAAACTGTTAGATTTTGCTGGGCTATCGAGCTCAACCTTGCAAATAACCATTTTTACAGGTTAAAGATTTAAGGTAAGGATATGTGCTACGTGAATTATAGAGATCCATATTCACGAAGATTACTTATGTTTTATGGGAAATGTATTTAATATTTTGAATGTAACACGTTGTTTAATTGTAAGTTGAGCTATCCGGTGTATATATATATCTATTTATGATGTAAGACTTGGTATAGTCATTTTGTTGTAACGATTCATGATATAAATTTGAATTAAAGAGATGTAATGTAAAGGTTGCGATTTAGAGCAATATAGAAGGAAATGTATAAAAGTTTTAAATATTCCGCAATTTTAGTGATTTTTATATCGAATAATAATGTAAAGATAGATTAAAGTTGTATTGTTAACGATCGAGAAGGAGAATATTATTGTATGAATTTTTGGGGTCGTTACATCTCCACCCTAACCCAATTTCACTACTAAAACTCAGAAAGCTACGAATTAGGGTTCTTTGTGGAAGGAAATTATACAGCAATTGAGCGTGAGCGTTTTGTCTACCAATTCATCCTCTCATATCACTATTTGGTAAACAAAAATCATTAAGTTTGGGGGATAAACCACTGTGCACACCACGTGTTCGATAGATTGTGTGAGTAAAATTTGGGGAGAGAATAGGGTGTTAAGGCTTTCGGAATTCAATGGCATCTAAACTGATTTCGAAGAGGCAATGGGGAGAGAGTTCCGGCACAACGCCACCATCATGAACCTTCGACCGATGCAAATTCAAAAGTGCTGTCGCCATCGACCGTAACGACTACATGATGACTAAAGCACTCACACTGGAGCGGGGGTTGGCACCGGACCATGTCGACGGTGAGATGATGCAATAGATATATAAGAAAGGGTGGAACAAGTTCACGGAGGAACCCGAGGCCGCCGTTGTAAATGTGGTCAAAGAATTTTATGCAAACGCCGAGGACAAGGCCCCCTTCAACGCTTTTGTGCGGAGTAGATTGGTTCTGTTCAGTGCCGATGCCATCAACACTTATTATCAGTTACGAGTGCCGAGAAACTGCCAGTATGCTCACTTATGTGATTTCGATCTTGACTTTGAGGCTATTCTCAAAGAAATGACTAAGCTGGGAACAACATGGATCAAAGGTCGGAAAGGAGCCACGATTTTTCACAGCAAGGATCTCAGCATGTATTGGAAGATATGGTACGCCTTCTTATGTGCAAAGCTGTTTTCGTCCACACACACCTCTGATGTAACCAAAGAGAAGGCACTACTTTTATATATGATTGTGAAAGATTCCATCATCGACGTCGGGGCCATAATCTGTTTTTCAATTCGCCGATGCTTACGAGAAAATTTCTCAGGCGGCCTACCACACCCATCACTCATTTGTGGGTTGTGTCATCAAGCGGGTGTTAGATGGTCCGATGATGAACCCACTCAGATGCCGCCTCAGCTACTAGATTCCAGAATGATTGCACGGTATTTGGTGTTGGCCGGGGGTGATTCACATCCTAGAGGATTAGGTTTTATTTTTCCATCAGCTTCGAAGGACGAAGTTAACGTTGAAGACACCTCGGATGATGAGGGCGCAACGATGGGAGAGCAAGGAGTAGAGGCAGAACCACCATCTGACGCCATATCTAGCCCTCAATTTCTTGTTTTTCAACGTTAAATGGATGAGCATAACAAGGAAGCACAACGGGAGATGCGGCGACTCGCAGCAAGGTAAGACCACATGTTCGAGGCTATGAATATGTCATTCGCTTCATTGCATGCGATGCTTCAGAGCTTCAATCCAACTACCCAATTCCCATACCAGTAGCCCATGCCAATGTCAAGGTTCCCACCAAGTGACTCTGAGGAAGAAGATCACCCACCACCACCCCAGACTTAGGCAATTACAGGGAAGTCCTCACACATTTATTGCGTTATCCATACAATGAGGACATTATTGTTATCAAGTTTGGAGGATTTAATTTTTATTTTGCATTTCATGTTTGCATGCATAATGTCATTAGTTAGGTTTGTATTTGTTATTGCACTTTAGTTTTGCATGTTAGTTTTAAGAATTGTAATGTTGCATTCATGTAATCATATAGTTGCATAGTAGCTTAGGTGTATAAATAGTGTAGTTATTTTTGTTATTTCTGCATTTTGTTATGTTATGTTTGACATATAAAAAAAATAAAAAAAATTAGTTAGAATTGTGTTGTTTTGCATATGTCCAATAGTCATTGTAGTTCATGTTTATGTTGGCCAATGATGAGATTGGGATTGAGTAGATAAATACAGTACCCAATATTAGAACTGTGATGTAATTTTGAGTTATGAATTGAATCTGGAGCATGTTTGAAATTGATATAAAAAGGGTAGCATGTAAATAACACCTGTGTCAACTGAGTAGTTCAAATTTATACATAAATAGTTTCTAAAGGATAATGCTAGTGTAAATCATAGAATGACAAGAATAGGCGGTGAAGACAAAGAATTAGGCAAGAACCTAAGTTTGGGGGGAAAAAGTAGGGTATATAAGCTTCAGAAAAAGAAAAAGAAAATAGTATCTAGTTGAGTCTTGTGGTGGGTTAAGAAGAAATACTCCCTATAAACACAAGCGTGAGATGGAGCATAAAACGCACTCATCAATCATCTATAAAAAAAAGAAAAAAGAAAAATAAAGAGAAGACGGGAAATAAGGGCAAAGAGCCCCCGTCAATGAATAAAGAGAGCATGAATACCCTATCGAACCCCTAATCTTGGTACATGTTTGATTTTAGTTGGAACTCGTCTGTTTTTGAAATTTTTAAGTTTATTCTGTATGATTCCTAATAAGAGATTGGTTATGTATTGAATTTGAATTAGTATAAGTTAACATAGATGTTGATCACACACACACACACACATTATATCAGTGATGACGGTCTAAGATTCGAGGATTGATAAGAAGTTATTGATTGGTTTTAATATGAAGTGTTGTAGTGTTTGCTTGATTTTTTTGAGCCCGAAGGAATAGTTTTGATTCTATGATACTGCTGGACTTGTAGACATATAGTTAGATACATTACATCTCATTGCATTGCATTGCATAGCATGTTAGTCTGTTTGATTGCATGTGCTCGAGGACTAGCACATTTTAAGTTTGGGGGATTTTGATAAGTTGATTTATATCCACGAATCGGTTCCTAATTCGAGCTTAATCGGTGTTAATTCCTTGCTTTTATGTTTATTTTTACTTGTTTGTGATTGTTTTATTTGTAGGTTGGTTGGTGTGGTAAGTGATCAAAAAGGGAGCAATTGGGGTAAAGTTTTAGCAAATTTGGTTCATAATCAAGTCGGCAGGACAGGAACTAGGCCCGTGGGGGCGGGCTTGTTTTTGTCTTATACCCCCATCGGGGCGGGGGGTCTTTAACATCAACTGACAGGAGAAAGGCCCGTCGGGGCGGGCGTTTCCTAAGCTAATACCCCCGCCGGGGCGGGGGGTGCCGAATCTGGACCGTCCTAGCTTGGTTCAAACTTTGTTGGGACATAATCTTTAAGCGATTGCATGGCTTTTGGACTCTAAATGGCATGGGATTTTGACTAGAATTCATGTATTAGATATATATGGAGCAACGAACAACAAGTTGATCATCATGCAAGGCAATTAACAGAGATTAAGGACATAATTTCATATTGAGCATTGGAGTGAAGATTTTGAAAGGATTTTCGTATCGATTGTAAATTAAGGCTAAAGTGAAGGGTGTTCTTCTGCATTATTCTTCTTCTTTAGTTTTATATTTGTAATTGAAAAGATGATATCTTTAATTTATTAAGTTATTATTTCATTTATGATGAACTAAATACTTTTTAGGCTTAAGACGGATCTTTAAGTGAAACGATGATTATGTAACTTTGATTTTTAGTTTAATAAGCTATTATCTAGCTTATCTATATTAATTTGAGCTTGAATTTATGAATTTCCTGATCAACAATTCTTTGTGGACTTGTATGAATTCGAGAGATGAAATACGAATCTAGACTCAATTAATATAGCATGTGTTCTTGAATTTTGTGAATGAACAGAATCTTGATGAATGTTAGGGTAGAGATATGCTTGACATCGCATGTAATCGAATAAAAGACTTAAACTTAAACCTTCTTTAATTGTAATTCACATAGAGATATAGTGAGTTAGTTGATTAAGGTGTTTAACTTGTTTCTATCTAATTTGTGGATTTGAGTTAATACTGTATTAATACATCGAGATGTGGCTAGTTCTACATACGTGTTCTTGATTAATAAACTGGGAGAGTGAGTTAAACTGGAATAAAAGTGTAATAATCAAAGTGATGCTTAGAGTAAAGTTGGAAGCCTAATTCTCCATTATTTGTTTGAAAATTCAGTTTTTAGCGTTTGTGATTGTTTGGTGATTTTGATATTGTTAAAATACTTTAGTTGCAAACTAAAAATTGATTAGTTTAATAAAATTAGGATTAATAGGAAATTGGTAATTGTGAGTGTTAATTTCTTATTACAGTCTCTGAGGGAACAATACTCTACTTACTATTATATTACTTGTTGACCACGTATACTTGTGTACTGTGCGTAATTAGATTTTACCCAACAATTATGTATGGCTCACAGAGGCTTGTTTGGCTATATATCTCAATTTCCCTCTTTTGTTAGGTCAAAAGCAAGCCTTCTCTGCCTGGGCACTAGAGGTCGCGCTGCAGCGCGAAGCCTAAGGCTAATAGTGGTGTTGCAGCGCCACGTTAGCACCAAAAGACCGGAGGTCGTCTTTGCAAAGATGAGTCCAAGAAGGATCGTGAAGCTGCGCTGCGGTGCAAGGTGACGTCGAGCAAGACAGGGTGGTCTTCATTGGCATGAGCTCAAGGCATGGCTCACAGCCATGCGCACCGGTGTATGTAAATTTTTCGTTTTGTCCCCTAAAAGCTAGAAAAGTCCTGTAAAGCCCATGCAATACGTCGGTTAAGAATAATAATACTATAATCATATAAAACTATATAAAATCCACGAAGATCAGGCGACTATTTAAGCCATAAAGTATCCGATTTGCAGGTATAAATCCCACTCATCAACCATCATATGAATTTGTTGGAGCATTTGCAGTAGGAGATGCAATTGTGTCAACTTTCAATTGTTCTTCATCAGCAGAGTGGCTATACTGAGTTTTACCCATTGAACATGTACATTCTTCTTCATTACTAGATTTAACTATTTCCTTCATGGATTTAGTTTCTTCTTCATTGCTGGACTTGCTCTTCGAGGGTTCATTCTTGAGGCTTTCAGTTACCTTCTCATCTTCTGACTCTATGTTCTCTTCTTTGGTAGATAGACTTCCTTGGGAAGCTGTAACAAACTTCTTCATTACCTTTGCTTTCTTCTTGGATGGCCCTTGGAGTAATTTGTTACTCCTTCTTCTTTTTGGGGTTTCTGTAGTTGATGCTAGTTCTTCTCCTGCTCCATGTCTCTTTTTATCAGTGGAGAGACTGCTTGGTGGAGCCTCTATATTCTTCACACTCTTAGATTTCTTCTTTGCTTGAGTGGCTGTTATAGGTACAGAGTCATCAAATTGAGATAGCTTGCTTTCCACCTCTTGTGCCTTTCTCTTCTTTACCGAGACCTTGTTGCTGCTGCCAGAAGTTATTAGCCTCTTGTTTTCTTTAGGACTTTTCTTCCAGTTTTCAAATAGTTGTGGGGACATCACTTTATGAACATTTAGTGGTTCTCCCTCATCATCCTTTATCTTGTTTTTCAGTTTCTTCTTTAGGACAATGCTCAAGAGTCTTCCATGAAAAACCTTTGTGAGGGGTTTATCTGTAGACTTCTTCATCTCAGTCTTTTCCAGCCATTTGGTTAACCAATCAATTATGAGGGCTCCGAATTTCATCTACTACTTCATGACGATTGCAGTCATAACTCTCAATTGCGAGATCATCGACAAGATTATCGTATGCGTGTCCTTTTTAAGAATGCATTTTCCAGTAATCTCAGCCAGAAATTCAAACTCTTCAGGAAACTCCTTTTTCTTCATATCATTCAGATTTACGTTCCTCTTGTAACGCATTAACTTCTTGCCTTCTTTAATGTCAACTTCCACGAGGTTTATCACACCTTGGTCAGGAAACCCTAGACATTGGTTGATGTCTGATGCCCTTATCTTCAGGCTTGCCCCTTTGACCTTTATGGATAGAAGCCCATAATCTATCGATGCATTGGAGTAGAATTGCTTCACTAGCTCTGTATAGACTGGAGTGTTAGCTTCCAAGCATTCAGAAAACCCAGCATTCTTTACAAGCTCAAGTATATCCTTGAACTTCTTTTCTGATCTTTTGAACTTCTTGAAGTCGAGTCGGATTCCGGTTATAACACACCATTCTTCCATTTTGAGGGTTCGAAGTATATGGGTATTTAGTTTCATACCTCTTATGAGAAATAGTTGAATGCGATTTTGGAAAATCTAAAGGTTTAATGGATTCAGGCTTTGAAGAGGATTTTAGGGTTTGAAAAAGGGAGGGAGAGAGGTTCAATAGCTTCTGATAACTATTTGGAGATTTTGAATTTATCTTTATGATAGTTCTTTCTGACTTTGCATAAGCTGTGATGTGTCAACTAGTCATTGGTTGCACGATGCCCAGTAAGAAACTGTAACTCCCTATAAACTGAACAGTTTTTCAGTTTTAATTCTCTTTTAAGAAAATAAGCATTACTGGCGTAGTTTGACCATTGACCTTTTCAGTACGTAGAGTAGCTTGGTGAGGTAGTTATGCACTCTACGATTTTCTTTGTCGACTCAACGATCATCTTCTGAGAGATGCTTCAGTGGATGATTTGACAGTAATTGTAACGCCCCGGAAAATCAAACTTTTTGTAAATACTTTATAATTAATAAAATAATATTATTTGTTATTATTATGTGTTAGTAAGATAAATGTCGTTCTATAACCTAGAAACGTCGGAACGTCGTAGTATTTTAACTACATGAAGGAATCAAAGTGTTTGAATTTCCACGACGAAAATAAAAGCTTTCCGAGAAATTTTCCAAAAAGCATTATTCATCGATATCCGCTCGGGAATTATTTTGAACTTTCGAGAAATATGTAACGTTAAAATATCGAGGTGAGATAGATTATGTAATAATAATTCAAGTATGGAAAACGCAATATTTCGCATGCAGACTTAATTTGAGAACGTTAGGTATTAAAGTCTAATGAAATGAACTTGTGGAATCTGGTATGAAGTGCAAGTCCACTAAGCTTTAAGGGGCAAGCCCAAGTTGTAGGAATGTTTAGCCCAAGAGTTGGTTAATATATGAAGCCAAACTAATTTAATGTAAGCCCAAAGATAAGATAAGAAATTTAAAACCTAAGCCCATGTAATGATCCAATGGGCTAGCTTGATCCATGGGGTAACCCATGGGTGATCTTGGTGCCCAAGCTTTAGATAATTATTGTGGTGACCAAGAAACAAGTGTAATGACCAAGCAAATGTTGTGGTTAGCAAGTAAACTTAGGGATTAAGTAAGTGAATAGTAAGGAGGTTTGTTAAGGAGGTGGGATGTCGTAATGACCAATATACCCTAACTTAGCAAGCCTATAAATAGAGGAGAAGCTTGTTCATTATTTGCTTGTTCAAAATATCCAACAACTTTCCTTATAAAGTAACTTAATTGGTAGAGAGAATAAGCACAAATAAGTCATACTTCCATTATTAGATTTTTAAGAAGGAGGAAGCTAGTCATCAAAGGTAAATGATCCTATGTCATTAGTCTTCCATCTCTACCATAATAGCTTGATAGAGAAGTGATGAACATGTATGCTAAGAACATATAAGAATTGAATAATCAATGGACTTAAGCTGAATAAGTAATGAATAAGTAATTCAAACCTAGATAAGTTATGAACTTATGAAGAACAATGATGAACTTATCATATGTTTACTTTAAGAAGTATCATGATTGATAAGATGTAAGAATGTTGCTTAAAGGACTTAAATCAATAATAAGTCATAAGGAATGAAATCTTGTAAGTTATAATTTGTTAAGTTATGAACTTATGAGGAATAAGCCATAACAAAATTTAAAGATAAGTTGTTGTAATATGTAGGTTGAAATGTTTAGTTAATGAATTGAATCCATTTGGAAGGATGAACAAATCGTTAGTAACAAAGTTTTGCCGGAATTCACACGATTGGATGATAATCGTTGAATTCGTGAAATTCTCGGAATGGAGGTTGGATTTTGTGTTTGAGCTCGGAAATGTTGGTTTGCTATAGAGTCAAGTCTTATTTGACATTATAGAGTCGCGAACTCGAAAATGACTGGATTCCGACTTAGAACGAAGAAACGAGCGTTGAACGTTCACGAACGGTTATCGTTTTTGTTAAAAATGGACTAATAGGTGAATTTTTAGTTAACAAAGTCAAATAGATAAAATTCTTACATGAATATGTAGAGTATACAATTTTTGAACCGTAGGCACTTGAATGAGCCAATTTGGACTAATAACGAAGAAGTTACGAGCCCGGGAGTTTCACAAAAATTGAAAAGTTGTAAAATTTTCTAGTGCATAGAGTGGTGCAGCGCTGGCACAAATTTGAGGCCAAATAGTAGGCTATGCAATAAAGCTGGGCCGGTAAATCTTGTGACTCTTCGGAGTTTAGTATTAAATTGCATAGTAAGAAGAAGGGACTCATGCCATGCAATAAAGTATGGGTTCTCTAGCACTAGTACATGGCGCCGGAGCGCGGCACAGAGAAGGATTTCTAGCGCCGCATTGCCAGACCTAGGGTTTGCATAGGGAGGATTGCTTATGAGGATAAAGAAAGAAAGAAAACTTAATAAACATGACGTAATATTGGTAATACATTGTTAAACCATAAGTATGATCACTTAGGGTTGAAGTAAGTCAATTGCATATGAAAGTAAGAATGACGTAACAGAAAGCCAAAACCAATAATAACAACTCTAATACATAATTAGATTGAGAAGAAGGGTAAGATTCTTTAGGAAATATGTATGTTATTAATGACCTAATGTGCTATGTGATGTTATCATCTACTGTAGAGACCTTAAAGACTTAAAGTGCACATGTTATACTATAGCAGCCGTTAAAGGAAAGTATTCTAACCCTTGTTCCAGTTCAATCTGGAAAAGCTTTGTGATTTATGTATTCTTACGCATGAGTTAATGTTTGATGAAGTCAACGCCAATTCTTTCGGCTAGACTTACGATATGTTGGATTTCTTATAATCTATTAAAGTACTGTCAATGTTTTACCAAACTATGTTGGTGTGATTTTCAAATGAAGACTGAGTATGCTGAATTATTTTGTCGTCAAACGTACACACATTTAATGAATGTAGTGTTGATCAACATAGAGTACTATAGGCTGATCACCTAGACGTGCTCGTAAGCTATGACAGACTTATGGACTTCGTGTCGGGATGTCTTTTTCAATGAACTTATGAAATGCTCATGGTCTTGGACCGGAATTGATGTTTTACTGAATATTGTTGTTGTAAAACGTTTTGAATGAAAAGAAGTGCTATTTTGAATTATCGATAGTACTTCGTAACTATTGTTCAGTTATTGAAGATATACAATTCCTATGTCTCAAGCATGCTATTTTACTAGAATTGTTGTACTTGCTGAGCTAGTTAGGCTCACTCTTGCTTGAACCATATGAATGCAGCTAAGATCGAACTGAACGATGGATCCGGAAAGGATAAAGGGAAGGCTAAGGCGAACCTGTAGATTACCTATGTAATAGTATAGGTTTGTAATGATAATATTTGATATTATGACAAGAACAATTGTAACAGTTATAAAGAACCTGGGAGAATGTTAATATTATTCTGAATATATATAAGACATATTTGTTCTTTTGAGGCATTTCAATTGAATGTTTGTGTGAACTGTAGCGCCGTGTAGCACCATCTGTCGGGTTGGAAGATACCCGGATTTGGGGGTGTCATAGGTTGGTATCAAAGCATTAGGTTATAAAACTTAAGGGAGGGTTTAAACCGTAAGTCATAACCTTAAGAAAACTCAAAGAAAAAAAATGGAAATTAACCTTATAAAAATGCATTTATATGTTATGTGTTTTTATTATTCTATTGACATGTACTATTCGAACTTATTTTTGTTGTGTAGATGTCAGGAGAAAATGGAATGTCTAGAGACGTACAGGTAGTTAGTGAAGGATCGGTTAATTAGATAGAGATTATACTGAACCCCATAGCGGTAGAGCCCGAAGTTGTAGTGGTTGAGTCTGGAGACTCAAAGAGCTTAGACCTTATGTCCGTGTTCGATGGCATGCTAGAAGAAGAGGTGGAGGTAGTGTCCTTCAACCCAGTAGCAATAACAGCAGAGATGGCTCCGGGGGAGTCAATGATGTCACTTTTTTTGTCAGTGTTGGATAGAAACATCCATTATTGTCAGGAGGTTAAGGAGCTAAAAGTTGAGCTCCAGGTTGTCATAGAGGATAAGACAGACGTGGAGTCCATGTGGGAGCAGGAGCATGATGAGAGAATTTTGGCCAAGGACAATGTCCATGAGCTAAAACCGGAGGTCTTTGAGCTCAGGGGTGAGCTAAAGACAAAAAAACAGAAGATAGGGAGAATGTCCTATATTCATAGGAGTTCTCATACGGACTTCCAGCAGAAGGTAGCTGGTTATCCCATAGAGGCAGGGCAGACGCGACATACTATCAGCCGTGATATTATTGCCGGTTTTGCCAAGGAAAATTTTGAAAATGCCTTAAGGCAGATGTAATCTATTAGTAGATAGAGTAGTTTAGTTATGTAAATATTGTGTATCTAGTAGTGACGTAAAACCCTCTTTTGTATAACAAATGATAGTCTTTTGTAAATCCCAATTTTTTTAAAGCAATTGCGAGAAAGTAATGTAATCAGCTTAGGCTGTGTAATGTAACTGATGTAGTATTATACTATAATGAATCAATATAAGCCTCTTTTGAAACATATTAAGTAATGAACGTTTAAGTTATTGTTTAAATTGTGAATAATAACTAACTAACCAAAAATGAATAATAACAAAATGTGTTGTTTATTGTAATAGCAAAATACCGCCAAGAAGAGTACCACGTAATCAAGGCGCTAATATAAATCAACCGGAGGGAGGTCCGGTTAACCCCATGCAGGAATTTGTTAATTTCCTAACCGCATCGTTTAATAGAACTGGTGCTAATATTCTCGTAAATCCTGGAGTAGTACGAGCTACTACGTTTAAGGATTTCAAAAGCATGGGTCCGACAAAGTTCAAAGGAACTACGGACCCTATCGAAGCCCTAACATGGGTGAAGGAAATAGAGAAGACATTTGTGATAGCAAATGTCGACGAGGCCCAGAAGGTTGCCTTTGCAACCTACATGATGAAGGGAGAGGCCAACTTTTGGTGGGAGGCCAATCAGGCTAGGGCCGGGATCGAGAATTTGACGTGGGTGAGGTTCAAGGAGATATTCTTCGAGAACTACTTTCCCACGAGTATGCAAGGAAGGATGGAGATGCGGTTTCTCGAGTTAAAATAAGGGGACATGACGGTTCCCCAATATGCTGCCAAGTTTAATGAACTGGCGAGGTTCGCTCCACACCAAGTGGACACCGAGGTAAGGAAGGCGTGACGGTTTGAGCAGGGCTTGAAACTCTGGCTCTATAATCGCATATCTGTGTTCCAAAGTACTTCCTTTGGAACCATTTTAGAGAAGGCGATAATCGCCGAAGGTGGTAGCGAGGCGTTGAGCCAGTACCACAAAGACAAGAAGAATAAGGGGAAAGTGGATGGGGGAGTGAAGATCGAAGGAGCCAGCGGGAGTGGTGAAGGGTATAAACAGAAGGTGGTTAACTCTGGGAATATTAGAGTAAAGCAAAGAGACCCAAAGAGGAGGATGGAGGCCTGTAAGACCTATGGGAAGACTCACTTAGGAGTCTATCTCAAGGGGAAGGCCGTATACTACAATTATGGACAGGAGGGGCACATTGCGCCTAACTGTCGAAGTCCGAAGAAGAACCATGGATGCTTTGTGTGTGGATCAATTGATCACATGGCAAAGAACTGCCCGAAGAAGGGGACGGACGAGAACAAGGGCACCAATAGCGGTAAGTTAGCTATTGGTGGTCCAAATATGAATGGGTAGTCCGATGGCCTGCATTTTAACATGATGTCCAAGATGCGATGGCATCAGGGGACGTAGTCGCATGTATTATTCCGATCAACGACCTAAATTCTTACGTGTTGTTTAACTCGGGTGCTACTTGTTCGTTTATAGCATGTGATTTTGCGACGATTAGGATTACTTCTCGAAAAGTTGCTAATACGTTTAAATATTAATGTAGCAAATGAAGAGATAATTCATGTTGAAGATATTCATAGGAGTTATTGCGTAGACATACAGGGTTGTAAATTATTAGTAGATTTGAAATCGATAAAGTTAGGAGAATTTGACGTAATTCTCGGAATGGATTGGTTGGTTAACCATGGGCAATTATATATTGTTAAAAGAAAAGCATAAATATTAAAACGTTAACACAACCTCATGTAATATTTTATGGTAATAAATCACTGGGTCGTTTGTGTTGTCTTACGATGACACAAACTAGGAAACTATTGAGGAAGGGGTGTGTAGGTTATATGTGTCATGTTGTCGATACCCAGAGAGTGGGAGCGATCACGGAACAAATACCTATAGTGAGGGAATTCATAGATGTATTTCCAAGTGAATTGCCGGGTCTTCCGCCGGATAGGGAGACTGAGTTCGTGATAGACATTGTGCCAGGAGCGGCACCAGTTTCCAGGGCACCGTATTGTATGGTGCCAGTGGAGATGAAGGAATTGATGGTGCAGTTACAAGAACTGTTGGACAAGAAGTACATTCAACCGAGTGTTTTGCCGTGGGGAGCACCGGTACTGTTTGTCAAGAAGAAGGACGGATCATTATGACTTTTCATCGACTACTGAGAGTTGAACAAGTTAACGATAAAGAATAAGTACCCATTGCCCAGGATCGATGATCTTTTTGATCAGTTGAAAGGGGAAAAGTATTTTTCTAAAATAGATTTAAGGACGGGGTATCATCAGCTGAAGGTTAGGAATGAAGACGTACCGAAGACAGCATTCAGAAATCGTTATGGTCATTACGAATTTCTGGTGATGTCATTTGGGTTAACTAATGCACCAGTTGCATTTATGGATATGATGAACAGAGTGTTCAAATAATATTTGGACAAGTTCGTCGTGGTATTTATCGATGATATTATAGTCTATTCTAAGATGCTAGAAGATCATGCTGAACACCTAAGAATAGTGTTGTAAACACTAAGGGAAGAGAAGTTGTATGCTAAGTTCACTAAGTGTGAATTTTGGTTAGAGAGAGTACAGTTTTTAGGACATGTCATTGACCATGAAGGGATTTCAGTAGATCCAGCAAAGGTGGAAGCCGTGATGAATTGGGAACAACCGAAAATGCCGACTGAGGTGTAGAGTTTCCTAGGGTTAGCGGGTTATTATCGGAGATTCATTCAGAATTTTTTGAAGATAGCTACTCCATTGACTAATTTGACAAGGAAGACGGTGAAATACACGTGGACAAAGAAATGCGAGGACAGTTTTCAAGAATTGATGAAGAGGTTAATTGAAGCGCCTGTTTTGTCATTACCCGATGACACATGAAATTTTATAGTTTATAGAGATGCTTCGCATAGAGGACTTGGTTGCGTGCTCATGCAGCATGGTTGAATATGAGGCAGAAGAGATGGCTGGAGTTGATAAAGGATTACGATTGTGAAATCTTGTATCTCCTTGGGAAAGCCAATGTAGTTGCTGATGCCTTAAGTAGAAAAGGTCGAGAGAAGCTGTCTATGTTAACGGCTCAAACTGAATTAATAACAGAGATGGCTAGGATGAGTTAGAGGTGAGATTGCCGAATGAATCAGGACAGAGACTGTTTGCGACAGAGATACAATCTACCATCGTAGAGAGAGTTAAGGAGGTGCAACTCAAAACTAATGAGTGCGACCAGATGAAGAAGCGGTTAACCAATGAAAAAGATTTAGAATATAGTCTTGATAATGACGGATTATTTTGAAGGAAGAATTTGGTTCCAAATAAGACGGAATTAAAGGAACAAGTTTTAGAAGAGGCTCACAATTCGAGGTACTCGATTCATCCTGGTAGTACTAAGATGTATCAAGACCTTCGACAGAGTTTTTGGTGGCCGAACATGAAGAGAGAAATAGACGAGTATGTGAATAGGTGCTTGACTTGTCAGAAAGTTAAGGCCGAACATCAACCACCAAGTGGCTTATTACAGTCATTGGAGATTCCGGAGTGGAAGTGGGAGCATATCACCATGGACTTTGTGGTGGGACTTCCGACTACTCAGAAGGGGTATGATGCGATTTGGGTAATAGTGGACCGATTGACAAAGTCGGCTCACTTCTTGCCAATTAGAATTAAGTATAACTTAGACCAGTTAGCTAAACTTTATGTTAAGGAAATTATTTCCAGACATGGAGTACCAATTTCGATTGTGTCAGATCATGACCCACGATTCAAGTATAAACTTTTGGAGGAATCTACAAGAACAGTTGGGGACGCAACTAAAGTTGAGTACGACATATCATCCACAAACCGATGGACAGAGTGAGAGGATAATTTAGACGTTAGAAGATATGTTAAGATCTTGTGTCATGGATTTTAAGGGTAGTTGGGATGATCATCTACCACTATAGTAGAGTTTGCGTATAACAACAGTTATCATGCAAGCATAGGTATGCCGCCTTACAAAGCCTTGTACGGAAGAAAATGCAAACCTCCGTTGTATTGGGATGAAGTGGGAGAACGTCGAATGCTAGGACCAGAATTGGTGCAGCAAACAGCAGATATAGTGAAGCTAATACGAATGCGATTGGTAGCAGCTCAAGACAGACAAAGGAAGTTTACAGATTTGCATCAAGTAAATAGGGAATTCGAGGTAGGCTCGTATGTATTTCTAAAGGTATCTCCCTGGAAAGGAAAGATACGCTTTGGAAAGAAGGGAAAGTTAAGTCCCAGGTTTATAGGACAATTTGAGTTATTAGAAAAAGTGGGAGGGGTAGCTTACGTGGTAGCGTTACCTCCAGACCTGGAACGAATACATAACATGTTTCACGTATAAGTATTACGTCCCTATAAGCCTGATTACAAACACGTAATAGAGTATGAGCCGATTCATATTGGGAAGGACTTAACATATGAAGAGATGCCGATTCAAATCATCGATAGAAAAGAGCAAGTTCTACGAAACAAAGTTATACCATCTGTAAAGGTGTTATGGAAGAACCACGATGCCGAAGAAGCAACGTGGGAACTTGAAGAGAAGATGAAGAAGAATTACCCTCATTTGTTTGTATAATTTTTTATTAGCGAGATTATAGGGACAGAATCCTTATAAGGGGGAGAGAGTGTAACGCCCCAGAAAATCAAACTTTTTGTAAATATTTTATAATTAATAAAATAACATTATTTGTTATTATTATGTGTTAGTAAGATGAATGTCGTTCTATAACCTAGAAACGTCGGAACGTCGTAGTATTTTAACTACGTGAAGGAATTAAAGTGTTTGAATTTTCAAGACGAAAATAAAAGCTTTTGAGAAATTTTCCAAAAAACACTATTCACCGATATCCGCTCGGGAATTATTTTTGAACTTTTGAGAAATACATAACGTTAGAATATCGAGGTGATATAGATTATGTAATAATAATTCAAGTACGAAAAACACAATATTTTGAATGCGGACTTAATTTGAGAACGTTAGTTATTAAAGTCTAATGAAATGAACTTGTGAAATCTTGTATGAAGTGCAAGTCCACTAAACTTTAAGGGGCAAGTCCAAGTTGTAGGAATGTTTAGCCCAAGAGTTGGTTAATATGAAGCCAAACTAATTTAATGCAAGCCCAAAGATAAGATAAGCAATTTAAAACCTAAGTCCACTAGCTTGATCCATGGGGCAACCCATGGGTGATCTTGGTGCCCAAGCTTTAGATAATTATTGTGGTGACCAAAAAACAAGTGTAATGACCAAGCAAATATTGTGGTTAGCAAGTAAACTTAGGGATTAAGTAAGTGAATAGTAAGGAGGTTTGTTAAGGAGGTGGGATGTCCTAATGACCAATATTGTAGCATCCCCAAATCCGGGTCCCAAATCACCACGGATCTTGGTATGTTAATTCTATAACTATTACTATTTGCGGAAGATATAAACATAAGTTGTTTATACATTAAACTTTACACAATATTTTCCCCAAGGTCGAGTAACCTTCAAATAAACCCAATTCATTATCCTATCTAACATACAACATTATTATCATACTATACTATTACAATTAAGCTGCACATAAAATCCCAAGCTAAACTTGGCTTTATCCTTTCCTGTATTCGATGTATGCTTCTAAATCTGCAATGTTAAATCACGATATAGCAAGGGTGAGCATAAGATTGCCCAGCAAGTTTAAGTTCAATAATATAACGATATATCATGATTGACAGAATCTGAATAATAAGATGGCTATAATTCAACAATACAATTGTGAACTAGTAGGAACAAACTTTTGACTGAACAAGTATTGAACATGAACAAAAATATCTGAACCGAATGGTAATGAAGGTGATCAGCCTTTCATACCTGACTTATACATGCAATATGTACAGATTACAATTCTACAATGGCAATCATCAATGATTATCCATAAGCATATCTGAATGAAACAACTCTTAGTAGAGTTAAGTAAAAACTTGCCTGAACCGTTGATTACCGCTATGCAATTTATCTAGCTTTGTCTGAAAACCTAATATAAATAATACCGATCTACACATTAGAATAATATCATCACAGTATTTAAAATAACCTAAATACATTTATCACATAACCCTATCAGTCTATTTAGCACATATTTAAGACTCGGTATCAAGTCAAACTATTGCAGTCTGAGTTGAACCCGACATAATTCTAACATTTCGACGGTCTAGTCGGACAATACTCGAGTTTAAATTCAATTAAACTCTGCCTAAACACTTAACAATTATCTTAGATAATTTATTACCAGTCAAATTATTTCTCATAGGCTCATAAAAATTTTCAGATAATTAATATCATTTATCAAAAAATTTCAATCATTAATATCGTATTTATATAATATAAATACCACAATATTCCTTTATCATTAATATTTATTTAATATAAAATATTAATGAAAATCATAACATAATATTATAATAATATTACAAAGTATTTTTTATACTTTAAAATCACTTTTATATTATTTTTAAACAATTAAATACATTATCCGATAATTGCTTTTAATATTAAAATATTAATATTTTCATGACAAAATATCAAAAGTTATATTTTATAACTTAAAATATTTTTCTAACCCTTAAATCATTTTTATATGATTTTTAAAGTATTATTTCTAATTTTCCATAATTTATTTAATATATTTATTAAATAAACTAATTACCATTAATATTAATTAAATGATGAAATTTCTCACAAAATACCAAAAGTCATTAAAAATAACTTAAAATATTTTCTTATACCATAATATCATTTTCATGATTTTCATGATTTAAAACCATTTTTAAATAATTTATTTAATATTATAATTAAATAAAATAAATACCATTTATATTCCAAAAATACTAAATATTTATGAAATATACTCTAAATAATTAAAAACTATTTTTCAGATTTTAAAATAATTTTTCAAAATTTATTTTGTATTTTTAATAATTAAAAAATTATTTTTATCTATTTATTAATTAAAATAATTAATTTTCTAAATAAACTGTCAATAAAGAGCCCTATAGCGACGGACATCTGGCATTATATAGGTGTTCTTGGCTCGTTCTTGAGCCCCGCTTGAAACGCATGTCGAATTAATGTGTGTACCATGTTTGATTTGCCTCTAGATTCATGATATTTAAGTTCTGGGCTGCTTAAGTGTCCATGCCATAGTATAAATGTAAGTCTACAATTAGTGAATGATTACATGACCAAAAAATAACAGATCCGTGAGATAAATGCCTTACAAAGTCATGTCAGACACTGTTCTTCATTTCTGGGTTTTCCAGAAATGAAGAACAGTCCAAGTGTCTTCCTTTTAATCCTTGTAACTTGCAGACTATGTATTATTTGTGTGATCTAAAGGTTCTTATTTGTAGTGGAGATGTCAGTGAACAATTATATAACAACATAGAATCGTATTATCATCACAACAAGAAGATCAACGCTGGTCAAAGTCTGACAGAAAACTCGGCTGATGAAGATCTGGGTTTTCCAGAAAATGATTTCGTGACTGAGCAGTCAACTTTGACCGTTCATTAAATAAATCTTGTTTGTTTTTTAAGTGAAATAAAGGAACCAATATGTAGTACCTAGACCATATTACAGCATAGATATATTAACACCATCAAAGCATCAAATACAAGCCAGATCTGGGCTCATGAATATCTTGTCAGAGCGATCTGGGAAAAATCTGGGTTACCCAGATTTGTTCTTCAGGCAGATTGGTCAACGTAGGTTTGACCGAGATTAATTGTCATTATGGTCATGATCTAAGTAATATAAAAGCATAGATGTAAAGTTCTCATGTCAGGTTACAACCACAAAACAATAACTTGATCAAACTCTTTAAATACAGCAAGATCTAGGGTCATGAATATTACTGTCAGAAATTCTGGAAATTTCTTGGCTGCCCAGAAAATAGTTTGGTGCTTGGTCAACGCCTTTTGACCGATCATATCTTCTAATATACTCATGATCTCAGCTTGATTCAAGTCTCAGATCAAAGACCTAACAACAAAGAACAGATAAATAACATTAAATGCACTAAAGCATTAACAAGTAAAGATCTAGGGCCTCTGACATATGGCTGTCAGGCCATATTTTACAAGTTTTCCAGATTTTTAAAATCCTTAGATTCGAGCATCTAGATGTTATGGATCCATGATCCAACAACCCAGATCTCTAAAAGGCACCTTATAACACATATCTAGCTAATCATTAACAACACTTAACATCAAATCAAAGATTTTCAAAATTAGGGTTTTTACCACTTTCTAGCTTGATCTTTGATTCCGATCTTCATGATCTGATCATGGCTGGCTAAGGATCAATTTAGGGACTGAATCACTAATTAACCTCGTGGTTCTAGAGAGAGAAGGAGTTGGTTGAGAGTTAGAACACAAAATGAAGCTAAATAACAACTTTCTCTCTCTTCAATTATTTATAAAATTGAATGTAATTGAAATGGCTGATATGGGGCTAATATTGGCTGAATTCAGTCATATAGGGTAGCTAGATTTGGTCAATCACCCAATATCTTGGCAAGATTCTCATGTCTCCTCCAATAATGCACAAAGGGCATTTTAGACATTTTAATTTTTTTATTTTGTTCTTAACGGCATATTAGTAAATTGTCCAAACCTTTAGGGTTTAGGATTTAACCCTTAGGGTTTAGGGTTTAACCCTAACATATTTGAAATTAAATTTCTAGGATTTCCAAATTTAAATTTTCAAAATAGAAAATTAATATTTCTAAATTATAATTAGGATTTTCTAATTATATTAAAATATACTAATCATTATTCGAGCTTGTTAATTAGGATTAATATTTTCTAATTAAAATTACTAATTTAGCAATTAGGTTTCATGATCATGTATTAGGGTTTATAACCCAGGAATTAGGGTTTCTGAATTATTTAGAAAATCTAATTAATCATTAGGGTTATCCCTAATTAGGTTTGTAATAAAAATACATAAACCTTATACATAGCATTTAAATTTCCAAATTAGGATTTTAATATCCGAATTAAGGTTTCAAATTCTTGGAACTGAAATTAGGGTTTCCAGAACCGGTTTCTAGGGTTTCTTATCAGTCATTAGGGTTTTCTAACTGAATGTTGACGTTCTTAATATAATATTTGGGTTTGCCACTGATATAGTTTATCTGGTCAACCCGTGACCCTTAACCATATACTGTACAACATATACAACCATATACACAGAACATAATTACGTATATCCTTAATCCTGAATAATTCACCACAAAGATTTTTAAATCCAAATTTTTTTTTTCAGAAATGTCAAATCCATACACTTATTTTCTGTCTAGGTTTATTATTTAACCTTTATTCAATAATTTAAGATTTAAATAATTTTTCTAAATTCTTGGGTCGTCACAAATATACCCTAACTTAGCAAGCCTACAAATAGAGGAGAAGCTTGTTCATTATTTGCTTATTCAAAATATCCAACAACTTTCCTTATAAAGAAACTTAATTGGTAGAGAGAATAAGCACAAATAAGTCACACTTCCATTATTAGATTTTCAAGAAGGAGGAAGCTAGTCATAAAAGGTAAATGATCCTATATCATTAGTCTTCTATCTCTACCATAATAGCTTGATAGAGAAGTGATGAACATGTATGTTAAGAACATATAAGAATTGAATAATCAATGGATTTAAGCCGAATAAGTAATAGATAAGTAATTCAAACCTAGATAAGTTATGAACTTATGAAGAACAATGATGAACTTGTCAAATGTTTATTGTAAGAAGTTAGCATGATTGATAAGATGTAAGAATGTTGCTTAAAGGACTTAAATCAATAATAAGTCATAAGGAATGAAATCTTGTAAGTTATAATTTGTTAAGTTATGAAATTATGAAGAATAAGCCATAACAAAATTTAAAGATAAGTTGTTGTAATATATAGGTTGAGATGTCTAGTTAATGAATAGAATCCATTTGGAATGATGAACAAATCGTTAGTAACGAAGTTTTGCTGGAATTCACACGATTGGACGATAATCGTCGAATTCGTGAAATTCTCGGAATGGAGGTCGAATTTTGTGTTTGAGCTTGAAAATGTTGGTTTGCTATGGAGTCAAGTCTTATTTGGCATTATAGAGTTGCGGACTCGAAAATGACCGGATTCCGACGTAGAACGAAGAAACGAGCGTTGAACGTTCACGGACGGTTATTATTTTTGTTAAATATGGACTAATAGGTAAATTTTTAGTTAACGAAGTTGAATAGATAAAATTCTTGCATGAACATGTAGAGTATGTAATTTGTGAACCGTAGTGTCTTGAACGAGCCAATTCGGACTTATAACGAAAAAGTTACGAGCCCAGGAGTTTCACAAAAATTAAAAAAGTCAGAAAATTTTCCGTAAATGCAGTGTTGGCGCCATGCATGCCACCCAAGGCCAAAATAGGTGAAACTGCAAATAAAGCTGGCTCGGGAAATGTTGTGACCCATCGAGTCGTATTTATAACGAAGAGAGACTCATGACAAAGACCGAAAAGTGTTCTTCTCTAGCACTAGTACATGGCACAATGCAGTCAAGACATAGAGAAGAGGATTTCGCGCGCCAGTAGCGCCTGCACCTATGGTTTGCATAGGGAGGATTGCTTATGAGGATAAAGAAAGAAAGAAAACTTAATAAACATGAAGTAATATTGGTAATACATTATTAAACCTTAAGGATGATCACTTAGGGTTGAAGTAAGTTAATTGCATATGAAAGTACGAATGACGTAACAGAAAGCCGGAACCAATAATAACAAATCTAATACATAATTAGATTGAGAAGAAGGGTAAGATTCTTTAGGAGCTATGTATGTTATTCATGACCTAATGTGCTATGTGATGTTATCATCTACTGTAGAGACCTTAAAGACTTAAAGTGCACGTGTTATACTGTAGAAGACACTAAAGGCAAGTATTCTAACCCTTGTTCCAGTTCAATCTGGACAAGTTTTGTGATTCATGTATTCTTACACATGAGTTAATGTTTGATGAAGTCAACGCCAATTCTTTCGGCTAGACTTACGATATGTTGGATTTCTTATAATTTATTAAAGTACTGTCAATGTTTTACCAAGCTATGTTGGTTTGATTTTCAAATGAAGACTGAGTATGCTAAATTATTTTGTCATCAAATGACAGGCACGTGAGGTTGCCACAACTTAAACGTACAAATGTTTAATGAATGTAATATTGATCAACATAGAGTACTATAGGTTGATCACCTAGACGTGCTCGTAAGCTATGCCAGACTTACGGACTTCGTGTCGGGATGTCCTTTTCAAAGAACTTATGAAATGCTCATGGTCTTGGACCGGAATTGATGTTTTACTGAATATTATTGTTGTAAAATGTTTTGAATTAAAAGAAGTGCTATTTTGAATTATCGATAGTACTTCTTAACTATTATTCAGTTATTGAAGATATACAATTCCTATGTCTTAAGCATGCTATTTTACTAGAATTGTTGTACTTGCTGAGCTAGTTAGGCTCACTCTTGCTTAAACCATATGAATGCTGCTAAGATCGAATGGACCGATGGATCCGGCAAGGATAAAGGGAAAGCTAAGGCGAACCCGTAGATTACCTACTTAATAGTATAGGTTTGTAATGATAATATTTGATATTATGACAAGAACAATTGTAATGGTTATAAAGAACCTGGGAGAATGTTAATATTATTTTGAATATATATAAGACATATTCGTTCTTTTGAGGAATTTCAAAAATTTTTTGTGTGAACTGTAGCACCGTGTAGCACCATCTGTCGGGTTGGAAGATGCCCGAATTTGGGGGCGTCACAGTAATTCTCATCTTGAAGTTGCATGGCTTAACCACTGATGTACTCCGAGATAGTCCGAGCACTGAAATTCTGAGGTAAATTTGCAGGGCATATTCCTAAACTGTATTCAAACTTATCTCCACACGATCTGAATAGTTGGGCATGCGTCTAGTTCTTCTGAGCTCCCCATGAGCTAGTGTATCCTTTGGGAAGACTGCGATCGTCGAGGCTGCTCTATGATCGTTGAGGTTGCACTACGATCGTCAAGTTCATTTCAGAATCTACTCTACGAATGTTATCTGTTCTGGTCCTTGAGATGAACTTGACTAAGCATTCCTTCTGGGTTAAGGTAGCTCAGGAAGGGCCAGCCTCTTAGAGTGAACTAAGGGTCATGTTTATCCCTGAGGCGCTTTCCAGATGAAGAGCTTTAGACTTTATTAGTACTGATATCTCATTTTGATCTTTTCTGTGACACCCCCAATTCCAGGTACTTTATTCCCATAGGATTTGGTGTTCACTTGATCAAACATTCATTTCTAACTACCCAATTATAATATAATTGAATAATAAAAACCTGCCCATACAGGATTAAACTTAAATAAAAATCTCCCAGGTTATCTAACCTTTAATTACAAACATTCAAATGCGGAAAATTAAATAAACTTCATTACAATCTTTACACCAAAGTCTGAAAATAAACTATCAAAACTATTACAAGTCTTCAGTATTTATTCATCTTTCCTTTTCCCTTACTGGTGCTAGGTACGTCACCCGTTTCAACTTTAGCTGTAAGAAACTTTACAGGCAAGAGTGAGCAAACAAGGCCCACTTGAAATAACAATAAGTAAATCTTTAAACTTTCACATCAATTGCCAATATTAGGCTCAATAGAACTGAACAATATATTCTATTAACTTTTCTGAAAATTATAACATTCACTGAGGGTCTAATGACCACGAATCATGTCCACAGTTATAAGTAATCTTTCAACTTTAACTTTAACAGTCATAAGACTATAAGGACTCCACGTACTTAGGGGGATAAACCCTTCGTACAATGTATTATGCACAACCATTTCAACACTAAGCGTAAACCTCTATTAAAAGAGTTGTTCATCTCAGTATTTAGAGTACAAGTCCGCACCAAAGGAAGTTTGGTTTGGATAAGCTTTCAAGATAATTTGGAATTCAACGAACATCAACTAAGGAGTAGTTGAATAAGACCAATAACACTATACTATAGAATAATCGTGATTGAATCAATTATAGTAAACTAAAGTCATGCATTAGGAATAATCTAATAACATATAATTTGAATAACTATAGCATACCTTGCTTGAACAACACTAAGCCAAGGTTAATTAGAATTGAATAATAAGCATGCATAGCATATATAGTTGTGCATGCTAAACCACAAGTTAAATACAAGAATAACTTGCTCCAAATAACTTACATCATTATATTATAATCGAATTGAAAATAGTAATTGAATTAACAAGATAATAGATTAGAAAACTTGTATCGTCATGAGTAACTAGATACAATGACTTACTCAATAATAGGAAATCTAGCTCTACGAAAGTGTAGAAGTAGCAACTTACAACAATTGTAATTGAATTTGAAAACAATAATGTATCAAATGAAATTAAACTCGCACAATGAAGTTTTGAGTTAGAGAACTTGCCTTTAGCACAAGCTAAACCTTACAACTTGAATCAATACCCTATACATATGTCATCATGACATAATTAGTCATTACCAACATTTTATATCTATATAAACAAAATATATACATCATGTAGGTTAAATTACCAATTCACATAATCAAACTACGTTAATACTAATTAACTCTTGATAAAATGCTCATTCATAGTTTAATACTACTGAAATCATCATTTAACATTCATATTATTAACACATAACATTTATTTTCAAAATTTGTATACTTAAACAAAAGCTGCGTAACATTTCTACTAACTCATACTTGTTTCACAGCTTTACATCAGTGGTGGCGCCATTGTGAAGTGAAGGCCACACATGAAAGTTACTGAGCCATTGATTGGTATTGTGGTATGGCGTCATGTCATGCGTGAGATTTATCTTCTTTGGGCATCATCTGCGGCGCCAGAGTCCAAAACTCGGCGACCAAGCTCGGCAACAACATGAATAAAAGCCAATTTGGCCTACAAGCTCGAATATAATAGACTAATTAACATGTAATACACATATAGACTTCATATAAACATATTGTGAAGACTTCTAACATATTTCTACTCATAAAATAACATAAACATCAAATTTATAGCACCCAATTTCAATGTTTTTGGCAAAAACTCCATTATTAACATTTTTTAATGAAAATCAACACTGTGATTTTGTTTTTCAATCAAAACAGAAATTTCAAAACATCATAGTTATGATTATACATACTCTATCAATTTTCCATAATCAATTTATCAATTTAACAACTAATTAAACCTTAATTTCTATTTTAAATTAAGCCATATTCATATATATTTTTATGTAAACACTGTAATATGATTTTCTTCACAAAACACATACATACATGAACTAGTTTCTCTATAATCATATATATAAACTCATGTAATCATCTTATAATCAATAATTTATCATATAACCATAAACACCATTAATTTATCTTTTATAAAATTTCACAGAGAACTTTTTGGGAAGAGGTAAACTAAAATTTTAAAGAAAAGGTTAAGCTCCTACATTTGATTAAGAAGATGATGGCTACTATTGATTATCAAACTTCTTTTCTCCAATTCCTTTCTCAAACCTGTTAGGATTTCTCTCAAATTCTCTCTAGTTTTCTTCTACTTCTTCTTCTCTTTTTCTTCAACTGAGTTCTTTCTTCTCTCTAACACACGTACTAGAAAATATAATGTATATAGTAATAATATATATTAATTATATAATATAACTCTAGATATCAGTTATGTAAGTTTTGAAATTTAAAAGCCATAAGGCTTGTTTGGCTAATCTTAATAAAATAACCCATTAATCCTTATGCCTTGTTTGGTAAAACACAATTAGATAAAAGACTTAATAGGAATTAGGCCTTGTTTGGCAAAACTGAATTAAACTCCCTTAATTTATTTTAGTAACTCCTTTATAGCAAGGTTATTTGTCACACTTCTATTTAATTAAATAATCAATTTAATCAATTTAAATACTAATCTATTAAATTACTTTAACACATAAATTATTATCACAAAACTATAATTTCTTTATAATTATAATTTTATTTAATCCAAATAACACCTTGTTTTAATCACAAATTCCAATTAAAATATTTTAATTCATTTAATCATTATTAGCTCCCTAACTTAATTATTAAATTAAATTAGTATATAACCTCATAACAATTAATTTTCTTAGCTCCTTAATTATTTATTCAACAAATAATTAACTAAATCACATCAACTCAAATTGCCATTAAATACTTATATAATTCAATAAATATTTAATATTACAAATAAATATTTAATATTTAATATTTAATTATTTATTCAACAAATAATTAACTAAACCACATCAACTCAAATTGAACAATTATTTATTCAACAATTAATCATATCTACTAAATACTTATATAAATTAATAAATTTTTAATATTACACTTTAAAATTCTGGAATGTTACATCATTCTCTCCTTACAAGGATTCTGTCCTCAG
Source organism: Panax quinquefolius (assembly GCA_020205615.1). Lineage (NCBI taxonomy): Eukaryota > Viridiplantae > Streptophyta > Magnoliopsida > Apiales > Araliaceae > Panax > Panax quinquefolius. The sequence continues at coordinate 20,950,701 of CM035166.1, forward strand.
AATCACAACTCAAACAAATCATTCTTTACATTCTTCCTTACTTACAAAGATTCTGTCCCCAGAATCGAAGACACAGATTAAACAAATAACTCAGGGTACTCTTTCAACATTTTCTCTTCGAGTTCCCACGTAGCTTCTTCAAATATTGTGGTTCCTCCATATCACCTTCACGGTAAGGTATCACTTTATTCCTGAGCACTTGTTCTTTCCTGTCAACTATCTGGATAGGAACCTCTTCATAAGACAAATCTTTCTCAAACTGCAACGGTTCATACTCGATCACATGTTTGTAGTCGGGTTTATATGGTCGTAACATCGAAATGTGAAAAACATTATGAATGTTTTCTAACTCTGGAGGTAGAGCTACCTCGTAAGTCACTTCTCCCACTCTACGCAGCACTTCAAAGGGTCCAATAAACCTCAGGCTTAGCTTTCCCTTTTTACCGAAACGAATTTTCCCTTTTCAAGGAGAAACTTTTAGGAATATAAAAGTTCCTACGTCGAATACACGATCTTGTCTGTGTTGATCAGCATACGTTTTCTGTTTATCTTGGGCTGCTACTAATCTTGTCCTGATAATTTTGATAATGTCAGCAGTTTTTTGTACTAGTTCCGGTCGTAGCAGTTGACGTTCACCGACTTCATCCCAGCACAGTGGAGTTCTGCACTTTCTGCCGTACAATGCCTCGTAAGGTGGCATACCGATGCTCGCGTGATAACTATTGTTGTAAGAAAATTCCACCAACGGTAATTGTTCTTCCCAGCTTCCTTTAAAGTCCATGACACATGCTCTCAAAGATATCTTCCAATGTCTCGAATTGTTCGCTCGCTTGGGCCATCTGTTTTGTGGATGATAAGCCGTACTCATTCGCAATCGTGTCCCCATGCATTCTTAGTAGTCTCTTCCGTAAATTTGACGTGATTCATGGATCTCTATCGGACACAATTGATAATCGCACTCCATGCCTCAAACGATCTTTTAATGTACAATCTTGCCAACATATCAAGATTGAATCTAATTTTTATTGTTAAAAAGTGCGCTAACTTCGTCAGTCTGTCCACTATCACCCAAATTACATTGCATCCTCTCTGAGTAGTTGGAAGACCCACCACAAAATCCATCGTGATGTGTTCCCACTTCCATTCCGGTATTTCCAATGGTTGAAGTAACTCATTGGGGTCTTTGATGTTCGACTTTTACTTTTGACATGTCAAGCATTTCACTACGATTCTCGCAACGTCCCTTTTCATATTCGCCACCAAAAATGTCGCCAAGAAATCTTGATACATTTTCATGCTTCCTGGATGAATTGAATATTTTGAGCTATGAGCTTCGGTCAAAATTTCTTCTTTCAGCTCTGGTGTTGCTGGAACCCAGATTCTTCCCTCAAACCATAGTAGTCCTTCGGTGTCGATCTTGTATTTTACATCACTACCCTCAATCAGATTCTCTTTGATTTTCCCACACTCTTCATCTTGTAGTTGAGCATTCTTCACTTTGTCCACTAAAGTTGGACCAGCTTCTATCTAGAATAGTTGTTCGTCAGATTCTTTTGGAAATTTAATTTTCAACTCCAGTTTTGTCATTGCTGAAATGAGCTCCTCCTGAGTTGTTATCAGCATCAACTTCTCCTGACCTTTCCTGCTTAAAGCATCTGCCACCACATTCGCTTTGCCCGGATGGTAAAAGATTTCACAATCATAATCTTTTATCAATTCCATCCACCTTCTTTGACGCATGTTCAAATCCTTCTGAGTGAAAATATACTTCAGACTTTTGTGGTCCGTAGATCTCACATTTCTCCATAAAAGATAGTGTCTCCATATCTTCAGAGCAAATACAATCAGTGAGCTAATTCCAAATCATGAGTCTGGATACCCTTTCTCATAATCCTTCATTTGTCTTGATGCATACGCAATAACTTTGTCGCTCGCATAAGAACACAACCCAACCCTTTGTGCGAGGCATCACTATACACCACAAAATTTCTGTATTATCCGGTAATGTCAACACAAAAAGCCATACTTAACCTTTTCTTCAAATCTTGAAACTCTCTTCACACTTCTCCGTCCAAACAAATATTACAGCTTTCCTTGTCAAATTTGTTAGCGGAGTGGCTATTTTAGAAAAATCTTGAATAAATCTTCTATAATAACCGGCCAGTCCCAAGAAACTCCTCACTTCTGACGGTGTTCTTGGTTGTTCCCAATTGATTACAGCTTCTACTTTTGATGGATTCACTGAAATCCCATCCTTGTCAATAACATGACCCAAAAATTGTACACGGTCGAGCCAAAATTCGCACTTAGAGAATTTTGCATACAACTTTTCATTTCTTAGTGTTTCCAATGTCAAACGTAAGTGTTCCACGTGTTCTTCTTGAGTCTTGGAATACACTAGAATGTCGTCAATAAATACCACTACAAACTTGTCTAAGAATTGTTTAAACACCCTGTTCATCAAATCCATGAACACAGCAGGGGCATTTGTTAAACCAAAAGACATCACCAGAAACTCGTAATGTCCGTTCCGAGTTCTAAATGTCGTTCTAGGTATATCTTCCTTTCTTACCTTCAATTGGTGATACCCACTTCTTAAATCAATTTTTGAGAAATAATTAGCACCCTTCAGCTGATCAAACAAGTCATCTATTCTAGGCAACGGATACCTATTCTTAATAGTGACTTTGTTTAACTATTATAATCAATGCAAAGACGAATTGTTCCGTCGTTCTTCTTCACGAATAAAACTGGCGCTCCCCACGGCGATACGCTTGGTTGAATATATTTCTTGTCCAGCAACTCTTGCAACTGTACCATCAGTTCCTTCATTTCTACCAGATCCATTCTGTACGGGGCCTTCGATATCGGTGCTGTTCCCGACGCTAAGTCGATCATGAACTCTATTTCTCTATCAGACGAAAGTCCTGACAAATCCTCTGGAAACACGTCTTCGAATTCCCTCACTACTGGTATTTCTTCTAGTTTTACATCTTTCTTCTGAGTATCGACTATGTAAGCTAAATAGCCCACACAACCTTGACTCAACAATTTCTTGGCCTGCATAGTCGTCAGACATTTCATTTGTCTAGTCGACTTGCTACCATGAAATACTACCTTTGATTTGAGTCATAAGGTTTACACTTCTTTTGGCGATCAATTACTGCTTACAGTATTTGAATAACCAATCCATTCCTAAAATTACATCAAATTCCCCGAGTCTAATCAGAATCAAATCTACCAACAAGATATTATCCTTAATGTTCACCCTACAGTTCTTGTATACGAATCTAACAGGGATTACTTCCTTATTCGCAATTTCTATGTTCAAAGGAAAATTCAGTTCTTCTCTAGGCAATTCTAACCTCTTAGCAAATTCATCAGATATAAACGAACAAGTAGCACCCGAATCAAATAATACACAAGTATTTATATCATTGATTGGGATAATACCTGACACCACATCTTTTGATTGCACAGCATCTTGCACAGTCATGTTGAAGGATCAAGCTGTGGGTTTGTTTGATGCTGCAGGTCCTGCAATGGTCCATGTACCTCCATTGTTACCTCTATTGCTTCTGGTTGTCACTCCGTCCTTCTTCTTAGGGCATTCACGAGCAAAGTGATCCTTGGATTCGCACGTGAAACATACATTCTTCTTCAGTTGAGTGCAACTTGGGGCGATGTGACCCTCTTGGCCATAATTGAAGCATACTCGCTTCCCCATCAAGCATGCACCCTTATGGAATTTCTCGCATGTCACACATGCTTCAAACTTTTTGTTTTGCTGGTTACCCTAATGGTTTCCAGCACCCATGTTCCCATTTCACTTCCTCTTCAAGCTGTTGTTGCTGGTGTTGTTGTTGTTTCCACCGTTACCACCTCCATTCTTAATCTCATTCTCATTTTTCTTCTTCTTTTGTTCCTGATTGAACTTTGTCACTGCCTCACCTCCACCTTCAGTGAGTACTGCCTTCTCCATCACAGCTGTAAACGTCTTCAACTAGAACAGGGAAACCCTACTGTACAGCCAGGGCTTCAGTCCCTGTTCAAATCTCTTTGCCTTACGCTCGTCTGTGCTGACTTGATATGGCATAAACCTCGCCAATTCATTGAATTTCACGGCATACTTAGATACCGTCATCGTTCCCTGCTTTAATTCCAGAAACTGCACTTCTAGCTGACTCTTCGAACTCTCTGGAAAATAGGTCTTGAAGAACAAATCCTTGAACTTGTCCCAGGTCATCACTCCTGGCCCTTCACGAGTTTTATTGGCCTGCCACCAATAAATAGCTTCCGCTTTCAACATAAAAGTTGCGAAAGCAGTCTTCTGATCATCCCCTATCCTAGCGACATCGAACACCTTTTCTATCTCCATAATCCAGGTCTGTGCTTCGACTAGATTCATAGACCCACGAAATTTAGGTGGTCCAACCTCCTTGAAATCCTTAAACGTTGTACCATGGTTTTGTGGTTGATTCTGCAATGCTCCTGTCAGTAGTGTCACTAGTTGTTGAACGGGGTTACCGTCAACATTGTCGTTATTGGTAGTTCTCTCATTGTTTCTCTGCCGGGGTGGTTCACATCTGGGAGGCATTTTCTATTAAAACAAAACATCTATTAGACTATTACTCAGCTTCTGTAAGTATTTTCTAATTAACTTGCCTCCATAAAAGAAATAACCACATAACACACAACACTTTGAATAAAGTAACAACTTTTATTTATTCAAAACCTTTTTGGAAAACATAAAACAACAGCATCACTGCTATCTACATTACTTTCCTGAACTACAAAAGTTTCAGGACAACATCATAGTCATATCCTGTAGATTACATAACACTTGGGATTTATAATTTATTTAACCCTTCACTCATCGTACAACAGCTACGATGTTCTATTAAGATACTTCTTAGCCCTATCACATTCTTCCCCATGAATCGAAACATTGTTCTACGATCTTACACGAATGATGGCAGCGTCTCTAACTGAATCGGATATCCCATGACCCGATCTTGAGCTCGATTAATTGCGGTGTTAAATACTTTATCCATCTCTTCCATCTTCATCCTCTTTGCTTGCGTGTTTCTTGCTGCTAATCTGGTTCGTTGAAAAGCTTCCTCGTAAGCATCTTCAGCTCTTGTCCTCTTAGCAGCTTCTTCTCTTAACTTGTTCTTCAGTTCAGCGACCACTTCGATCAGTTGTTCTTTCTCTCCTTCAGTCTGTACTAGTTTCTCCTCGACATTTGTTAGTCGTTCTTCACGATCCTAGATCTCACCGTCTTTTTGTGTCATTGCAGTCTTTTGTTCAGCTACTATCTCCTGCAACTCCTCAACTGTATCCTGAAGTTCCACGTTACAGTCATGCACCTCATCGTATATACAGCCTGCTATCGAGTTAAGTGGAATCCTTTCCTCCTCGTCCTCATCATCCTCATCCTCCTGTGGTAACTCAACGGGATCCTCCTTGTCTGTCTCCACATCATCATCCTCATCTTCAACTACTGTGACCAACGAGACTGACTCCCGTGGCAGTAGTTGTTCCCAAACTACCTGAATGTCGTGAGGCTCCTCCTCTATAGGCACTTGAGGTCCCTCCTCCCTAGCCTAACTGGATTCTCCGACATTAGTCATCATGACAACAAAGTTTTAAAGTTTTAATTATTAATCATTACTACTCGACACTCACGAGTACATAAACTATAAACACATAAGCACATAAGTGTTTTACTACTTCTTTCTTAAAACTCGATAAGAGTTATCTCCACTATCTTTTCGAAGGATACTTCCTAAAGCTTTCCCCCCACCTAAGGTTCATAACCTAAAGCTTTGATACCAACTTGTGACACCCCCAAATCCAGGCACTTTATTCCCATAGGATTTGGTGTTCACTTGATCAAACATTCATTTCTAACTACCCAATTATAATACAATTGGATAATAAAAACCTGCCCATACAGGATTAAACTTAAATAAAAATCTCCCAGGTTATCTAACCTTTAATTACAAACATTCAAATGCGGAAAATTAAATAAACTTCATTACAATCTTTAAACCAAAGTCTGAAAATAAACTATCAAAACTATTACAAGTCTTCAGTATTTATTCATCTTTCCTTTTCCCTTACTGGTGCTAGGTACGTCACCCATTTCAACTTTAGCTATAAGAAATTTTACAGGCAAGAGTGAGCAAACAAGGCCCACTTGAAATAACAATAAGTAAATCTTTAAACTTTCACATCAATTGCCAATATTAGGCTCAATAGAACTGAACAATATATTCTATTAACTTTTCTGAAAATTATAACATTCACTGAGGGTCTAATGACCACGAATCATGTCCACAGTTATAAGTAATCTTTCAACTTTAACTTTAACAGTCATAAGACTATAAGGACTCCACGTACTTAGGGGGATAAACCCTTCGTACAATGTATTATGCACAACCATTTCAACAATAAGCGTAAACCTCTATTAAAAGAGTAGTTCATCTCAGTATTTACAGTACAAGTCCGCACCAAAGGAAGTTTGGTTTGGATAATCGTGATTGAATCAATTATAGTAAACTAAAGTCATGCATTAGGAATAATCTAATAACATATAATTTGAATAACTATAGCATACCTTGCTTGAACAACACTAAGCCAAGGTTAATTAGAATTGAATAATAAGCATGCATAGCATATATAGTTGTGCATGCTAAACCACAAGTTAAATACAAGAATAACTTGCTCCAAATAACTTACATCATTATATTGTAATCGAATTGAAAACAGTAATTGAATTAACAAGATAATAGATTAGAAAACTTGTATCGTCATGAGTAACTCGATACAATAACTTACTCAATAATAGGCAATCTTGTAAGACCCCGAATTTTATGAAATAAAAGTATTCAATTTTTCTATTCAGTAAATGGTTAAATTGATAAAAGTTAAAGTTAAGGGTGATATATGAATTTTTTTTTCAAAATACGCAAGGGGGGTATAAAGTATTCATTATTGTCGGGAATATTCGTTTGGTCGTGGAATATTCTTTCTGTCTTGGGAATATTCGTATGCGACGACGACTATTTATGGGCCCTATAATGTAATAATAAGCTGATGGATGAAGAAAACGACAAAATTAAGTTTTTATAAATAACTGGCGTAGTTATTACTGAGTTAAGATCCGTTGGAATACCGGTGGTTAAAATACGATGTCTGGCGTGGTTGCACAAAGAAGTACACGGTATTGCATGCATATTGTTGAATTATTGATCCTTACGTAAGAAGGCACTACTCAATAATTTTCACGATGAGTTACCGCTCAATATTTTATTTTATTGATTCAATAATTGCTGCGTTGATATTTTATATTATTGTTGTTCAATAATTGTCACCGCACATTATCTCCATTATCGATCAATAATTCATATTATTTAAATAATATTATTAGATAGCATTATTGGCAATGTCTAGAAAGTTCATCAAGGAGAGTTTTGGTCACCTAATTGCTACCATGATGAAGAGAGAAATTCTTATTGAAAGCCCCTCTTCCTCGAACTACCTGGTTGTCATAAATGTGATTACAGTAATATTATTTGTGAATAATTAATTATTGATTCATATGATAAGAAAATATTTATTTGATGTGGATATAAATGATGGATTTATTTATGTGGTTATAAGTGAAGGAATTAATGATGAGGTGTTTTATCGGATTTGTCGAAATGGAGAACAAAATATGGGATTTTCGTAAAAATTAGTTTATTACTTGATTTTGTAAAATCCATAACTCTTTAATGTATAATGAGTTAAGAGATGAGCCATATATCAAAAGAAAGCCCTAGAAGTAAGCTAATCTGTAGAAATTTGAATCACCCATAAATTCTTTGTAGATATTTCGTGGTGAAATTTTGAATGAAATCGTCCGAAGGACTAATAGTCCAAAAAATCGGTGTTCTTCACTATATATTATCGTGAGTTATAAATTTTGATCCGACCGTTGGATCGTTGTAATTTTTGGATATGTTATACATACATAAGTTGAGTATATGTGCACAAATTTTGAACCGTTAAAAAGAACGAATGATTTGTTATGAATTTTAAGAGGTGACCGATTCGGAAATTAGGTTTATAATTGATTTTGGTGGAAAATTCTAGAATTGAGTGGGCCCCACTTGTGGTTGGTGAAGAAATGTGCTGAATTTTATTTTAAATGTGGTGGGTGGCAATAGTAGCGAGTGTAAAGCCATCGTAGCAGTCAAGTCTGCTTCACAAGCTAACATTTTCCTATAAATAGAGGACTAAGTTAGAATTGAAAATCACACCGTAGAAACAAGTTTTCTCTTTCTCTCTCTATATTATCGAGCGTATTCTTGTGAGTATTTTGAGTATACTTTGAGTATTGCTATCTGATTGCAAGTCCAAGTTATAGCCTATATCCTGTGTTTCAACTAAAATCTTGTCTTTCGAGGTAAGGGATGTTATTTTCTTCTCAAATGATATTATTTCTTCAATATCATTATCTTTGAAATATTGGTTGGAATTTTTATCAAATTTGGAACTTTTTCATGTCGGGTTACTATTCATGAGTTACTATTCACGAGTTACTATTCACGAGTTACTATTCACGAGTACTATTCATGAAGCGTGAAGATGTTTTTTATGGAATTTCTATCTTTTGGTGTTTGAGTTACTATTCACGATATACGGCCTTATTCACGATACTCTGACTATTATTCACGAATCTAAGACTATTCAATCCTAAAAATGAAAATTTTTCTTTTAAATCTAAAATATCTATTCGGATACTAGCTTTGATTGTATCCATGTTTTGATCATTCTTGAATTTTACACCACTATGATTATTTTTGAGGTATTTTTGGACGGATAAAACCAATGCAAAGATGAATGATTTCAAGAATATCTTTGGCTCAGTGCAAAAGATGAACAGTGTTTAAATGAACATGACCAACCGATGAATATCTTTAGCCAAGATGGTCAATGATTAATTATTGATGAATATCTTTTGCTCGTAATGCAAAGATGACTGTTGTTGAATATCTTTAAATTTAGTGCAAAGATGAATTATTGATGAATATCTTTTGCTCGTAATGCAAAGATGACTTGTTGTTGAATATCTTTAGCCGGTAGTGCAAAGATGAATTATTGATGAATATCTTTTGCTCGTAATGCAAAGATGACCTGTTGTTGAATATCTTTAGCCTGTAGTGCAAAGATGAATTATTGATGAATATCTTTGGCTTGTAATGCAAAGATGACCCGTTGTTGAATATCTTTAGCCTGTAGTGTAAAGATGAACTGTTGATGAATATCTTTGGCCCGTGGTGCAAAGATGAATTTATTAGTATGATTATGAATGAACTGTGATTTGGTATAACCATGATCTTTGATGTTTCGTAAAGACAAGTGATGAAAATTATCTTTGTCTTGGATGAGGAAAGGAATTTAGAACTACAATTCACGATTATGAGTTATACACGTGATTGTGGGCGAAATTGTTGATTGATGTTACGAGGATAAAACATTGTTGGTGGATTTTTAACATGGAGAAGACAATAGACTTTATAGTCTATTTGACTCTTCTAATGGATTGCTTCATTCACGCAACTATGGTTGAAAAGTTTTATCATCTACCATATGTTCTAAATCTCCGATTTATTCTTGATGAAGACTATTGATAATTTATTTATCTTTAGTCATAATATTCTTTATCGAGCTAGTTGTGCTCACCCTTTTGTTTCACAATTCCTTTCGTGTAATAAAAGTGTAGTTTGGTCGAGCTGGGATAAGCGAGGAATAGAGTGGTGGTCTATAGATGTTGAGGGTGAGGTGAATTTAACTTGGAAGGGTGTTTTGTCACTATCATACAAGATGTCTAAATGACATACAACCTCGTGTTATCATAAGACATGGTTGTGCTCATCCACTTGCTTGAGTATATTTACAAGCACTACCTATATAATCTTGGTGTTTGTTTGGAGTATAATACCCAATTAGAGACAAGTGGAGATAATGATATGTCAAGAGAAGACTCACCATTGGGAAGAATATGATAGTAATCTTCTCGTTTTTCTTTGGGGTTTATTAATTCAACCAAGGATAATTCTTTGGCCATATGATATCTACCATAACCTAAAAGCATGGCCTCCCATGTATGAAGGTTTCCTTGAGCACTTCCCAAAGATTCTAATTTCTAAAACAGCTTTTGACTATACCTTTATGTAAGGTGTCATTGTGACGTACACTGATTGGTATATATTTGTATCCAAACTCACAAAGATATGTGTTGTTGTATTTTGCACGACAATTGTTGTAATAAAGTTGTAGTTGTTTTTTACGTACCATATATTTGGCGACTCAGAATGGGTTGGATGGAATGAACCTATTTTGGGGTTGTTACAGTTGGTATCAGAGCTATAAGTAAAGAGCCCCGAGCCTCTCATTTGGTGACTTCCTATTGATGGGGATGCACCGCGGACTCTCCGTAGGGACGCCGCTTCTGCGGTGGCAATCGATAGTACCACTTGTGAGGTCTTTGTCCACGGTTGGGACACGAGTCACGATTGGTATCGAGCTTAGGGATATGATCTCTGGCGGAGATCGGGAATAGAACTAGGAGGGAGAGATGAGTAAATCCTTCGCTAGTGTGTCCGACCTAAGCTTATTTGTTGGTCGGTCATAATATCGAGATATTATGTGATATGTTAATTGCTCAATTAACCTTTGTTTTGAAGTCGTATTCTAGAATGATATCTCAAATACGAGAGATGAGCAATGGAGAAATCATGATGACAGGGAGATAGAATCGAAATGAAAACAAGGTATTCTCAACTCTTTGAAATACAGAATACGTAAATTTCGGGAGACGAAATTTCATAAGGAGGGGAGATTGTAAGACCCCAAATTTTATGAAATAAAAGTATTCAATTTTTCTATTCAGTAAATGGTTAAATTGATAAAAGTTAAAGTTAAGGGTGATATATGAATTTTTTTTTCAAAATACGCAAGGGGGTATAAAGTATTCATTATTGTCGGGGAATATTCGTTTGGTCGTGGAATATTCTTTACAGGGAAATATTAAATGCGACGCCTTGACTATTTATGGGCCCTATAATGTAATAACCGCATTTGATGAAGAAAACGACAAAATTAAGTTTTTATAAATAACGGCGTAGTTATTACCAATTAAGACCGTTGGAATACCCTGGTGGTTAAATATCTGATGTCTGGCGTGGTTGCACAAAGAGTACACGGTATTGCATGATATTGTTGAATTATTGATCCTTACGTGAAGGCACTACTCAATAATTTTCACGGTGAATTCTTTGATCAATATTTTATTTTATTGATTCAATAATTGCTGCGTTGATATTTTATATTATTGTTGTTCAATAATTGTCACTGCACATTATCTCCATTATCAGATCAATAATTCATATTATTTAAATAATATTATTAGATAGCATTATTGGCAATGTCTAGAAAGTTCTGTCAAGGAGAGGTTTGGTCACCTAATTGCGCGCCAGTAAGGAGAAATTCTTATTGGAAAGCCCCCTCTTTCCTGGGAATGGCCTGGTTGTCATAAATGTGATTCTGTAATATTATTTGTGAATAATTAATTATTGATTCATATGATAAGAAAATATTTATTTGATGTGGATATAAATGATGGATTTATTTATGTGGTTATAAGTGAAGGAATTAATGATGAGGTGTTTTATCGAGATTTGTCGAAATGGAGAACAAAATATGGGATTTTCGTAAAATTAGTTTATTACTTGATTTTGTAAAATCCATAACTCTTTGTGTATAATGAGTTAAGAGATGAGCCATATATCAAAAGAAAGCCCTAGAAGTAAGCTAACTGTAGAAATTTGAATCACCCATAAATTCTTTGTAGATATTTCGTGGTGAAATTTTGAATGAAATCGTCCAAAGGACTAATAGTCCAAAAAATCGTTGTTCTTCACTATATTATGTGAGTTATAAATTTTGATCCGACCGTTGGATCGTTGTAATTTTTGGATATGTTATACATACATAAGTTGAGTATATGTGCACAAATTTTGAACCGTTAAAAAAGAACGAATGATTTGTTATGAATTTTAAGAGGTGACTGATTCGGAAATTAGGTTTATAATTGATTTTGGTGGAAAATTCTAGAATTGAGTGGGCCCCACTTGTGGTTGGTGAAGAAATGTGCTGAATTTTATTTTAAATGTGGTGGGTGGCAATAGTAGCAGGTAAAGCCATCGATAAGCGGTCAAGTCCTCTTCTTGGTAAGGCTAACATTTTCCTATAAATAGAGGACTAAGTTAGAATTGAAAATCACACCAGAAACAAGTTTTCTCTCTTTCTCTCTCTATATTATCGAGCGTATTCTTGTGAGTATTTTGAGTATACTTTGAGTATTGCTATACGGTGCAAGTCCAAGTTATAGCCTATATCCGGTGTTTCAACTAGAAGTACTGTCTTTCGAGGTAAGGGATGTTATTTTCTTCTCAAATGATATTATTTCTTCAATATCATTATGCTGAAATATTGGTTGGAATTTTTATCAAATTTGGAACTTTTTCATGTCGGGGTTACTATTCATGAGTTACTATTCACGAGTTACTATTCACGAGTTACTATTCACGAGTACTATTCATGAAGCGTGAAGATGTTTTTTATGGAATTTCTATCTTTTGGTGTCGGAGTTACTATTCACGATACTAATATTCACGTATCTGACACTATTCACGAATACGGCACTATTCACCGAAAAATGAAAATTTTTCTTTTCGTCTAAAATATCTATTTTGGATACTAGCTTTGATTGTATCCATGTTTTGATCATTCTTGAATTTTACACCACTATGATTATTTTTGAGGTATTTTTGGACGTGGATAAAACCAATGCAAAGATGAATGATTTCTGAAGAATATCTTTGGCACAGAGTGCAAAGATGAACAGTGTTTAAATGAACATGACCAACCGATGAATATCTTTAGCCAAGATGGTGCAATGATGAATTATTGATGAATATCTTTTGCTCGTAATGCAAAGATGACTGTTGTTGAATATCTTTAAATGCAGGTAGTGCAAAGATGAATTATTGATGAATATCTTTTGCTCGTAATGCAAAGATGACCTGTTGTTGAATATCTTTAGCCAGTAGTGCAAAGATGAATTATTGATGAATATCTTTTGCTCGTAATGCAAAGATGACCTGTTGTTGAATATCTTTAGCCTGTAGTGCAAAGATGAATTATTGATGAATATCTTTGGCTTGTAGAATGCAAAGATGACCCGTTGTTGAATATCTTTAGCTTTGTAGTGTAAAGATGAATCTGTTGATGAATATCTTTGGCCCGTGGTGCAAAGATGAATTTATTAGTATGATTATGAACAGGAACCGTGATTTGGTATAACCATGATCTTTGATGTTTCAGGTAAAGACAAGTGATGAAAATTATCTTTGTCTTGGATGAGGAAAGGAATTTAGAACTACAATTACGATTATGAGTTATACACGTGATTGTGGGCGAGGAATTGTTGATTGATGTTACAGGATAAAACATTGTTGGTGGATTTTTAACATGGAGAAGACAATGACTTTATAGTCTATTTGACTCTTCTAATGGATTGCTCATTCATCCTTTTGCAACTATGGTTGAAAAGTTTTATCATCTACCATATGTTCTAAATCTCGATTTATTACTTGATGAAGACTATTGATAATTTATTTATCTTTAGTCATAATATTCTTTATCGAGCTAGTTGTGCTCACCCTTTTGTTTCACAATTCCTTTCGTGTAATAAAAGTGTAGTCGGTTTGAAAGCGGGGATAGCGAGGGAATAGAGTGGTGGTCTATAGATGTTGAGGGTGAGGTGAATTTAACTTGGAAGGGTGTTTTGTCACTATCATACAAGATGTCTAATGACATACAACCTCGTGTTATCATAAGACATGGTTGTGCTCATCCACTTCTGGTAGTATATTTACAAGCACTACCTATATAATCTTGGTGTTTGTTTGGAGTATAATACCCAATTAGAGACAGTGGAGATAATGATATGTCAAGAGAAGACTCACCATTGGGAAGAATATGATAGTAATCTTCTCGTTTTTCTTTGGGGTTTATTGGGTCAACCAAGGATAATTCTGTGGCCATATGATATCTACCATAACCTAAAAGCATGGCCTCCCATGTATGAAGGTTTCCTTGAGCACTTCCCAAAGATTCTAATTTCTAAAACAGTTTTTGACTATACCTTTATGTAAGGTGTCATTGTGACGTGCTACAGTTGGTATATATTTGTATCCAAACTCACAGCATATGTGTTGTTGTATTTTGCACGACAATTGTTGTAATAAAGTTGTAGTTGTTTTTCGTACCATATATTTGGCGACTCAGAATGGGTTGGATGGAATGAACCTATTTTGGGGTTGTTACAAATCTAGCTATACGAAAGTGTAGAAGTAGCAACTTACAACAATTGTAATTGAATTTAAAAACAATAATGTACCAAATGAAATTAAACTCGCACAATGAAGTTTTGAGTTAGAGAACTTTCCTTTAGCACAAGCTAAACCTTACAACTTGAATCAATACCCTATACATATGTCATCATGACATAATTAGTCATTACCAACATTTTATATCTATATAAACAAAATATATACATCATGTAGGTTAAATTACCAATTCACATAATCAAACTACGTTAATACTAATTAACTCTTGATAACATGCTCATTCATAGTTTAATACTCATGAAATCATCATTTAACAATCATATTATTAACACATAACATTTATTTTCAAAATTTGTATACTTAAACAAAACTGCTGTAAACATTCTACTAACTCAGCCATTTGCTTTTCTACGCTTTACACTATGGTTGGCGTTGCGGCTTGAGTTATTATTGGCTTGCCAGAGTCACAGCCATTGATTGGCGCCATGGCATGGCGTCGTATTGCTAATGCCGAGATTTGTATCAATTTGTCATGCAAGGCTGGCCAGAGTCCGTCGAACTCCACGACCAAGCTCTCGGCAACAAAGATGAACAAAAGCCAATTTGGCCTACAAGCTCGAATATAATAGACTAATTAACATGTAATACACATATAGACTTCATATAAACATATTGTGAAGACTTCTAACATATTTCTACTCATAAAATAACATAAACATCAAATTTATAGCACCCAATTTCAATGTTTTTGGCAAAAACTCCATTATTAACATTTTTTAATGAAAATCAACACTGTGATTTTGTTTTTCAATCAAAACAGAAATTTCAAAACATCATAGTTATGATTATACATACTCTATCAATTTTCCATAATTAATTTATCAATTTAACAACTAATTAAACCTTAATTTCTATTTTAAATTAAGCCATATTCATATATATTTTCATGTAAACACTGTAATATGGTTTTCTTCACAAAACACATACATACATGAACTAGTTTCTCTATAATCATATATATAAACTCATGTAATCATCTTATAATCAATAATTTATCATATAACCATAAACACCATTAATTTATCTTTTATAAAATTTCACAGAGAACTTTTTGGGAAGAGGTAAACTAAACTTTTAAAGAAAAGGTTAAGCTCCTACCTTTGATTAAGAAGATGATGGCTACTATTGATTATCAAACTTCTTTTCTCCAATTCTTTTCTCAAACCTGTTAGGATTTCTCTCAAATTCTCTCTAGTTTTCTTCTTCTTCTTCTCTTTTTCTTCAACTGAGTTCTTTCTTCTCTCTAACACACGTACTAGAAAATATAACGTATATAGTAATAATATATATTAATTATATAATATAACTCTAGATATCGCTTTATGTAAGTTTTGAAATTTAAAAGCCATAAGGCTTGTTTGGCTAATCTTAATAAAATAACCCATTAATCCTTATGCCTTGTTTGGTAAAAAACACAATTAGATAAAAGACTTAATAGGCATTAGGCCTTGTTTGTGCAAAACCTAATTAAACTCCCTTAATTTATTTTAGTAACTCCTTTATAGCAAGGTTATTTGTCACACTTCTATTTAATTAAATAATCAATTTAATCAATTCAAATACTAATCTATTAAATTAATTTAACACAAATCATTATCACAAAACTATAATTTCTTTATAATTATAATTTTATTTAATCCAACTAACACCTTGTTTTAATCACAAATTCCAATTAAAATATTATAATTCATTTAATCATTATTAGCTCCCTAACTTAATTATTAAATTAAATTAGTATATAACCTCATAACAATTAATTTTCTTAGGTCCTTAATTATTTATTCAACAAATAATTAATCAATCACATCAACTCAAATTGCCATTAAATACTTATATAATTCAATAAATATTTAATATTACAAATAAATATTTAATTATTTATTCAACAAATAATTAACTAAACCACATAAACTCAAATTGAACAATTATTTATTCGATAATTATTCATATCCATTAAATACTTATATAAATTAATAAATATTTAATATTACACTTTAAAATTCTAGAATGTTACATCATTCCCTCCTTACAAGGATTCTCATCCTCGTAATCACAACTCAAACAAATCATTTGTTACATTCTTCCCTACTTATAAAGATTACGTCCCCGAAATCAAGAGACAAAGTTAAACAAATAACTCGTGGTACTCTTTTCAACATTTTCTCTTGAGTTCCCACGTAGATTCTTCAAATTGTGGGTTCCTCCATATCACCTTCACGTAAGGTATCACTTTATTCTGAGCACTTGTTCTTTCCTCACGATAACTGGATAGAACCTCTTCATAAGACAAATCTTTCTCGAACTGCAATGGTTCGTACTCGATCACATGTTTGTAGTCGGGTTTATATGGTCGTAACACCGAAATGTGAAAAACATTATGAATGTTTTCTAACTCTGGAGGTAGAACTACCTCGTAAGCCACTTCTCCCACTGTACACAACACTTCAAAGGGTCCAATAAACCTCGGGCTTAGCTTTCCCTTTTTACCGAAACGAATTTTCCCTTTCCAAGGAGAAACTTTTAGGAATACAAAAGTTCCTACGTCGAATGCACGATCTTGTCTGTGTTGATCAACATACTTTTTCTGTCTGTCTTGGGCTGCTACTAATCTTGTCCTGATGAGTTTGATAATGTCAGCAGTTTGTTATACTAGTTCCGGTCCTAGCAGTTGACGTTCACCAACTTCATCCCAACACAGTGGAGTTCTGCACTTTCTGCCGTACAATGCCTCATAAGGTGGCATGCCGACTACGATCATCTACCAACTTTAGACATTTGAATTTGGATGTAATTGTGGTGCCCTCTTTCCCTTACACTACGATCAGATGTTTGATTGTAGGCGCTCCACGATTTTGAGTTGGGTAGTTGACAAGGTTATCAGTGGAACGTTTAGAGACGTTCCTACTGACTATGGATCTTCATTTGGTTCATCAGCCACAAATTTTTGGGACTATGTAACTCGTATATTTCTTTATAGTGCACTTCTGATACTTTTAGTGCTTTTGATCTTTAACAGATTACTGCTCCCCCATAGTTGATACTATTTTCTCATAGAAGTGAGTTTTTCTTCTTCATGTGCATTAGAAGGAAGCCTTGCATATCTCCTTTTTACTGAAGTCATCACTATCATTTAAACCTCGTTGGATCATAGAAATAAATATCTTCAGGACTTATCACTCTACGATAGTCTTCTTTGATAGTTTGTATAAGTGGAGTTCTGCTTCTATAATGAGTTCCTCGAGGGTTCTTCTCAGATGATATACTTTGCATGATTGAGCATATAAGACCCTTTTCATCTTAGCATGAATGGTCTGTTTCCATATGGAGATCAAAAACCATGTGAGCTTCATTCATGTTAGCTCAACAAATCTTCAAGAACAGGCTTTGACAACAAATGATTGTGTCAATAACATTTCTGAGATGTCTTAAGCCTTCTGCTGGTTAAATCTTCTTGACTTAAGTCTTCTGTTTCAGCATTCCTTAGTGTGGTCAGATAGACCAAGTACCTGTAGGTTAGATAAATTTCTATTTTTGGTACCCATGGTTAAATGGGTCATGTTAGGTTAGTTTTCAAAATCCATATTCCTTATATATTTGAATCTTCATCACATTGATTACCAACAATCATATTCATGCATCTATCCAAATAAGATATGACATTTTAAGATGCATGATGATGAGTGTGTGAAGGATTAACAATTTTAATAAAGCATTCTTTTTCTTTGATGGTTTCATCATTTACTTGGTTATGTTCGCAGATTTTAAAAGTTCACAGAATGAGAATCAACTCTATCACTTATTCATATCTGGTTAATTAATAGAGGTGATCAGTTTCTATGAATCTTCAAGATACTCTTGTAGAACTGAACATACTCTATGTATTATCAAAAACCTCGAACATAGGTTTGTTCATACATACTAACCCATCAGCAAGGATTACTCCACTTAAGAAAAAATAATTCTTGATGTGATTATGACCTATTTCAGACTTCTTTCAAGATGTTATCTTCAACCTAAAACTTGGATGGAGAGAAATTTTATTAGCAGTTGAGTTTCCAACCTTAGTGTACTTTCTCTCTTCCCTTTTTTAGGTAGAGTATGATCTCTTAATAAAATATTGTTTTAGTGCATAAGGTGTTGCAACATGATGTACACATTTACTTTGATGAGGAACCGTACCTTTCCGCTGTCAGTTTCTTGACAGTCATTTATCTTGATATAATGAGGTTAGGCATTGATGTGCATTATTTTTCATTCACTCCTGATAGCTTGTTGCTCCAGTTATCCTTTGATCAATCAGTAATAGTCTTGAAGATGTAAGCTAAGAGAATCTTGGCATCTTTAGTTCTTTGACAACCTTGAGTCCTCATGGTTCACATCCAGGTGCTGGTTGGCTAAATACAGATTTGAGAAATTCTTCTTTCTTTTCTGGATAAGTACTTCTTAGCATAAATGACCTTTTCATCTTTCAGACTGGTGGAAGCTTCACTCTTTGCTGTTGATGCCTCTTGAGCTCCCTTGTCTGGTCTTCAGACTACAAGATTGACTGTGGCCAAGGATTGGTCTTGTTGTCATGGCATTTAAGAACATGGACCAATCTGAGCAGCTTCAGGTGTATATACACATTTACCTGTTCATAATATTTCCAACGTTAGAGCTAATCTGCATTTACAAGTGACTTACTACTAAACTAAGTTTAGAACAATGTTTGTGCCTAGGATCAGACTCAAAGCAATTAGCTTTTGAATATTGCATGAGAGCCTGCTTTGATACCAATTGTTGTAACGCCCCGAAAAATCGAACCTTTTGTAAATACCTTATAATGAATAAAATAACATTATTTGTTATTATTATGTGTTAGTAAGATGAATGTCGTTCTATAACCTAGAAATGTCGAAACGTCGTAGTATTTTAACTACGTAAAGGAATTAAAGTGTTTGAATTTCCAAGACGAAAATAAAAGCTTTTCGATTTTTTTTTCGAAAAATACTATTCATCGATTTCTGCTCGGGAATTATTTTTGAACTTTCGAGAAATACGTAACGTTAGAATATCGAGGTGAGAGAGATTATGTAATAATAATTCAAGTATAAAAAACGTAATATTTCACATGCGAACTTAAAATTAAGAACGTTAAGGATTAAAGTCTAATGAAATGAACTTGTGGAATCTTGTATGAAGTGCAAGTCTACTAAGCTCTAATGGGCAAGCCCAAGTTGTAGGAATGTTTAGCCCAAGAGTTGGTTAATATGAAGCCCAAACTAATTTAATGCAAGCCCAAAGATAAGATAAGCAATTTAAAACCTAAGCCCATGTAATGATCCAATGGGCTAGCTTGATCCATGGGGCAACCTATGGGTGATCTTGATGGCCAAGCTTTAGATAATTGTTGTGGTGACCAAGAAACAAGTGTAATAACCAAGCAAATGTTGTGGTTAGCAAGTAAACTTAGGGATTAAGTAAGTGAATAGTAAGGAGGTTTATTAAGGAGGTGGGATGTCCTAATGACCAATGTACCCTAACTTAGCAAGCCTATAAATAGAGGAGAAGCTTGCTCATTATTTGCTTGTTCAAAATATCCAACAACTATAAAGTAACTTAATTGGTAGAGAGAGTAAACACAAATAAGTCACACTTCTATTATTAGATTTTCAAGAAGGAGGAAGCTAGTTCATCAATGGTAAGACTTTTGTCCTATATTCTTTCATCTCTCCCATGATAGCTTGATAGAGAAGTGATGGTCATGTATGCTAAGAAATCATAAGAAATGAATAAGCAATGGACGTAAGCCATATAACTAATGAATAAGTAATTCAAACCTAGATAATTTATGAATTTATGAAGAACAATGATGAACTTGTCATATGTTTACCTTAAGAAGATAGTATGATTGTTAAGATGTAAGAATGTTACTTAAAGGACTTAAATCAATAATAAGTCATAAGTAATGAAATCTTGTAAGTTATAATTTGTTAAGTTATGGACTTATGAAGAATAAGCCATAACCAAATTTAAAGATAAGTTGTTGTAAAATGTAGGTTGAGATGTCTAGTTAATGAATTGAATCCATTTGGAATGATGAACAAATCGTTTGTATCGAAGTTTTGTCAGAATTCACATGATTGGACGATAATCGTCGAATTCGTGAAATTCTCGGAACGGAGGTCAGATTTTGTGTTTGAGCTCAGAAATGTTGGTTTGCTATGGAGTCAAGTCTTATTTAGCATTATAGAGTTGCGGACTCAAAAATGATTGGATTCAGACTTAGAACGAAGAAACGAGCGTTGAACATTCACGAACGTTTATCGTTTTTGTTAAAAATGTACTAATAGGTGAATTTTTAGTTAACGAAGTCAAATAGATAAAATTCTTGCATGAACACGTAAAGTATGTAATTTGTGAACCGTAGGCTCTTGAATGAGCCAATTCGGACTTATAACGAAGAAGTTACAAGCCCGGGAGTTTCACAAAAATTGAAAAGTTATAAAATTTTCTGGTGCACAGAGCTGGCGTCGCGGCGCCAGCCCAAATCCAAATAGGTTGCGCCGCAGCGCCAAGCATGGCCGGATGAAGCTATGACCTACTGGAGTTTGGCGCCGCAGCGCGAACGTAACAAAGAGGACTCGCGTCGCAACGGCGAGTCCGAGTTCTCTAGCACTAGTACATGGCGCCGCAGCGCGGCACAGAGAAGGATTTCTGGCGCCAAACCTAGGGTTTGCATAGAGAGGATTGCTTATGAAGATAAAAAGAAAGAAAGCTACATAAACATTAAGTAACATTGGTAATACATTGTTAAAACCTTAAGTATGGTCACTTAGGGTTGAGGTAACTCAATTGCACATGAATGTAAGAACGACATAACGGAAAACTGGAACCAATAATAACAAATCTAATACATAATTAGATTGAGAAGAAGGGTAAGATTCTTTAGGAACTATGTATGTTATTCATGACATAATGAGTTATGTGATGTTATCATCTACTGTAGAGACCTTAAGGACTTAAAGTGCACGTGTTATAACGGTAGCAGACGCTAAAGGCAAGTATTCTAACCCTTGTTTCATTTCAATCTGGTCAAGCTTTGTGATTCATGTATTCTTACGCATGAGTTAATGTCTTATGAAGTCAATGCCAATTCTTTCAGCTAGACTTACGATATGTAGGATTTCTTATAAGCCATCAAAGTATTGTCAAGGATTTACAAAACTAATATTGGTGTGGTTTTCAAAAGAAGACTGAGTATGCTAAATTATTTTGTCGTCAAATGACAGGCACGTGAAGTTGCCACAACTTAAACGTACACACGTTTAATGAATGTTGTAGACACTCGAAATTTTCTGTACTACTGTTACTGACATTGCAGGAGGACAGATTCGTTTTTTAAGAGAGAACCCTGAAAGGCAATCCAAATCCATACCGGATACTACCGGAAGTTCAGCATCAAACCCAAGATCACAATCTGGGAGTAACAATTTCAAACTCGGATGTAACCCCGAGGCCTGCAGATACAATACCGGCACCACCAGAGAAGACCGATTAATCTCAGAGATAACCCCGAGGTATCTAGTCTCAGTCCCAACCATGGGAATAGCCACCAACCTTGGCAATAAACCCAAGGAATGCAGTTTCGGCGATAACCCCGAAAATGCTTGTTTCAAATGCGACCAGCTTCAATCTCGGCGCTCACAACGAGATCCATTGTACCAACCCGGCAATTACATCGGGAAGACAGGCACACCTCAAAGATGACAATGAGGACTTTCAACAAATGTAAAGATCCAATCTCGGTATAAGTCGAGCAACGTTTGCTTTATCAGCCCAATCCGGCGATAACACCGGTGAGGGGCAACATCATCATCTCGTCAAACACGATGCCACGTCACGTCTTTACGCAACGATGTCCCACAAGGCTAACCAATCCCAAGTGACTATTGTGCGGGGTAACCGATGAAAGTTGAAGCTTGAAGATCGGAGGGCATCGTCCCATCTTCAATGACTTCGTACAAAGTCTAATCCCATGCCATCGTACAACTCTCGACAACGGCAGTCCGAAATAGGTCCTGTATACCTCAAATGGATGCCCGGATTGCAGTTCTGAAAATCTGAGTGGACATTACAGTGCCTGAGTGCACGTACTTTGAGACAACTCGACTTGACAAACCCGGGCTAACCCGGGTTGCTTCTGGTACACCTGCGGCTAAAATGCCTATAAATAGAGGGCTTAGGGTGCTGATTTTCTAAGGAAAAAAGACGGGGAAACCCTGCACAATTTGCTCCACACTCGCCTATACAGTGTATTTTCCACTTTTAAACACCTGTGAGCTCATATATAGCCTCTTTTGTACCCACAAAAGC